>CM069911.1:83673168-84273168 GCA_036172215.1 Camellia granthamiana | reverse complement strand
GAGTTATATTATATAAATAACAAATGATTATTTTACATATATGTGTTTATTTATTTTTATTAATATATATAAGTATATATTATCTTATAAATATATTATATGTTATACAATAATTATTATATAATATCTATATAATTTATATAATATCTATTGTATTATATAATTTTTTTTAGATGAATAATATTACATATTATTATATTAATGTAATTTATACTATATATTAATATATATTAATGTAAATGTAATATGAATAATAATTTATAAAAATTATTATTATATATGATATTTTAAAAAATAATAATTAGATGTTTTTATTATATATGATAAATTATATAAATTATAATATATATATTATATATGATCAATATATATGATCAGAAACGAAGAGAGACAGAGGCGAAGAGATAGAACAGATTGAGAGACGAAGAGAGAGAGAGAAGCAGAGACGAAACGAAGAGAGACGAAGACGATCGAGGTCGAGGTCGAGATCGACAGTGAGGGAAGAGAGTGACGAAGATGATCGAAAGCCCTAGACGAAGACGATCGTGATCAATAAGCCCTAATCGTGATCGATGATCGAAGCCAACAGTGACCAGGTTCTCTTCCTTTCTCCTCTTTCATTTCTTTGCTCTGTAAAGTGCCGTGTCCGAGAGAGACGAGGCGAATCCGACACAGATCTCACACCCGCACCCATGTCGTGTCGTGTCGACACGGGTACTTCGCCCCAAAGTGACGAGTCCATGTAACATAGCATATAGACCTCTTCTGTAAGGTCTCCACGAAGGAAGGCATTCTTCACATCAAACTGATGAAGTGGCCAATCCAAATTTACAACAAGAGAAAGTAAGATTCTCACAGAGTTCATCTTAGCAACCGGTGCAAACGTCTCCTGGTAATCTGTCCCATAAGTCTGAGTGAAGCCTTTAGCAACCAATCTTGCTTTGTACCGTTCTATGGAATCATCTGCTTGGTGTTTTACCGTGTACACCCACTTACACCCAACTGGATTTTTTCCTCTAGGTAACTCCACTAACTCCCAAGTGCCATTCTTGCTGAGAGCTCTCATTTCTTCCATCATGGCATGTTTCCATTCAAGAATAGAGAGTATCCTGAAAAGTGGTAGGTAGACTCACAGAAGACACTTTAGACAGAAAGGCTTTATATGAGGAAAACAGATTAAAATAAGAGACATGATTGGTAATAGGATGTTGAGTACATGACCTAACTCCCTTCCTATTAGCAATGGGAACATTAAGATTTGAAATATCAGGAATAGGAATACTAGAATTAAAATTACCTGAACTCGTATGAGATGAGGTTGACTCTGGATACTCATCCGGAGAAGAAGTTGGCAGTAGTGAAGGGAGAGTAGGCTCTTGCATCCAGTTGACTTGCTGTCTGTTCCTGTCCTTGATATAAACTTTGCCTGCTTCCTCAACAACATTATCTTCTATCTGTTCAACCACTGGCGGAAGAGAAACAGGTGGAACAGGAATCTTTTCACACCAAGGCTCTCCCTGAAGAGATGACTGGGATACCGGGGAAGGCGGAAAGTAAGGCTGAGACTCAAAGAACGTGACATCCATGGAGATAAACCATTTGCGAGTGGGAGGGTGATGACGCTTATAACTCTGTTGGGTGGCAGAATAACCCAAAAAAACACACTTAAGTGACCTAGGATCCAATTTTCCACGAGTGGGAGAATGATTATGGACAAAGCAAACACAGCCAAAGGTCTTAAGAGAAAAGGAGAACCCGAAAGAGGTAGATCCGAACAAAACTTGAAGAGGTGTTTATTTTTGAAGGACTTGGGTAGGAAAACGATTAATCAAATAAGCGGCAGTGAGAACTGCTTCCCCTCATTAGGATCGAGGAACTTGCATCTCAAAGGATAAACAACGGGCGACATCAAGGAGATGGCGATTTTTGCGTTCGGTAACACCATTTTATTGAGGGGTATTAGTCTATGAAGTCTGGTGAATAATGCCATGTGTGGCGAAGTAAGTGGCAAGACCAGAGTCAATATATTCCCCCTCATTATCAGAACGTAGGATTTTGACAATTGTCCCAAACTGAGTTCAAACCATTTTATGGAAGGTTTGAAACACAGAAAAAATTTCACTTTTATCTTTCATCAAATAGACCCAAGTAGCCCTGAAACAATCATCTATGAAGGTAACAAACCATTTATGATCGGTGAAAGATACAAAACGGGATGGACCCCACACATCAGAATGAATCAAAGAAAAGGGAACTAAATTTTTATTCATAGACGGAGCAAAAGAGGCTCTGTGTTGCTTTCCAAGTTGACAAGACTCACATTGAAAATCTGACACATTATTTTTTTCAAAAACAGAGGGAAATAAATGCTTAAGTAATAAAAAAGAGGGATGTCCTAAGCGACGGTACCATAGCCAAATGTCTTCCTTGGTGGATGGTAACTGAATAGATGAATGAGCCAGTTTGTCTGTCTGATCCAGAATGTAGAGGCCATGTTCCTCTTTACCACTACCAATCTTTTTTCTCATGATAAGGTCCTAAAAAAGACAATGATCAGGAAAAAATGTCACGCTACAATTTAAGTCACGAGTAATACGATTTAAAGATAAAAGATTAATAATGAAATTAGGAACATGGAGGACAGAAGACAAAGGAAGGGAAGAGGTGGCATGAATTAAACCTTTCCCTGACACAGACGAAATGGTACCATTTGCAATACGCATTTTTTTTTGACTTGAGAAGGGGTTATACTCTAAAAATAAATTAGAGGAGCCAGACATATAGTCAGAAGCACCGGAATCAATAATCCATGGTACGAGTGTATGAGATAGCAATGCACATGGGGAGGAAGCCAAGTTACCTAAATTGGCAAAGGAAGTACCTGTAGCAGAAGGGAAAGCTCGACAGTCTAGCAAGTGGCGAAGAGCAATCTCAAAAATCCGAGGCAAATAACTCTGAAACATCAGCAACGAAGGAGACAATTGGAGATGGAGATGAAGATGAAGATAGTGACTCAACAGTGTCTGAAAGATGAGCTCGTGCCTTGGCCCCGCGGCCACTAGTACCAGACCGATCCCCTCGAGTACCAGGACGGTCGCCTCGGCCACTAGAGGGAGTTCCATGCAGCTTTCAACAAGTCTCTCGTGTGTGGCGAGGTCGACGACAGTAGTCACAGTAAAGGTTATCCTTCTCAAAGGAAGGACGAGAACTACGAGTCACACAGTCACCATCGCGAGAGGATGCAAAAACAAAGGCCGAGCAATCAGTAGTAGCAGAAGGAAGCATCGCAGAACAGCGACTCTCCTCATTCTGCACAAAAGCAAAGGTTTCCTGGAGAGAAGGAAGCATATCCATGCCAAGTACTCTGCTCCGAACCGGATCATACTCCACATTTAAGCCTTCCAAGAACTTGAAGACCCGTTCTTACGCCACAAACTTCCGGTAACCAGCAGAATCAGTGGGATAGACAGGCTTGTAATCCTGAAGGTGATTAAGCCGCTTCCATCCATTGCTAAGGAAGGTAAAATACTGGAGGATAGTCTGCTCACCTTGTACCGACCTTTCAATGGAGCGACGTAACTCAAAAGCCTGTGAGAAGTTCCCCTTCCTGGAGTAAGTAGTGGCTACGGCCTTCCAAATATCTTGGGCAGTGTCCATAGACAAGTAGCCCTCTCCAATCTCCAAAACCATAGAATGGATCAACCAGCCCATAATCAGAGAATTGGTGATCTCTCACTAGTCATAATGAGGGTCGGTGATACTGAGTACCTGAACCTGCCCATCAACATATCCCATCTTGTCCTTACTCTTCAAGAAAATAGTCAGACTCTGTGACTACGCGAGGTAATTCTGACTATTGAATAGAGATGTGGTGATTCTAAGGCCAGAGTGGTGGGTATCAGTCATAGTAGAAGGGATGACAGGACTCTTGCCCTGAGAGACTGAGAGGTAGTAGATTCACTAGTCAAATCTGCCATGGGGACGTTACTAACTATTCCTCAACCACAATGTCAATCACAAACCCGAAAGATGAGAGTGGAGGAACAAGCACAATAGTAACTAGAAACTCATAAAGATTTTTTTTTTTAATTTTTTTTTTTATTTTTTATTTTTTTATGGAACTAACGAACCATTACAAAAAAAATAGAGAGAGAAAAGAACACTGTGAACTCTGTGACTATAATCGAGAGAGAGGCGACACTGGGAGAGAGTCGACGACAACCTAAGAGATGTTGACAAAATCCAAGGAAGCTAGAGGGGCTGTTGACCCTAGGGTGCCAGAGAAGTTGCCGACAGACCCCCTCGTGGACTGACGATGGCCTGGGTGAGGCCCTAGAGTGCCGACAGACCCCGAGGGAACTGACGATGGCCTGGATGGACTGTGGGAGGACAGACGATGGCTTGGGGAGAGGTTACTATGACCGACAGGGCTCCTGGGGAAATAGAGCTGCCGGCAGACAGGAAGAAGGTATGGGCTAGGGTTTAGGCTCTGATACCATGTAAATTTTAGAGAAGAGAAAGAGTTAGGGAATGAGTTAGACTTCATTCCCTTTTATATTGATAATTCTGAGCAACCAAAAAGGAATAAATAAGCTAAATAAGAATACAATTCATTATTTCCTATTCTAATATTTCCTATAACACATTTGTTGCAATTATATATGAGTGCTTGCCAGGGAGGTTTTGTAACCTGTCCCTACAATCTGGTGTACATTTTGTCATGTATACAATTTTAGTTGCTCACTGTAGATTTTGAATCTCATCATCAACTCACATATCACTTTCTTCTTTACTAGTTTCTTTCCTTTAGTTTTTTTATTTCTTTTTCCTTGGTGTAATTTTCAAGACAATCAAATGGTTTTCGACTATTTTGTAACAGTCTTGGGGTGGGCACATCAAGAATACAGGATGCTATCCTAGTATCACTGTGGACCGTTGGACCCAAGGTCTAGTTGTGTTAGGCATTAGTTGAAAAAAGAGAATTAATGTAAAATGAACTAACCGTCAAGTATATGGGGTTTGTGCCCCTTCCTTTGGCACCTTTTTTAATTATTTGAGTTATCAAAATATGAGCTAGGTGAATAGTTCTTGGTGGACATGTCATCATAATTATTAGTTATTCGTACATATAAACTTGTTTGTGTTTGTGCACCACATTACAATCGAAGGATGTGTGTTAAACATAAACAGGTAAAGGATGTATACACTAAATAATGCATAAAAGAAAGAGATACAGTATATTGTTGTTATTATAACTACTATTTTGAGATTAGTACATAAATATTGTAATTGTTACTGTTGTTATTATTATTATTGTAACAATTTGTTTTCTTTTTATTTTTTTAAATTAATAATTCTCCCTAATTTCTATGCCAAAGTAGAACTTTGTGTAATAATTGAGTTTATATTGTGGTCATGGACTCAGACCATTCTCAATAAGTTACATGCTATTTGTTGGAGTGTAGGATATACCTTTTTAGAGTATTTGAGAAGTATTGTGCAGATGTTGAATCAACAGTTTTTTTTTTTTTTTTTTTTTTTTTTTTGCTTTTCTATTTATGGATGCTTCTAGGAAAGATTACGCATATATTCATTATTGTTCAAGAATTATAAGATATTATTCCTTAAACTGATGGGTATTGGCTAATTACAATTTACCCACCAAGGAAAAATATCCAGTGGTCTTGGAATTGTATGGGACACATGTATGAACTTGACACCTCTCTCACTACAGTACAGAAAATATTACCCTCTCAAACTGATGGTTATTAGGAATGTACTTGCACAATTTTGTTACTTGTAGGTATGCTTCTCTGGTCTAACACGGTACTGGTATGAAACCTACATAATTAATGTGTAACTTCTATAACATTTCTACGAAGTTAGATTTGAAAATTAAGGTGTGAAAGCATTGCCTGACCGTTATCATTGCCCTGGTTTTGATATTCTGAACCCGTTTTTTTGGAAGATTGTATGGCCGGAACTAAACTATCAAAAGTTCTTGCTGATTTAGGACTTCTTGTTTTCAATTTAAATTTCCCTTGTGTAACACTTTGACTGATGAGAAAATAACAAAATCTTGCTTCTCTTACATCAAACCTAAAATTTAAGGTTTCAAAAATATTCTCCATCAGGGTCCATCAAAAACAGCATTAGCTAAGCAGTCTCAACAAATTGTCCAGATACAAGGGGCAGTTTTTACAGCCTAACCACCTTCATATACTTCTTTAAATAATTTGTGACCAGTTTGTGGAGGTGATGTGGAACTGTGACATTATTTCAAAATTCAAACTTTAAATCTTTTAAATGGCTGATTACAGATCATATATTTTGTTATTCTAATTTTTTTTTGTTGCTAAAAGTCATTTGATTTCTTTATTGCGTGTTAAAGGAGCAGATTGTTGAATTCTTTGGTTCATTAGCTGTCTATATTTACTTGCCAAACAAATTTTACAAGCTTGTAGTAAAGTGCCACTTACTTACCACCAAACATAGTTGGAGTTCGTTATTTCTTAAAATCATTAAAGGCAAATATATATATATATACTTGTCATCTTCTTTTGTCTACTTATTTGTGCTGTAGCATAAGGTCTAACTCAGCTGATTGCTTCAGTATGAATCACATGTACATGTGTTAACTTATGCCCCAGGGCACCTCAAATGCTATTTATTATTTAGCACGAAAAAAGAAGAATTCCTCCATTTATAATATTAAGTTCCGCTCTTTTTGTTTACTTTTTTCCTCATCAAATAATGTTGTCCCGTATTACCTTTTCCATATGTAGTTTTCTTGATGACCATCTGTTATTATTTGGGCTGGCTGTTCGGAGAAGACTCAGCACTTTTTTAGAGAGGAAAAAAAAAAAAAAAAAAGGGAGAAAGCTTAGACTGCTTAAACTCAAGCGTTCTGACCCCTTGAGCATGTGATTTTAAAGGCTAGTTTTCATATAGAAATATTTGGGTTTGTTTGTGGTCTTACAAAATCAACATGGGTGGTTCCGCATATGTGACGAGTATTTTTATGCATGATTTGTTTGTTTCCTTTTATCCTTTTTGTTCCATGTGAGTACTTTGTGGAACGATAGCGATGTTTTACTAGTTCTTGAAGTTGTTGGACATATAATGAATTGACTGAGGCGTGATGGGTACTCTCATCCACCACTTGCTTTACAACAGTATGGGTGGCATGTTTCATAGCCTGGTACTTGCTTTGAGGTTGATGTGTAACAACTGGGTGTAGCTTGTGCAATGAAGTCAGGTGGAGAAGCATTAATTTGTCTCTCCTACTTTCAGGGCTTCAAGATTATTCATGAGTGAAGCAATCTAGAGATCCTTTTCTTCAATAGTTTTGGTCAATGGCATAAGCCACAAGCCATTTTTCCAATTGTTCCTCCACTTAAGCAGTCAGTTGTTATGACTTGCATAAGCACTAAATTGGATGAGTTGGAGTGACTTGGTGAGACTGAATGCCTCGGACTGGTAGGAGATGACCTTGAGCATGAATCTGTGCTTAAGTTTGATATTAGACTATTTTTAGGTAAAAATAAAAGAGTGAAAATAATTGCATTGGCTTACCTTTGAATGAGGTAGAGCCATATATATATAATGAATTAATATTACAAACTAGGAAACGAAATAATAAAGGCATTAAATCTATGATTTTCACAATCAGGGATTTTATACAAACTACTATAAATATAATATCATGATTTCCTAATTCGAACACTCCCCCTCAAGCTGGTGGGAAGACATTCAACAAACGTAGCTTGGCAATAGACAACTGGAACAATGTCGGACCCACAAACTTTGTGAGCATGTTAGCTAACTGCGCAAAAGAAGAGACAAAGGATGGACTCACAATACTAGTCCGAACCTTTTATCTAATGAAATGTATGTCAATCTCGATGTGCTTAGCACGCTCATGAAGTATAGAATTAGAGGATAACATGATTGTTGATTTATTGTCACAAAACAAAGGAAGGTTTAGTCTCCTCAAAACTCAACTCGGCAAGAAGAGAGCGAAGCCATAGAATCCCACGTGCACTGTGCCATAACCCGATACTCAACCTTTGCGGAGGATTAGAAACAACTACTTGCTTCTTACTTTTCCATGATATAAGATGATTACCTGTCACGACCCTAACCCGCCCTTAAAGGTTAGAGAAGTGACCGACCAATAATCATAGATAACCTGATAAGACAAACACATAGTTACAGACCATGCAAAATATGACTAGGTTTCCGATTAATAAGATAGACAACAATAAGGACAGCCATATGCCAATACGACTTGGGAACATCCATATCCAGAAGGAGACATTGCACAACAAACATAATATGACGGTTTATACGTTCAACAACACCATTTTGCTCGGGGGTACGAGGGCACGCAAGTTGTTGAAGAATACCGGTTTGATTAAGATGGGAACGAAATTCATTCGAAATGTATTCCCCATCATTATCAGAACGGAACGGACACTCCGAACAACTATACGAAACTAGGTCTTAACCATTTGTAAAAATTGAACAAAAGTGGGAAACACATCAGACTTGCGGCGAAGCAAATAAACCTAAAGTGAACCTAGTGTGATCATCAATAAAAGTGACATAATAACTATGACCAGGAAAAGCATGGACAGGAGAAGGCCCCCAAACATCAGAATGTATAAGATCAAAAGCACTAGGGGCACGTCATGTAAGGTATATAACTAGTACAAGTATATTTAGACAACTCACAAACCACACAATGAAATTTAGAATCCTTACAAGCTTTATTTAATAAAGGAAAAAGTTGACATAAATATTGAAAATTGACATAATCCATACGGGCGTACCATAATTCTAAAGTTTGTAATGAAAAAACACAGATATGGAAATAGGCAAAACAGCTGCCTAAAAACTAGCTAAAGGAGAGGAAGAAGGTCGGTCTGGTGGGTCCCTAAAGTAGTAAAGCCCAGCACGCTTATAACCGCTGCCAAAAATCCTCTTCAAACTCAGGTCGTATAAAAGGTAGGAAATCGGTAAGAATATGATAGCGCAATTAAATGTCTTGGCAAGACGACTAACAGACAAGATTATGGGCAAAATTAGGAACATGCAAAACAGAGGACAGGGTAATATCTGGGGATAAGAAAACAACATCCTTATTATGCACAGAGGATGAAGAACCATTAGCAAGACAAACAAATTGTGTGATAATAGTAGAGACTGGAGAGGACAAAAAGGAAAACTCACCTGTCATATGATCATTAGCCCCAGAATCCAGAACTCATGAAGGACTAGTAGACCGAACATGGAAAGCAATAGAAGTACCTATGGCATGGGTGGCGATAGAGGAAGATGATGGGCCCTGAAAACGAGTGGTGAAAGATCCAAGCTGCTCCTGAAGCTGATCAATCTGAGTCTAGAGTTGCTATAAATGAGGGATACTAGGAGACCCAGCAATAGAAGTGGTCTCCACTAGAGTAGCAGTGCGAGGGGTGTCAGTACCACAAGTGTGAGAGAATCGTTGCCTCAACTAAAGGTGAAGTTTGATGCAGCGAGCCTCAACATGTCCAGGAGCACCGTAATGATGGCAAGTAACTAAGCCATTGGAACCCCAAGAACCAAAATTTGCAGCAAGAGCCATCTGACCAAATAAAACTAGAGAAACCGGAGGAAGACTAGGTTGAACCAATCGCCAACACCACATAGAGAGATGGCATAGGTGATGTGTTTAAAATCTGAATTCGAAGAGATTCAAATTCAGAGTTTAAACCCATCAAAAACTGATAAGTATGCTGCCGGACAAGTCACTTGGACACAAGAGAGCTTTTGTCGGAAGCTCAACAAAGGCTCATATTGAGCCAACTCTTCCCAACAGGCTTGGTGATATCCGAAAAACTGTGCCACGAAGATACCCAAAGTAGACTAAGAGGCATGCGCAATATCTTGGTACAGCTCAAAGATGCGAACAATATTATAAGCATGAGCATACATCTATGATAAAGCGTGCCATAAACTCGGAATAGTGTCACAATAAAGAAATATATGATAAATCCTATCCTCCATGGAGTTGAGCATCCATCCCAAGATAGTACAATTGTCAATATCCCATTGGCCACATGTTGGGTCTGTCTCACTTGGCTGGGTAGTAGTAGATAAAAGCCAATAAAGCTTCCCCTTTCCCCTTAAATAGAGTTTAAGCAGCAAAATGTTTCCCATTCAACACCACAATTATAGTACGATGGACAAGAGTGTGATAAGAAAGAGAAAAATCAAAACTAACTGGAACAAGTTTTGTTGGTACCTGTACCTCAGAAGAGATGGTAGGAAGTGGCTCAGTCATGGTGGAATGAGAAAGGTTGAACAAAACATAGCAACACAGTTTGCAAATAAGGACTTAAGAAGTCGGAAAACTCAACTGCTTACCCAAATAAATGCTGCCGAACAAACCCAGTAGCCTAATGAATAAAGAGAACATGAAAAGATGCTTAATACATTAGCACAACACCCCGAGAAGGGAAAAAGAGAACCCGGACCACCCTAGAAGGGTTGGCGAGTCACTTAGGACCAGGGAGAGGCCTGGTCGATAGCCAAAAAGGCCTCGGCAGGAGTGATGGAGACCTACCAAGGGGAAAATAAGGGTGGGCAGGTGGTGTCGGGTGGTCTAGAAGGGGTAGGTAGACTGTTGGAGGTTTAGGGAGGAAGAAAGGGGTTGTTGGTGGTGCTAGGTAGTGCCGACAGAGGTGAGAGAGGGGCTAGGGTTTTTATTCTTTGCCTCTAATACCAAAAAGAGTGAAAAGAATTGTATTGGCTTACCTTTGAATGAGGTAGAGCCATGTATATATAATGAATTAATATTACAAACTAGGAAGCGAAATAATGAAGGCACTAAATTCATGATTTACGCAATCACGGATTTTATACAAACTATTATAAATATAATATAATGATTTCCTAATTCCAACAAAAATTACAATTAGGTAGGGCTAATTTAGTAAAAAGTTAACCAACGTAGTTTAAAGCGAGGAATTACCAAAAAAGTAGCATTAATGATTAAAATATCATAAGGAGTTAAAATCATATGAAAAGAATAAGATGACGACCCCACACGTCAACTACGACATCAAGCGTGTATACTGAACAAAGTAAGTATGTATTTTGAAAATATAACTACGTATCCTACTCCAACAAGTAGATGTCCTGAAGAAATTAAGTGCATATCTGTATCCTATAACTGCGTATCTATCTCGAATAACTATCTGTCCTTCAAAAATTGAATAACAGTTGTTGGCCAACCTGAAGTAGTTGCCTAAGGCAAGTGCTGCTCAATTATTGGTTTCTTGGTGAGAATAATTTATTGATCCACTTGAGTTATCCTTGTCCAACTTTCGTACTTCGATTCTTACATCTTAATGTTCTGTTCTCTTGGTAATGGTGAGTTATTCCAAATTCAATGGCAACCTACATAATCGATGAAGGCGAGGTTTTGAAATGGTGGAGAGAGGGATAAGTATTTGTAGATCAGTGAGATTATCAAAGGACAACTTGCGATAGTTGTGCGAAAGAATGAAGATGGCAACATAGAGAAAGGGTCGAGGAGCTTTTTATGATACTCACTGGGTCACGGTTACAATTGAAGTTTGATGTGCTCCTTTCTCAATAAGGGGAGATTTCTGGAAGTGGTTGGATGTGTCAGTGCAGAGAGCTTAGTAGTTGGAAACTCTTTGATGCAGAGTATAAGAAGCTCAATGAAGACTAAATATAAAGAAGTGATGATATTTGGACATTGGCATGATTTCATAGAGAAACTGATAGGAATCTTATATAAATATGTTTCTAGTCTTAGAAGAGTCTTATTTATGTTTGCTTTCAGTTAGTAAAGCTGCTGGGTCAGTTTTAAGATTACTGGTATTTTGGTAATTTGCAAAATTTCTGGATATAAGTTGTGTGGGTCGCCCATGTGTTGTCGTGTGGGTCAAGTTAGTTAATTAGTTTTTATCTACATTTCTTATCTGGTCTTAGATAAGTTTTGGAAGTCAAAATATTATTAGTTTCCTATTTTGGAGTCCTAGTTGGATAAGGAAGTCTCCAAGTCTATATAAAGTCATATAATGCTTCTAATTCAATAGAGTTGATATTCAATAGATTTTTTTAAAGTTTTGAAGCTTCTTTATAGATTGTATGATGCAATCAAACCCTAGGCAAATTGCCTAAAGGAATTTTAGGAGTGATTCCTAAACCTATCTTCTTCTCATTCTTTCCCTCTTTTATTTTCTCCACTTTTAACAGCCCAAAAATCAATAGAAGCCCTGTTACAGCACCTAGAACAATCCCAAAAATCAATATTCCTTCCTATTACATTAAGCCTTAGCCCTAATTCTTTCATACACTAATAGAAGCCCTAAATTTCACATTATTTTTCAGCTTGAAACCACAACAAATACCCACAAAAATCCAGCATTACAGTCCACAGCACTGTCCTGCATCACTCTTACTTGGGTGATGTTTCTTACTCATAAACTCGTTTTGGCGCTCTCAAGAAACTTGGAAGAAACTCGCTCTCGTCAAAGAAAAAACTCACAACTGTGATAGAAACTCTTAAACGTACAAATCTCAAAGAAACAAAAGAAAAACAACTTCAACCTATTATAGTACTTTTTGTTTGCATTATATTTTATTTATACTTGACAAAGACAATTGTGGTTTACATCAATCTTTATTTGTCATATTTTAACACACATTACAACTAAGCAAAAAAAATTAATTCTTAGAATATATTTATGTATTTAAATATATAAAATATATATATGCTTCCATAGGCACTTCCAAGCTTAGCAACTTTTATATACCCTCTCTACCCCGCTCCTGCTCCTGCTCCTGCTCCTGCTCCTGTCCCTGCCCCTGCCCCCTGCCCCTGCCCCTGCCCCTGCTTTGTGCAACTAAGGCAAACATTAGAGGTTGGGATGGAAGAGATTGGTAGCAACAAACAAACAAATGGTGGTGCAGAACGGCTATTAAGAGATCCACTCAACAATCCACCTGGTCCCAAAACCAAAATATAATGAAGAATAGATCCAAAAATAAGATCAAAGTTTTAAGAAGAATAAGAAGAGAGAAGAAGAATACAAGGGTCAAAACCCTAATCTCACAAAAATGGCCACAACCTAATACTGAAAATTATTATCTCAAAGCTAAAGATTACAATGTAAAAACCTAATAAAGCTTAAAACCCTATTTAAAATAGGAAACTAAATCATAACATTATTTAAGATCCTAATTAAACTATCGATAAAAAAAATTAAATAAACATAAACATAAAATTACAATTAAACAAAATCTTCATGCTGTGTTCCACATCTAATGGTGTCCAAAGAAGAAAGGGGTGAGTTGCTAACTTTTGTGATGTTATGGGTGATCATAAGTTGGCCATCAAAAAAGCTTACAATTATGTTAGCTACGGATTTTTTTTATTTTGTTATGGAGAGGATGGATTTTTGGTTGAAATGGAGGTGGATTAGATAATATATCTCTACAATCAGATCCTCAGTTTTAATTAATCGCACTCTGTCGGGTTTTGTCTGGCTCTTGGTTTTGAGGCAAGGTGATCCATTATACCCCTCTTCTCTTTCTCGTGGTTGTGGAGGCTTTGAGCATAATGGTGAAGCATGCAATATAAGATGAAATGATTAGAGTCTTTGAGGTGTGGAGGGAAGACTAGAAGTGGAGGTCTCACATCTTTTTAAGAATAAAACTATGGTGTTCTGTGCAGTAGAAGAGGAGAAATTGAGGTACTTACAGTGTATCGATATGTTTCAAGGTAGTGTCCTTCCTAAAGGTTAATAGTGGAAAGAACTCATACCAGAGGGGAAAAAAATCATTCCATGGGATTTAAAGTGGACAGGTCCCTTCAGTGTATTTGGGTCTTCCTCTTGGAGCTGTAAGGTACTTATAGTGTATTGATATGTTTATTAGGGTTTGTAAGGTGGAAAAGACAGTACGTGTCTAAAGAGCATAAGATCTCTAATTAAGAACACCTTAGCTAGTTTGTCTACTTATTTTATGTCTTCTTTTACCATGCCACTTCGGTGGAGAAGTGATTAAAGAAGGTTGAGAGCTTAGTTGCAGGAACATTCTACTTGAGCAGCATTTCTTAATAAAAAATGCAATTCCACGCTCCCAAGTAAGAAACTTGTATGAAACTCGCTCCCGTCGAGAAATACACTCGCTCCCAATTAAGATAGAAGCCTCTCAAACATATAAATCTCATAGAACGAAAGAAAAACAATTCAAACTTATTCTAGTAGTTTCTATTTGTATAATATTTATTTATACTTGAAGACAATTTGTAGTTGACATGAATCTCTAATATTTATTCATATTTTAATACATATATTCCAACTAAGCAGCAAAAATTAATTATTAGAATATCTTTATAAATTATATATTTAATAAACAAATATACGCACGCTCTTATAGGCACTCCCAACCTAAGAAACTTCTATATCCCCTCGCTCTTCCGCCCCTACTTCAGCTTTTGTCCCCGTGCCCGTCCCTGCCCCTGTCCCCGCTTCGTGCAACTAAGGTTCAAAGGATCCTTCTATGGGAGGAATTAAAGTATAACCTAGTATGCTGGGAAGGAGTGTGCTCTCCTATTAGTAATGGTTTAGGTAATCAAACCTTTAGGCAAGTGTCAGTAGAGATATGGTGAAGAGGATCATTTATAGAGAAGGGCAATTGATTGTTACTATAGATTCAGTCTGAGGGGATGGACATCCGAGGTATGAGAATCATACGGGGGGCTAGGTTTGTTGAAAGGTATAAGGAGAGTTTGGTCAGATTTTGTCCAGCATGTGAGGTTTGTTCTTGGTGATGGGTATGTATGGTGGAGGGATGTTCCTCTACCAGTGACTTTCTAGGCTATAGCAGCCTTGGTAGATGACTACTTGAGAATCTCAAACTCTATGATGGTATGGGAACTTCGTTTTATTAGAACTCTACAAGATTGGGAGTTTGAGGCAATGGGTGAGTTTCTTGGGCTACTTTATGGAGCGTAGTGTCCCTAGGAATGGGATAGATAGGATGAGGCAGATGCATTCATTGATTTGTGGAGGCCAAAGAAATCTATCTCATGGAAGACTATTTGGAAGTCTGGAGTGCCAACAAAAGTGGCTTTTTTTGTTTGGATAATCGTTTGGGAGACTATTTTTAGTACTGATAATTTGCTGAAGAGAGCTTATAGACTTCCTAACAAATGTTGCTTGTGTTGTAGAGCAGAGGAAACAGTTGTGTATTTGTTTCTTCATTGTGATGTTGATAGGGAGTTATGGAATCTACTTTTGAGGTTTAGTAAGTGATGTCGACTTCTATTCTTAACTAATTGGAGTGTTGGGGTTCGGTTATAGGGTGAAATCGAAGAAGAAACCCTGGATGGTGATATTTTGTGTATATGTGGTGCTTGTGGAGAGAATGGAACTGTTGTACTTTTGAAGAGCATCTCCTTCATTTTTTGTGTAAAGGATATTTTTATGAAGCCTTTCTTGCTCTTGTAGAATTTATAGGAGAGCTCAATTGTCAAGTTGAGCTTTTGGTTTTGGTGTAGCTTTTGTAACGGTTAATGTTTCTTTTAATACAATTTACTTTACTTATCAAAGAATTCTATATATGCAAATGGTGTGAGCTAAGAAGCACAGACACATGACATAGCCAGATCGACAAAATAATTTTCAAAAACAAAGTACACAACATGTGGGGGATGCGCAAAATGTTTAGTTTTATATATTTATTATATGTCATATATATGAACATTTCATTCAAAAATAGTAAAATAAAGGGTAAATTACACTCACCTCCCTTGAGGTTTGAGGAAAATAAAGTTAGGCCCACACTTTTGGCTTAATTACGTTGACCTCCCTTTTAGTAAAGCCAAAGTGACCAAAACTAATGCAGATAAACACTGAAATAAACAAACATTTTTTTTTTTTTTTTTGTTCATACGGCTAGCAAATTACTAATGAAAAATGGTCTAGTCATTATGTGAATTAAAGCCTCAAGGGAAACCAGTGTAATTATGTCAAAAGTGTGGGGCTAAATGTGTTTTCCCCAAACCTCAAGGGAGGTGAGTGTAATTTACACTAAAATAAATGTAACATAACACAAATTCCTGAAGTTTAAACGATGAGGGATTACTAGGTTACATTATTTTTCTTTTATCATTAAATCCCAAAAAAAAATTATTTGGGTAAGTGAATCCAAAATTATTTTGTTCAAACTTATAATGTGTTTCATCTGTAACTAAGCCATGGATATTTATGCCCCCCAAGTGTGTTAAGTGTATCCAGTCTAAAAAAACAATAGAACACATTTGGACGAGTATCCGACACGTATTGAAAAGTGCTCGACTCCACCTTGTAAGTATTTGTGCTTCCTAGGGTGTGATGACCTTATTTAGTAATAACTTGGGTTGCTTGAGTTTTTTTTAATTGATTTTTGCTCTATATGATATTTTCGATATGATTTTTTTTTTTTTTTTTTTTTTTTTTTTTTTTAATCTTTTTAGGATATACCTCGGTTGATTTTTTGCCAAGTTACCTAACTGTAATTTTTTATTTTGTTTATTATGGTGTCACACTGTTGAATGTTGTATTGCTTTTAATATGTTCCTCTGTTAAATCTGAATCTTCTATTTGAGCAGTGTCCAGTAGGCCACGAGGACAAGCCCTCAGGAATGATATGCATTTTTTATTATGAATTTTCACCCCAAGATGCATAAATATGCACATTTCCTAGCATCACCCTGAGAGACCCACTGTCTGTGAATATCGGTGCATGTGAACAAGGCGTAGAGGATAAATTTTGCTTGTATGACTTGCCAAAATAAAATAAAAAAGTAAAGAAAATTCTTGTATAAAGAAGTTCAAGGTATTTCAAGAGGCTTCAATGCTAATGAAGCACTGCAAATGACAAAGTGCATATCGAAAGCAAGCACATCTGGATATGCTTTCACTCTTCCTTCTGAAGAGTCAAATATATTGTTTAGTGAAATTCATCTTTAAATATTTTTTCCTGGTGTGTGCTGGGCAATAGTAAGTTCATAAAATCCTGTCAAGATGGATGGAATATAGATTATTCTGATTTCTTTTCTTCTCATAAACATTATGTAAAACTTGTTTAAGGCACAATTCTTTTCCTTATGACAGAGCAAATTCGAATTCCAGCTGAGACTTCAAGAGTTCATAGAATTGGTTCGAGCGGATAACAACTTGCGAGCTATTACTTATGCACGGAAGTACCTTGCACCATGGGGAGCTACCCATATGAAAGAACTGCAGCAGGTCATGGCTACACTGGCTTTTAAAAGCAGTACTGAATGTGCTACATACAAGGTGAACCTCCTCTTTCTTTGTTCCCTATGGTACTATTCCTATATGCAACTGCAAATGGCCTGCCCTTCTTCACAATACTTGCTGAAAAAATACACATTGGCAGTCTTACCACCGTGTACTTTATTTCGCTTTATGATAAATATTTCGATAAATGAGAAAAGTGGCAACAAAGAAGTGCATGTCTCTGTGTGTGTATAAGTGTGTAATTTCCACTTCTTTTATGAGTATTCTATGAGAACTAATGACGATAGACTAATATTTCATCCCTGTGATGACTACAACAGCAAATAAAGGTAAAAACTATTTTGTGATATAGTTTCATAATATTTTAAGAAAACTCACTAATGGTTATAATGCATGAAGATTCTATGCCATGATTTTCTAGAGTGCTTTGTACAACTTCACCTAATTTTCTCATAGATTACTTCATCTATTTATTTACTTTCTTTCTGGGTGTGGAGTGCAGTTGATAACTTGGCCACTCAAACCTCAGGGTGTTGAATGTTTAGTTTTGAGCTTTAAAATTTACTCATAGCACATGTAGAGTCTGTACCATGATTTCTTAGAGTGGTTTGTGCAACTTTTCCTAATTTCCCGACAAGTTACTTTTCTTTTCTTTTTTTTACTTTGTTCCTACAAATACAAGTGATAACTTGACTACTCTACTTTGTTCCTACAAATACAAGTGATAACTTGACTACTCAAAACCTCGTGGTGTAATCAATGTTTAGTTTGATATTTTTAATTTGCTGTCTTGCAAGATAATTCATTTTCATCCACGTCAAACCTGATTGATTTCTCCATATCAGCATTTTATGGATGCTTTGTGACAAGGGTTTGTAGTTGAATCCTTTCTTGCTCTTGCTCTCTGTTAGTTTGTCAAATATGACTTACTAGGTGTTTAGGGGTAAACCAATGTCCATCCATTTTACACCTGAAGCTGGAACTAAGCTCTCAATTTTGGTTTTTTTTTTTTTTTTTTTTTCTTCTTCTACAATAAGCCTAGACACTAACCTTGATTGATGATTTGTTTTAGTTTCAGGGCTGATGTTTTTTAGGTTGATGCTATGTGTTTAAATTTTGTTGTTATGCTTTTCAGGTTTTCTTCGAACCAGAACAGTGGGATTTCCTAGTGGACCAATTCAAACAGGAGTTCTGCCGGCTATATGGCATGACCTTTGAGCCATTGCTGAATATTTACCTGCAAGCAGGCTTGTCTGCTCTGAAAACTCCGTATCCATATTCAATCATTCATTGCTAATATGTTTTTTAACATGAATGCATTAAAATGACTCAGAAAACAATACTTCATTAATTAATGTCCATGCCTAGCCTTCAACAGTTTTCATGGTTGCAGTACCATCACAATTGGAGTTGAAATTTTAAATCTAGTTGCTTGACCCATGTGAGGTCTTTTCTCGGGTTTCTAATTTTCCATATTTATCCAATACATCATAGAACTTCCCAATCATTGCATTCTATCATCAACTTGTGATGGTCATTGACAACACCAACAGGGGTTTAATTTTGCGACTTTCTTTCAAAAATTGCTGGGCATCTATTTTTCAGGTCAGAGTCTGTTATTGAAATGCATACCAAAAAAATTTAATGGTCTGCTAAACTGACAGTAGATTTTTCTTTCAATTTGGCATTTTCGTCCATGTTTTTACCTTGACCTGATTTAGGTTCTGTTATGAAGATGATTGCACCAAAGAAGACCCTTTATCACAAGAGAGTTTTCGCAAGTTAGCATTGTCGTTACCATTTTCAAAGCAGCATCATTCGAAGCTTGTATGCTACATAACTAAAGAGCTTATGGACACAGAGAACCCACCACTAGTCTTGCCTAACGGCTACGTCTACAGCACTAAGGTTTGCATTATTCTTGCTACACATAAGTTTTTTTTTTTTTTTTTTTTTTTCCCTTTTTGGTAACTGGTTTGTTAGTCTTACTTCTCTTCTGCAAAATGACAGGCTCTCGAAGAAATGGCAAAGAAGAACAATGGTAAAATTACTTGCCCGAGGACAGGTCTGATTTGCAACTACTCAGATGTTGTTAAGGCTTATATTTCATGAACCCACATGGCCAATCAGTTTGTATAGTTGAAGTCTGAAGTTGTTGGGGTCCCATTCATTCTCACCACATATGACTTCACTATTGATAAACGTGCATATCTTTTTCAATTTCTTCTTCTTCCCGGGTAATTCTTCGTAGACCTATCCATGTACATATATGCGAAATACTTGTTTCAATATTTTCATAGTACTTTTCGTCTGTTATTTTTACCCGAATAATACAACTGAAGATGTTTTCCATAGATCTGTTGTTGTACCTGAGATTAAGTCCTCATTAATAATTTTGGACATGCCCACAGAGAATCCAGAATGAGGGTGGACGTATCATATGCAATCATCCTAATTTTCCTCTGCTTTTTCATTCATGGAAACTTCTTTTTGGGTGAGGAAATAGGAACTGCCAACCATGTTAAACAACATTATTATTAATTAACAATACTTTGGCAGTTTTCATCCCAAAAATTGCAGTTGCTGCAAGTGATGATAAAAAATAAATAAATGAATTGTTATTGTCAAAATTCTCACATTATTGGGGGAAAAAAAAGTAGTTTTGTTTTTTCTTTTCTGTTTTTTTCTTTTTGTGAGTAGGAAAATGGAGAATTCACATGGTATGAAGCTTGTTCAAATTGGGATGAAGTCACGTGGGGTCTGTTTGGGAAGAAGGCTTTTTAATTTTTTTGGCTAAAATAGCACTAAAAGACAAAATAGGCTAAAATAGTCAATAAGACAAAATGTCACATCAAACTCATAATTATTTTATTTTTTTTCTCACAAACATCACATCCAACTACAAAAAAATTCAATCATCTTTCCAAATATAAAAATTTTAGTTTATTAAAATAGCCTACTAAAATAGTAACTTTTCAAACACCCACATGGTATAAAACTATTTTGAAGCTGTGTTTAGATGTAGGATATGTGGAATTTGGATGCTGCTTATGTGGAGAGATTTATGAAGAGAAAAAGAAAAAGAAGAAGAAGAAAATGAAGTAGAAGGTTATTATTATTATTATGTTTGGAAAATGAGAAGAAATAAAAATATATAATTTTTATTTTGTTTGTTTAGTTACCTATAATAAACGAGCATGTATAATAATTCTATTTCCCACAAATTAAAGATCCCATCATGACCTTATATGGGTAGTCATAGGAAGGAAAGGAAAAGATGGAGAAATGTTAGGGGAGTTTCCCCACAAAAGGGAAATTTTATTTCACTCCATCAATTCCTCCACTACATACTATTCTCTGAGTTCATGTTACATATAATTTAAACTTTTTAATTTTTTTCAATTCGCACCCCTTCAATTTTTGAATAATATTAAAATACCTTTATCTTTTTCAAATTTTAAACTCTAACCCTAATCCAGTTGTTGCAACCATCACTACCACTACCACCTCCCTTGGCCCTGTCGAACCACATCCGTTCTAGCCCTATCAAACCCTGCCCCCTCTGCAACTTGTGAATCTCCCCATTGCTATATCTACCACTACTGGTGCCAAGCCCTACCTTTCCTCTCTTTCATCATTATTGCCACCTCTTTCTCTACCTCTTACCATCTTATCCCCAACCGCTCAGGCCCTCCCCCCGCAACCTCCCATCTACCCCTTTACCCATCATGAATCCCCTCACCACCATCCTTTCCCTTTTTCATCTCTATGAAACCCTAACCTTAAACTATCGTTCTCCTCTCTTATTCCTCTTAAACCCTAATTCTAAACACTACAACCTTTGCCAATTGCGACAAAGAAAGAAACAGAAATCGTGATAGAAATAGAGATAAAGAGATCATGAAGGTGTAAGGGGAAGATGAGAGGTTGCGAGGGTGAACGGTTTTGAGGGTTATGTATCGCCGATGACGGGAGTTGTGATGATGGTGGACGTGATGTGGTAGGGCAACAACTGGCTACAAAATTGGTGGCAAGTGGGGTGGTGAAAGGAGGGGGTTCCAACAATAATGGTGGGTAGGTGGTGTGTATTGAGAAATGGAGTGATTTGCTTAATCGACAAATTTGTGATATGCTCAAGGAATAAAAAAATGTAATTAAAAAAATTAAGGTCATGGTGTGAATTGAAATGAATAGAGTAGCGTGCAAATAGAATTTTCCCTTCACAAAGCTAAAATTTGCTCGCATGGATTAAAAATTGAGATAGGCCTTTCTAAGGAGTACAAATTACAATTTATAGCCTCTGATCAATTTACAAGATCTCAATCTATTACGTTTCATGGTTTTCATTTGCCAAAACAAAAAAAGTTTAAAACCACTCAATTCTACCACTTCTTTATTAAGCTATTTTTATTTTATCAAAAATTAATTGTGTTTTTACCTTAAACCTATCATAAAAATATATTTTTTTTAAAAAAATTAAAAAGAAAGTAGTAAATACATTGATAATCTTCAGGTTTAGAAAAAAAGGGCACTCGGGCCAAAAATCTAAATTTCAATTTTGTTTGGCTAAAGGTTCAGACGCTGAAACACTTTGTCCATAAAGACATAGCTAAGAAAAATTACCAAAATACCCCTCTATATATAAAACTGTCTCTCTTTTCTAAAACCAAAAGTCCTCTCTCTCTCTCTCTCTCTCTCTCCCCCACTGTGTTTCTCTATCTTCTCTCTCTCGAGTTCATGATTGACGACTAGTACCGGCAGAGCGCGGAGAAACAGAGCTGGGCGAATCGAACTCCGTTGTGTGCTACCACCGAAGAAGTCAATCATGAGGGAGGCGATACTCTTAAATCCGTCCCCCTCTATATATATATACACATATATGATGTCCACACTTGTAATCCATTGTTTATTGTTGTAAAATTGTGGTTGAGATAGAATAGATTCGGGAAAGGAGATTGAACACCTCTGAGATCTACAGATCGGGGAAGAGGAGATTGAACACCTTTGAGATGTACTTTGCTAAAGTTGAATCGATTCAACCATCTTTATTATAGATCCTAATATTTTAATTTTAACAGATGACATCATATATATATTTTTGATCTGTTTTTTTCTTAGTAGCTTCTTTTTGTATAGATAATGAATCATCTGTGTTGTTGTTGCTATGTACATGTGGTGATGAAACTGATATTTTTCTTTTGATTTTTTTTTTTTTTTTTTGGTATTTGTTGTTGTTGTTGATGATGATGATGATGAAGATGAAGAAGATTGTTTGTTGTTGTTGATGATGATTGTAAAAAAATTTTAAAAATAAAAAATAAAAATTGACAAATAGATCTGTTCAAATTTGAATTGAAAAGATAAAAAAAGAAATTAAACAGATAGGAGGAAAATTGAACAGATAAAAAAATTAGGCGGGTAAGATTTTATTTGGACAAATATTTAAACAGATAAGGGAAATTTGAATTGAAAAAATTAAAAATTAAACAGATAGGGTAAAAAAATTTGAACAAGTAGGAAAAAAAATTTGAACATATAGATAAAAATTTGAACAGATAGTCAATAAAAAAGTTAACAGATAAAAAAAAAGCAACAGATAAATTAAGGGTAAAATTGAAAACAAAATGTCTTTTTGAATTTCTTACCAAACTATTTCACAAAATGTGGACCTCTCACCAACAAAAAATATCCACTAGATCTTTTATCTTAGACAATTGTTAGAGTGGATTTTTTACCAATTTTTTCTAGAAAATATATATATATATATAAAATAAATTCACAAGTTTTGACATAATTACATCAATTTTCTTTTTAATGCGACTAAAGCGGCCGAAACTAATGAAATGATTTTTTTTTTAATATAAAACAGACAACAATATCAAATTTTTTTCCACCCATCTAACTAACAATTTTTGGTGAAAATTGGACTAAATGTAACATGAATTAAAATCTTCAAGGATCGCAATATAACTACGTTAAACTTGGAAAATTATTAGATACTCTCAAAATAACCACGTGTTCATACTTATTTACCAGTTATTATCATTCACCATGCCCTCTCATGTTTCTCAATCATTCAATACAAAATCATAATACCTTACATTCTCCACTAATCATAATACCATTAAGCACCACTTAACCATACTTTAAGAGTATCCAATAATCAACCGTTAAGGCGACAGAAATTAATGAAATGATTTTTATTATAAATCAAACAACAATATCAAATTTTTTTCCACCCATCCAACTAACAATTTTTGGGGAAATTTGACTAAATATAATGTGAATTAAAATCTTCGAGGACCACAATATAACTAAATTAAACTTGGAAAATTATTAGACACTCCCAAAATAACCACATGTCCATCCTCATTTACCAATCATCATCATTCACCATGCCCTCTCATGTTCTTCAATCAACCAACACAATCATAATATCTCACCTTCTCCATTAATCACAATACTATTAAACACTACGTGACCATACTCCAAAAATATCCAATAATCACCCCGTTAAACTTGTAAACCTCAAATCTATTTTCTCAAACTGCAAGGGAGAGAGGACTCCTTTATTCTCTACCAGAAAAGGGAAAGCAAATTCCTTTCATTTTCACCTCTTTCATCAAACAAACAAGTGGCTTAAAACAGTTAAAAACATACAACAATTGCCTGACATTATTCATGTAATTCTTGGATCATAGCAACTAGTGGCTGTAAAACAAGTTATGCTAAAATCAAACTCTAGCATTATAAATTTGATAAAATATGCTACTTAGCTAGACTTGTTATATATACTATTGAAAACAAACAATTCAAGTTCAACTTATAATTGACTCAATTATTGGCTCAAAAAGTAAATGAGTCTTGATTAAACACCTTCCAAAACTTTTATGCTGTATTTTGATTGAGAGATTTGATAAGGAATTTACAAAGAGAAATAGAAAAAATAGATGAAATATAAATAAAATATACCTATATTTCACCTAATTTTACACACCTTTTTCCTTTCTCTCTCTAAATCCCTCCCCAAATCTCTCAACCAAAAACAGCACTAGTATAATAAATTTAAAAAAAAAAAAAAAAAAACCCTCAGTTAAAGCCCCAATTACCAAACTTTGACAAGGCATAACAGAATTTCTACATTCTACGCATCATAATAAGAGGAAAAAAGGCGACAAAGACATGACAAACTATAGAGACAAGAGAGCCATTTTCAACAGTGTGTGCAGACATCGGATGTAATTATCCACTTCATATCAAGCTCAAACATAGACTGACTGCAGGAGAAATAAGGTGTAATAGCAGATTATTTCAAATAAATCTCAATTAAAAAGAGAATTTTTAAGGCCGAAATAAACCATGGGAATCAACAGTGTCTTGGACACAGTCTTGTGTTTAAAGTAAAAGTTCAACCACTTTTAAGCAGATTCGCTGCCCCTCAGAGAACCATGGTTATCATCATCATCATCAACGGGGCTTCTATCATCTCCAGGGACAGGGCTAGGGCTATGACTGCGTCCATTTTCTTCAACGGGGCTCCCATCCCTAGGGCTCTCTCTTGCAGCATCATCATCCATGGGGCTCCTGCTCCTGCTCTTGGGACTTTCACTATATTCTGATCCATTGGCACGCTTACGGTCCCTTGGGGATGGGCTACCTCTCTCTTGTGGGCTTCTCTCTTCAGGAGTTGGGCTGTGCTTCCTCACTCTAGACGGTAGTGGTGGTGATGGCAACGGTGATGCCCTGTTTGGCTTGGGGCTTCTGCTGGGACGAGGGCTCCTAGATCTTCTATCAATGCGCTCGATGCTGCGCTTGATCTTTTGTGGTGATCTGGATCGGCTGTACATAGAATATTAAATTAAGGACAAAAATACAAATTGATAAATCACACAATGACAAGGTACTATGTAGCAACATGAAAAGTGTCCCCAAAATAAAAAATTAGCATGAGCATAACTGTATGCATACATAGAAACGGGCGATAAAAAAAGCTATGAACATATTTATGAATACACCTCTCATGAATGTAGGCATAAATACATAATTGCACAACTCCTACCTCCCGTGATTAAAACCTTCCCTGTAGACCTTGCCAGTAGGTCCAAGTTCATGACAAATAACACACAAACCAACCAGTATTTAAGCAGCTAACAGGAGGAGGGGGGAAAAAATACTATAAACAATTAAACGAGTCAAATGGACTTTCTTTGGGGGGCAGTCAACGTCAGATTTCATACGCATCCCCTATTCAAGGGTCCATGCTACTAATGCAGACATCCTCCATTTAGGTAAAATGAAAACTGAATGTCACTAATGCAGACATCCATCTGAATTCACCCTCAAAAGAAGAAACTAATAAAACCCACAGGAGAAAATGTGAAGCAATAACAAAACAACCCAACAGATTTCTAGAACACATCTAAAATAACTATTTGTTCACCTAAAAAGAAAATGTATTTCCAGTGGTGTGGACGTAAGCAAAATGATAATAAGACTCTAGTTATGCACAAGATCATCTATTCACTTCACTCTCCCATCATTATCCAGATACATTTCATGTCAATGACTCATTCTGTTAATACTCAGCAGTAAAACCTTTTTAAAAAAATGTAACTTGGCTTCCTCAAGATTTTAGCTTCACAAGCTATGAAATCCAGGCAGAGATTTCAGAACTCAAAAGAACCCTTATTTCCTGATGATTGAAACAAATATAACCCAAGGATGCACAATAAAATTGAATTACCTATAGCTATGACTCCTGCTGAAACTACGACTTTGGCTTCTGCCACGTCGAGGAGACGGAGACCGGGAGTAGCTCCGCCCACGTCTGCACAACCAAAACAAATATTTGTGCCTTGAACAACTGCAGAACATCCAAGGCAAGTTATGAATCCCAAGAAGATGGGAGAAAGTTCTTAAAATAGGTTACCTCAGTTTCTTGGGACTATTATGACAATTCCTTTCTATATGGCCTCGCTCCCCACAGCGGTAACACTTGTTCTTCCAGTCCCCAGCCTTGCAATCTCGAGCCCAGTGGCCATCAAGTCCACAATTGAAGCACCTTCCTGTTCCTGGAGGAGGACCTCTGCCTAGATATTCACGAGATCCACCTGGACCACGTGGCCCCTAATGTTGCAAATCATTAAAAACACTTTTTTCACAAACAGTCTCCATCACGGTCATCTTAAGAAAATCATTTACCACCGGGAAATCTCCCTATAAAAAGTTTTAGAAAAATTGGACCATCAAAATCGTGATAAATCCATAAACTTATACACCCTTTCTTTGAGTTTGAGCTGACCTGACAACCAGTTTAGACAGAACTATTGCTAACCATAACTAATCAGATGCACCTCTATTAAATGACTTCGTAATATTATTTGAATATTTTTCAGAACTCTCTCAAATAGCCTTTCTTCGGTAGCAAGCCTATTAATAGCTCGTACCACTAAGTATTTCTGAATACTTTTTGAAATCAGAATATAAATAAATCAAGCAAATTTAGGTCATAAATGGCAGTGTAATAGAGCATCATTACTGATTTATCCATAATTAGATCAATTCTTCCTTACTACTTTATATAGGCACAAATAAAATATTTTCTCAAAAGGGAAAATATAGAAAGAAAGCTAAAACAGCAAAAAAGAACTCAGTGGAAAATATAAAGGCCAATAAAGTTGCAGTTTTTTTTTTTTTTTCGGGGCGAAAGGCCAATAAAGTCGAATTAGGAGAATAAAATTAGTTTTTTAACAGCAAAAACACACACAATACACAGTATACATAAACAACAGAAGTATTTTATATTTTATATTATATTGATCAAAAGGTTCTAACTAAAAATGGATCAAAATCAAACCAGCTTGATTTATAACTTCATAATTCACAACATAAGCCAGAAAAATTTACAGCAAGAAAAGTGTTGTAGGTCATATACTTCGCAAGTTAGGTGCATGTAAAAGCCAAGAGAAGTGATGCATAATAATAGTAGTACAAAGTCATACACAGGACATTCCGGCGCATGAATGATAAATAATCACGTAAAAATAGATCCAACTAACAGTTCATCCAAACATACCATAGGATAAGTTCAATTAGAATGAAAGTGAAAAATGTGGGAAAAGGGCAAAAAATGCTACTCTTTCTATGTTTGTTTAGCATGAGAATGGCGAAAAGTACAAAAAAGTTACATTTATAAAAGTCACATCATCATGCTATTTGTTAATTTCTTGAAAAAAGAATACAAAAATACAAATATATACATATATATAGATATATATATAGAGAGAGAGAGAGAGTAGACGATTATCGTCTCACATCCCAATCTTTTTTAAAACTCTCATAAAAATTTCATCTTAACTAAATAGATACAAGAAAATCAATTTGCCTTTCACTTTCAATTACTTTAATCATATTTTTTCACTCTAATCAAATATATCCATAGGAACAAACAGTGCACAGAAAGCAAATATATATATATAAAAACTTACTCCCTTTGCAAATTCCACTGTGATACGACTTCCATCCACATCCCGACCATTTAAGCTATATCTTGCATCATCAGCATCCCGAGGATCACTAAACTCCTATTGCAAGAAGTGAAAGGAAATAGAAAAGAGAAACTCATATTTTACAAAATATATATAATATGAGAGAGAGCAGGGTGCAAACACCAACACCAATTGGATAGCAATATAGCAATATATATAATGGTAAAGAGAAGGAGAGGAAAAGCGTACAACAAAGGCAAAGTCGCGCTTCATATCCACATTGCGTACTCTGCGTAAATGGGTTCCAGAAACAGTAAGGCCATCATGTCAAAAGTACCAAAGGGTTGATACTTCGCCCCTCACAGATCAACTAAACACCACTTTGAGATTGTTGCCATTTCCATCAAAAAAAATATGCAATAACATTATAGAAAGAATCGCCAAAGTCTCCTATACACTCTGCAAGAATAGCGACCAATTCCACCAAGGGCAACCTCACACCATAGACCTCCAGGTTGGGCAAAAGCCCGTAAACCTTCAGAAAGATCATTCAAGTTAAATCACTAGGACGTGTGGGAGGGTGCAACTTTCTCACAGATGTTATAATGAAAATTGAATGACAATGTGAAGCACAAGAGGCTTGGGAAAAGCTTCACTGTCCCCTACACCTCTAAATATAAATAAATCCCAAAATCGAGACCATAGGCAATCCCCAACACAAACAGAAAAATTGAAACCAAAATTGACTGAAACAAACAATTAAAGAGTCAAATGTAATCCAAAATACCCTATGAAAGGTCTGTGCGTTCACATCTATCCACACAAGCTTAGGCATGCGAGCATATACAAAATTCTAAGTAAACAGTGATTTGAGACCATAGGCCCAGACAAGAAGAAATATTCAAATAATAGTAACAATCAAAACTTAATCAATAAAATGATGAAATAAATAAAAACAAAAATAGCAAATCCAAATACAAGGTTGGGCTTGTAAATCTCAAATAATGGTAGCACAATACAAGATCCCAAATTTTAATTACCTTCCATATCTGCTGAAGATACCTTCCAAATCTCGTGATCGAGTCCGGGTAGACAAGCGGCCAACATATAGACGTGCACTACCATGGCGATCATCAAACCGAGGCATCTTTCCTGAAACAAAGTTAATCTATTAGCACCCATCATAAGAACCACTGTGGCAACAGTGAGCACACATACACTAAAGCTTTAATATTGATGGCTGGCGTGCCTTCACCACAAGGTTATTTATTTGCAGGCAGTTAATTGCAATTTTAAAATCGTTCAAACAATGACTACACTAAAGGTACATACATTTAATTATGAAATCATAATTTTACTCCCACTGCAATTTCTTAAAAACACGATCATATCAATGTCAACATAGCAAATACAATACACCCTACTAAAAGACCGGTTCTGCACAAAATATTTTGAACAACACCGTATGTGCCCATTTGTAGTATATATTGGTTACTCAATAAACATGTAAAGCTCCTAGGCCTTTCCCGACACAAACAAAATATCAAAACCATAACTAATGGGAAAACTAAGAACTTACTTGAGTTTCTTTGATAAATATAATAGGTTCGAAGAAAGAAAGTTACTTTTGCATATTTTTCTATATGTTTTTTTAGGGGAGATATTTTCCCGCATTAACACCTTTCCTTCACCCTAACCAACAGGATTCCCATCACTTGCAGTATCTGGCAATTAGACAATATAGACAACCAATTTAAACCACAAAAATATTGGCAATACTCTTTTGCATTTCCAGGCAGCTTCTAAGACAGAATTACACACAGACAAGAACACTTCTTTCACAACCTTCTCGTCAATCATCAAAAACTTTACCTATGTTTTGGTTTATTTCTCAATGTTTGGTCACTACCAAAAAACAACCAGGAAAACAAATTCATGCAAAACATGCAATAAAATTCTAGTCTATTTTTTTGTGGTTTCTCGTTGATTCTTTCGAAGAAAGGTGATAGAATACGGTTTTCCTTCCCTTGGTCGTTTTTCCTACCAATTCCATATACCAGAAATAACTTACCAAGAAAAAAAAAATACGAAATAAGATAGATACCACTCAATTCAGCACAAATTTCAAGAAAAAGAAAGAGAAAAACAAGTATATAGCCAATAATCAAACACTCGATGAACCCTAGAAAACCAGATCGCAGTTATTGAGGAGCAAGATCAGAGAGAGAGAGAGAGAGAGACCTGAAGAGTGCGAAAGTTCGTGAAGGATACAGAACCCTAGAATTCGTTCGAAAACAGAAGAGCTGGATTTCTCTCCCTCCTATTAATAACAGGGGTGAATCCGCTCAAATTGATCCAACCGAATCGATTGGTCACATTTTGAATGAATGCGTGAGAATAAGGGGCGGCTGTGGATTTATTTTTTTTAATTCACCTAATTTTGAATTGATGGTAGATTTAAAGGTTATTTGGTCCCAATTAAATTGTCAAATCACGAATATTTTTAATAATTTGTAAGATTTTGTATTTTTAATTTGTTTAAATATTCTATTTATGTTTTCAATTAAAAAATAATTTAAATATTCTATTGAATATATTTGTTGAAAAGAATTTTTAACTTGAATATATTTTTTGAATTCAAAAAATTAAATGTATTATTTATCTATATTTTTTTATTTTTAAATCTAACTCTAAAAATAATAAATAAAAAAGATGATATATATTGGTTGGTTTTTGTTTTCAAAAACAGATTTAAATGTAACAACACAGAAGCATATAATTTCTACTACTACTTTGTTCATGGTTTTTGTGGTTTGAATTATTTTATATTTTAAGAATCACAGATTGTAATATTTTATGTAATACTTAATGTGGATAAGACATGTTGTGATTGTAATATGTGGATGAGGCATGCAGTGATTTTAATATTTTAAAGTTTCAAACTTTCTTTCTTTGGATGAGACATGCAATAATTGTAATACTTTTTTAAGTCATTGGCTGTAATACTTTTTGATTTCTTTTTTTTTTTTTTTTAAGAAATGCACAAATTGAATTATGTTGAAAATTTATAAAATTTTAAACCGCCAAACCGATTTGCATCCATCCGCCAATCCGCTCAATCCACATCTGCCAAATTGGCGGACGGATGCAGATTGATTTTCTTCAATCCTCCAATCTGGTGGACCGATGGCGAATTGGAGGTTTCATAGCCACAACCGACCCGCGCCCATCCCTAATCAATAGGACAATTGGACAACTTGGATTCACGACAGGTCCAAACTAGGCCCACTAAGTGTAAGATATATTACAAAGCCCAACGTAAAAGGGGTAGTGGCCAACTACAAGTTAATGGACTAGCTTATGAGTATGCCTAATGAGAAATTCTACAATATAAAATATTATTTTAGGGTGTGTATCATATAGGACTGTGCAAAATACAATTTAATATTTTAAAATCATTCAATTTGCACTGATTTGCTTGCTAATTGCAGGTTATTTTGATTCGTAGTTTATTGCGTTTCTGGTTCAGACCCGACTCATTTGATGTTTTGAATCTGGGTTTCTTTGTCTTATGTAGCTATCCATATTTTGTTTCCCCTCATACCTCTTTGAGTTTGGCTATTGGGTTGTATTGGCTGCATTTGGAACAGGTTAGTAGCTTATTTTTCAAACTTTTGGTACCCAGATTTTTGTTCCTTCGCTTGAGCACCACTTCTTGTGCTCAAGCGATTTTTGTGAACATCCAATACTTTTGCAGGTCTGCAAAACTACTGAGAGTTTGCATTCGCGAAGCTTTTTGCGCTCAAGCAACGACTTCTGTTTGTAAAACTACTAGGAGTTTGTATTCTGCGCTCGAGCGACATTTCTTGCGCTTGAGCGAACTGTGCGTTTATCAGTTCGGGAAATCACTTTTCTGAGTCACTTTTTACCTCTCTCTCTTTCTTTACCTATTTTCTCTTACCCTCTCTCTAAAACTCACATATTTCCCTCAAATACACCTAGATCCGTCAATCTCTGTCTCCGCATGCCTTTATTAAAAAGAAAGAGCTCGGCGAGAGCTTCATTCTACTGGAGCAAAGTTGGTTTTGGCATCTTCGGGTCTCTCTCTCTCTCTCTCTCTCGTGTTCTAGCTCGAGGTAGGGATATCTCCACTCTTTTTATGAGTTTTACCTTAACTATTTGTTATTTCTAAGCAATGTTGAGATTTTTGGAAGATTTGGAACAATCTACGGTTTTGGGTATAAATCAAAAGAGGGGTTTTTCAAATAGATTATTGGAAATGATTTTGATGTTGGAAATAATGTTCAGTAGGGTGAAAATTGTCGATTTTGATACTTGGGGTCGATTTTGAAAAGAGTAAGAATTTTGTCCTAAATGCCTCAAATGTTAGTTTTGTATAAATAATGAAATTGATATTGAAATTATGAAATTGGATTGGTGTTAATAAGGATGGTAGAGTTGGATATGTATTATCACTCATCTCTTGAAATTTGGAAACTGTATCTTTATGGAATATAAATTATCTATTTAGAAATATCTACTTTGGGCTATCGGTGGAGGATAGCTATAAGTGTTGTAGAAATTGCATATGAATTAGGAGAATTAAAACTATTTTTTCATTCATTTGCATTGAGCATTATTTCACATTTATACATTGATACATTGAAAATGTTTATTGTTTTGAAAAAAAAGAATGGTGAACCTGGGAAACATGAATTGTATTGTTGAAATAAGTTGGCTTGAGTGTCCAAGGTGAAAGTTCTGAAAATCACGCATATACATAGGTGTCAATCCCGCAGACGACATTTCCGTGAAATGGAAATAGTAGTGCTTTTATAGCTTACGTTTACATGGGTCCCAGCTTACGGTTTCCTCCAGACAAAATTTCCAAGAAAGGTTGGATTGTTTTGAAATTCCCAGAGTATTCACTGCCCTATTTTCTATTGTAATAGAAATGATTTTATGAATCGAGACATTACCTTGGCATTGCATAGTTTTGGAAAGAGGTATATAAAAATGTTTTGGGACGAGCATTGCATATGCATCCACCTTATAGCTTTGTTAAGATTCATATACTGTGTTAGATTATTTCTATTGGGCTTTGGCTCACCCTATGTGGGAAAAACATTTTAGGTGTTGATGATATGCCTCTGCCAAGGCAATAGCTTGAAAGGACTTGGAGCAAGAGCTTCATTTTATTATATGTATTTTTGAATAAGCCAATGGCTTTATATGTATTGGACTTAAACTCCACTTTCGTTGTAACCAGGCATTGTCTTGCAAAGTTGTAAACCTTTAGGGCATTTATTATTTGTTTTATTTTCAGATATTATCTCATGTTATGACATATGCTATAGATTCAGGGATAGACTTATGAATGTATAACTACATATGTCACCCTTTTGCAAATTCAATTGGAATCAATGGAAGATAATTACTTATGTTGGTGTAGTTATTGAATGCATATAATGGATGCGACACTATCTTAGTAACCTTTATCACTCTTCCTTCCAACATTTAACACTTCGAATATTTTTGTTTATCTGACAATATGTTTCTTTTACAGTTTGTCCAACATACCCACTCTTACATAACTTAAGCTAACCTCAACAAGAAAAAATTGATCAGGACAACATGCAAGGCACAATAGACTACCTCCAAAAACTCAACCATCCCAAGGCCTTGAGAAAGAAACAAATAGACACAATCAAAGCTGTCAGGAATGCTGAGTAGAAAGCTAAGGCTACAGTTAAGGCTGCCGAAGAGAAAGCTGCTCTCGCCAAGAAGAAACTGACCGAAGAACTCGCCACTAAAGCAGCAGGAATCAATGAGGTCAACAATAGGGCCTTTGAGGAAAGCAAAACCGACGTCAAGGAGGGCTACAAAAAATAAGTTAACATTGCTTGCAACAGAGGCTATGTCATCGACTAGAATGCAGCAATAAAGGAACTTTTTGTCCCAAATGACTCACCACATCGGGATCCATCTAAGCTTTTCCTTCCTTTATCTCTCCCTCTAGAACCAGTCGACACATCGTTCGTCGACTCCGAAGAAAAAGAAAACGAAGAAGAAGAAAAAGAAGAACTTGTTGTTTGGCAAAGTCCCTCACTCTCAACGGTGAAGTCTTGGATCTTACAAGGGATGATGACGAGGTTGCTAAGAGCACTTCCTTTGCCACACAAGAGGCCGACGAGATGGTAGTTGATAAAAGTGTCAAAAAGACTCTAAAAGAGATTAACGAAGAGATCGTTGCCGACTCCGAGGTTGATAGGACAGGTATACTAACCACTGAGGCCAACCCAACGCCAATCGCCAAAGTTGGTCACTTTGAAACTCCTACTACTGCCTTTCTTAAAGCCAGTACTTAGGACATTTTCTTGTAGTTTCTTTTTGCTTTGTACTTTTTTTTGTCTTTCCTTTCTTGCTTTTTATAACGATTATGGTTTAGACCCGACCCATTTATTATTTTGGATCTGGATTCATTGTTTTATCTGGTTGTTTATATCCTTGTTCATTTTATTCCTTGTCTTATTTGATTGTTTATATCCTTGTTCATCTTATTCCTTATTGAATTGGATTGTTTAAGTATTATGGTTGTGTTTGAAACAGGTTGGGAGTTTGTTTTTCAAAGGAGTATTTGCCCAGATTTTGGTCAGTTTGCTCGAGCGGTTATTTGGTTGCTCGAGTGGTCTTTAAGAACTTCCAGTATATTTGCAAGTTTGGAAAAGTACTAGGAGGGTAGTGTTTTTCGCTTGAGCGGTATTTCTTGCGCTTGAGCGGTCTTGGCACGAACGGTCCTTCTTGCGCTCGAGTAATCTTGGGAAACTCTCAGTACTTTTGCAAGCTTACAAAAGTACTAGAAGGGTGATGTTCTTCGCTCGAGCGGTCACTTTGTTCGCTCGAGCTGTCTCTTATTGTGTTTGGTCGCTTGAGTGGTGTTTTGGTCGCTCGAGCGGTCAGTGTGTATATTAGTTCGTAAAACTCACTTTTTGAGTCACTTTTTCTTATCTCTCTCTCTCTAAACATTTCAAAACCCTAAGTGTAATGACCCCGAAATGTATGTCATGATTATCCGTATTTAATTATGTATTTATATGATTTAATTGAAGATTATCTGTTTGAATTGGAAAATATCTGTTGGAATGACAACTTCGGGACTGAAATCGATGACCGTGAAGGGTTCAGAAAATGAAATTGAACACGCCTAAGTGATACCGGGAATATTTGGAACTATCTGAAACGATAAATTGAAGACTGAATTTTGTCTGAATCGTTAAGACCCGTTTGGCTCACGTTTTTGACTTAAGTGGATTATATGATATATATGGCTTATATAGATAAGGATGGATGGCTTTTTGACTCAAACCAAAAGAAGAAAGAAAAATCTAGAAAGAGAGAGAGAAGAGAGAGCTCGTGAGAAAGGGAGGGACCAAGGAAGAAGAAGAGAAAGCAAGAGGAAAAAGGGGAAATCAAGCCTAATCTCTCCAATTTAGTGATCAAGGTAAGGGTCTACTCCTAATTTTCTTGAATGAAGGTTGGATCATCTATGAGTTTGTGATATGTGAATGAATTGAAAGGGAATTATGTGTAATTGAGCATACATGACATGAATTGATGATTATTTGGCATGTTTGAGAAAGAACCTCCATGGCTATAGAGACATGAAGCTTGTATGTATATGTTCATGGTTTTCCATTTTGATTCATGGTTTGATCTTCTTTATGATCTATATGAGTTATGTTTTGAAGTTGTAATGGTTAATTCAAGTTGTTATTCAACTATTTTGAGACTTTGATTTCATAGAATTGAAAGTGGTGTTGTAAAAGGGGAAAAGGAAGCTTGGAAGGAAGAACCAGAGTTTTGGGACTTCGCAGGGTCCGCTCGAGCGGAGGGGAAGCCCGCTCGAGCGCAGCAATCGACCTCTCAGCAGTTTTGGGAAATTGTACTGTCCGCTCGAGCGGAAATGTGGGCGCTCGAGCGGGAAGGCTTATTTTCAGAAAAGTTTGAGAAGTTGTTCTACATGCTTTTCACGTGTTATTTGCATCATTTAACATCTTATGAACATGAATTAAAGGAAAGAAGGATTAGATTAAGCATGAAATGAATATGACAGAATACAAAGAAGAAAGGGAATGAACATGAATGAAGTAAAGGAATAGAAAATAGAATGGCATGAGCATGAAATGAACAGAAAAGGAAGTAAAGAATGAATGTAATGACATGAATGATATGATTTATCGATGATGAATGTTAAGAAATGTTTTATAATGTTAATTGCAGGACAAACCTCGAAGACCGTGCAACCGGTATTGGAAACCCGCTGTAAGTAACATTTCTGTAAATGATATGTTCTTATGAATTATGTTTCAAAGTGCTATGTATGTATGGTTTAAAATGATAATGTTTTCTGTGAACGAACGTCCTATTTGCGAATCTAGTATGGCATCCATAGATAGTCCTAAGTGGACCAGTTTACGAGATCTCGGTATGTGTTTAATCGGTGTCCGGGACCGATTACTCTAGTCGTTAGTCGACACATGAAAAGGTTATGAAAAGGATATGTGAAAAGGTTCTGTGGAGTATGCCATTACGTATGTTCTTATATGTTGACTGTTGACTGATTATGAATGTTTATTACGGATTTATAAAATGTTGGACTTCGTTCACTAACCCCTTTACTTAAATGTTACTTGCTGAGCTTTAGCTCATTGTTTGTATTTATGTATTATAGGTGAGAATTCAGGGAGTTAAGCCCAGGCGGAGTCTTGAGCGAGCCGCCATTTGAAGCCTACCAGAGTTTGAGTGCCTCCGAGTTGGGGCTAGGCCTGGAAGGCCGTTGTGAGTTTTTGTTTTGTTTTTGTTTGACAGTTGTAACTGAATGATACGTGTTGTACAAGATATGTTATGTAATGTATGTGGGTAATTAACTCATTTTTGGCATGTAAATATATGTTCATATTATGCACAGCTCTTAGACTATTAGTTTCTTCTTTTTCGCTTCCGCGAGCCCCGTTTATTTATGTTTTGTATAGAAAGGCCTGTGGTAATCTAGGATTACTGGCCGGTCTCGTCACCAAACTTTTAGGGGCGGGTTTGGGGCGTGACACTAAGTCTAGACATTCTTTCTCTAAAACTCATCTTCAACCTCCAAATACTCTCAATCTATTAATCTCTACACTCTAGTCCCTTTGATAAAAAAGTAGAGCTCACCTAGAGCTTCATTTTAATTAGAACAAAGCTAGTTTTCGGCTTTGTCGAGATTTCTCCACTCTCTCCTTTGTCTTCTAGCTTTGGGGTAGGGATTTCTCCATACTTTTGTATGGTTTTTAACTTAGTTATTTGATTTTCTAAACAATATTGTGATTTGGGAATTTTTAAACAAAATTTAGGGTTTTGGTTTAAAAATCAAAAGAGGGGTTTTCAAAGGGGTTTTTGAATATGATTGTGGATTTGTAAATGTGGTTGAGTTATGATGAAATGATGGATTTTTATCCTTGGAATTGATTTATAAAGGAAATGGGATTTTTGCCCTAAATTGCGAATGGGGTTTTTTTTTGTAAAGAGGAAATGAAAATGATGTTGGGTTTTTATGAAATTGGAATAATGATGATGATGGTGGAGTTGGATATGCATTATCACTTCCATATTGAAATTTTAGAAAGTTTATCTTTATTGGAAATTATCTATCTATTTAGAGATATCTGTGTTGGGCTATCGGTGGAGGATAGTTGTAGAAATTGCATGAGAATTAGGATAATTGAAATTAATTTTTCATCCATTTGCATTAAGCATTGTTGCATACTTGACACATTGAAAATGTATATTGTTTTAAGAAAAAAAATATGGTGAATACTTTGGTGAATATGGGTAGATGTGATGTTGTGGTACTATTGTTAGCCTATGTGTCTTTGGTGAAAGTCCAGAAATTTGCACGGTTAGGTACCGAGCCTTTCGATTAGTGCTAGTAAAAATGGCAATTGGTAGTGCTTGTATAGCCTACTTGCAGACATATACCTAGAGATTCCCAATATTGTATCCACTGCCCTGTTTTCTATTGTAAAGAAATGATTTCATGAATTGTGATATAATCTAGCATTGCATGGTTTTGGAAAGAGATATAAAACATTTTAACACGAGCATTGCATATGCATTCACCTTATAACTTTGTTAAGATACATACACTATGTTAGAGTATCTCTACTAGGCTTTGGCTCACCCCATGTGGAAAACCATTTTCAAGTACTGATGATATGCCTCTACCAAGGTAGTAACTTGGGAGGACTTGAAGCCAAGTTTCTCTTGTTTTGTTTTTTTTGTATTTATTTTGTACAAGCCTAGGGCTTTATATGTATTGGGTTTAAACTTACTTTTGGTGTAACCAAGCATCATCTTGGAAAGTTGTAGTTATTAGGGCATTTATACATGAATAATGTTTGAGAGCTCGAAAATCCCTGCCCCCTAATCCCCCTAATGCCCAAAACGACGTCGTTTTGGGCATTAGGTTTTTTTTTTTTTTTTTTTTTCTTTTTTTCCTTCGATTTTCAGTCTGCAGAGAGGAAGAGGAGAGGGAGAGAAAGAGAAGAGAGAAAGAGGAGAGGAGAAGAGAGGGAGAAAGAGAGAGGAGAGGAGAGCTCCGATTGTCTCGCCGCCCGCCGTCGTCGCCTCGCCGCCAGCTCCTCCTCCCCGCCGTCGCCCCGCCTCCGCCTCTCATCGCAGCAGCAGCAGCAGCTCCTCCTCTCCGCCGTCGCCCCACCTCCGCCTCCTCCTCCCCCGAATATTATGCCCCCTCCAGTCCTTCCTTCCTCCTCCTCCCTCCCTCCCTCCTTTCTTCCTTCTTCTTCTCCGAGCTTCGTTCTTCTTCTGCAAAAATAAAAAAAATAAAAAAAATAAAAAAAATAAAAAAAATAAATTCAAAAACGACGAAACGACGTCGTTTTTGGTTCGGGGGATTAGGGGCGGCTCAGTTTCGAACGACGTAGCACGGTTGTTTATACATTTGTTTAACTTTTATTTCATACCAGTAACTTGTGGCACATGCTATGGATTCAGGATTAGGGCTTATGAATGTATAACTGCATGCATTACCTTTTGTACAATGGGATCATATGAATGGAAGAATATTATATTTAGAATTGTGTTGTTATTTAATTAATATCGTGTGATGAATTATGGCTATTATTTTCAGGGCGTTACAACTTGGTATCAGAGCTATCAAGTTTGAATACTTTGGGATTGCGGGATATGATTTTTACCACAATAGATTATCTCGCTAGTTTGTGTTAGAAGTAAACCTGGTATGATATGTGATAATATGCTTATGTGACTAGGTGGGTATAGGATTTAATTTCTAGGATATTGATTGGGTTTACGAGTTTCTAGAAGTCCTGTTAAAAGAGCACTTGATCACTGTTATTTCTAACTGGAACTCTGGCAACGTCATGGGACGATCAATATTTAGAAAGGAAATTCGTATGTGTTTATGTGACAACGTGTTTATGTGGAGTGAATTAATTGTTGTCTATCACATTAGGATGCGAGTGCTTCACATTTGTAAATGTTATAATCTCTTCTATTACCTTCATTAGGATGTCATGACGTGGAAGTGGTGGAGGTAGGCGTGGCAAGCCTAAACAGCAGGAGGTGCCGTTATCGAATGATATTCCAACACAGGAGGAAAGGGTTGGTCAAGCCAATGTGGCTGAACTAGTTGGCCAACAGGCCATGGGCACTTTGGCACGTGAAATGGCCGAAGCTTTGTAAGAATCCACGGACATTCTCAGAGCTGAGAATCAAGTCCAGGCCCATGTTGCTAAGACAGGGCCAACTTTTCTGAAGATGGAGTTCTTCTGGTCTAATTCGGATGAGTTTGTAGGGGATCCGAAGGAGCCATTGAAGGCGGATGAGTGGTTGGAATAGATGGTGAAGATGTTCGAGATGTTTGGCATCGAAGATGATGGATTGATGGTGACCTTGGCATCCTTCCAATTAAAGGGAGATGCAGGTCGGTGATGGAAGTATGCCCGTGGGCGCATTAGGGTGACTTGGGAGGCCTTTGTCAACACCTTCTAGGATAAGTTCTTGTCTCCCACTGCTAGGGAGAAATAGAGAGAGCAGTTTCTGAAGGTCAAGTAGTTTAACACACCGGTGGCCGAGTTTGAAGCTGTCTTTACCAGTTTATCAAGGTTTGCACCAGAACTTGTGGCGACGGAGGAACGCCGTTGCATTGAGTTCAAGAAGAGATTGAGGACCGAGCTTCTTTTTAAAGTGGCTGGGTCTATGATTAGGACTACGGGCACCTTGTGCAGGTGACAGCTCATCTTGAGACCGTAGTTCAGTTGGAGGATGAGTGAATGAGGGGCTCCAAATAGAGAAGTCAAGAGGTTTAGGGAGAGACTCAGGATAGTAAGAGGTAGAGGGGTTCCAACCCATAGTAGTCCCAGGGAGCACAATCTAGATCCACTTTTCCTGTACTGAGTTATGGGTTAGGAAGAGGTGGTTAGGGTGGGATCACTTGTTTCAAATGTGGTCAACTGGGCCACAAGTCTTTATTTTTCCCACAAAGAGAATGAGGGCAACAATCTGCACCGTCTATGGCTCGTCCTCAGAGTCAGGGTCAGAGGGCAACTGTCTACCTGTTATCAGTGTGGGAATTCAGGGTACGTGAAGAGGTTTTGTCTTCAGTCGAGTGGCACATCAATGCGTCTGGTTTGAGGCAGACACAGAGCCATTAGCCTGCACTATCAACATAGGCCTCAAAGGCCAATCAGGGAGCCTCTTCGGCTTAGTTAGTATATTAGACTTGTGCTCCGAAAGGTGAGTAGGTAGAGCAAAGACCTACGGGGCATGTGTATGCTGTTACCACGCTAGATTTGTTGCCAGCACCTTCGATAGTGAGAGGTAACTTCTTGTTGTGTATTTCTATTACCAATGTGTTGATTGATACTAGTGCATTGTATTCTTTCATTTCGTCTACATTTGCATCAGCCTTGGGGTTAGAAGTGGCTCAGTTAGCATATCTACTCAAGGTAGAGTCACCTGTTGGTGGTGAGGTTGTGTTAGACTAGGGTTGTCGAGGTTGTGAGATAGAGGTGGCTGGTCGCCGGCTTCTTTTTACTTTGTTGTTGATTGATTGGTTACCATCATATCGGGCCATTATAGACTGTTACCGTCAGAGAGTCACGGTGTGCACCTCAAGTGGTGATTTTGTATTTCCTGGGAGATTGAGTTAATAGAGCCTTGTTGCCAGTGTATGATCCGCGTTGTTAAAGCGAGCTTAGTTTCCTTTTTGCCACATTCTTAGGTGTTGAGAGTGATGTGGTTCAAGTAGAGTTGCCGAAGGTAGTTTATGAATACCTGAACATCTTTCTTGAGGATCTCACTAGTTTGCCACCTCACAGTGAGATTAAGTTCTTTATTGATTTAGTGCCTAGCACGACACCGATTTCCCTGGCACCGTATAAATTTTCACCCGCCAAGTTGTGTGAGTTGAAGGTTCAACTCCAAGAATTATTAAATAAGGGCTTTATCCATCCTAGTACATCACATTGGGAAGCACCGGCTCTCTTTGCCAAGAAGAATGATAGTATATTGCGACTTTGTATTGATTACCGCCATTATGAGTTCCTAGTAATGCCTTTTGGGCTAACCAATGCACCGGCCTTGTTTATGGATTTGATGAACCGAATTTTTTGTGAGTTCTTAGATCGTTTTGTGGTTGTCTTTGTTGATAACATCTTGATTTATTCACCCTCTGAGGAGGAACACTTGCGGATTATACTTGAGTTGCTTAGAGCCCACAAATTGTATACTAAGTTCGAGAAGTGTGAGTTCTGGTTAAATGAGGTGAAATTCTTAGGCCATATGGTATCCAAAGAAGGGGTGATTGTAGACTCTTCTAAGATAGAGGCAATGTAGGATTGGGAACAACCTAAGAATGCCTTTGAGATCCGAAGTTTCTTTGGGTTAGCCGGGTATTACTGTCGTTTTGTGAAAGATTTCTCTACGTTGGCCTCACTTTTAACTAGATTGACGATGAATGAATTAAGTTTGTGTGGAGTGAGACTTGTGAGAAGTCATTTCAAGAACTTAATGTTAGACTTACCACTGCTTTAGTGTTGATTATTCCGGAGAGAGGTCTGGGCTACTCAGTGTATTGTGATGCGTCTTGGGAAGGTTTGAGTTGTGTCTTGATGCTAGAGGGAAAGGTAATGGCATATGACTCACGTCAGTTGAAAACACACGAGAAAAACTATCCTACCATGACTTAGAACTAGCAGCAATGATTTTTGCTTTGAAAATCTAGAGACATTATCTTTATGAAGAAAGATTTGAGGTCTTTTCCATTCACAAAAGTCTGAAGTATCTATTTTCACAGAAAGATTTGAATCTGAGGCAGAGAAGATAGATAGAATTTATGAAGGATTACGACTTTGAGTTGCATTATTATCCGAGGAAAGCCAACATAGTGGCCAAGGCCAATATAGTAACCAATGTCTTGAATAGGAAGTCCACTAGTAGTGTAGCTAGTGTTGCCATCTGGGAATGGGAGATGTTGGGTGCTATTGGCGAGTTTGACTTGTATCTTGGCAAGTCCATTAAGTTGGCAGCCTTGTTTACTATGATTGCATAACCTACGCTTGTGAGCTGAGTTATAGAAGTACAACAGGGTGATCACGAGGTAGAGTCTATCCAGTAGAAGATATCTAGTGGGAAGATAGAAAAGGGCTTGAACGTGTATTCTAGCTTGAGTATTAGATATCTTGATTGTCTTTTCGTGTCGGAGTCTTGTAGAGAGGAGGTACTCCGAGAGTTCTACCATTCGCACCTTGCGGTACATTCGGGAGGCACAAAGATGTATCACGACCTTAGTCGCCAATTTTGGTATAGAGGAATAAAGAGAGACATAGCGTTGTTTGTTTCGAGGTGCTTTACTTGTCAACAAGTGAAGGTCGAGCATTAGAGGCCAGCGGGTTTGTTGTAACCCTTGTCTATAGCCGAGTAGAAGTGAGAGCATGTCATGATGGATTTTGTCGTGGGTCTTCCGAGGACTCAACGGGGTAATGATGGCGTGTGGGTGATAGTTGATCGGTTAACTAAGTCAGTACACTTTGTACCTATGCGCACAAGTGACTCGATAGATTACCTTACCGACCTTTATGTTAGGGACATAGTCTGACTTCACAAGGCCCCTGTGACTATCATTTCGGATAGAGATCTGTGTTTCATGGCTTGATTGTGGCAAAGCCTACAGAATGTCTTGGACACTAGATTGACATTTAGCACTGCCTATCATTGTAACAACCTCAAAAAAAGAAAGGAAGATTGTAACATCCCTATTTTTGAGTACTTTAAACTAAATTAATATAAAATAGTTAAATTAATACTTGGGAAAGAATATTTTTATAAGTGTAGGTGTTAAAATGTAATTTAATTTATAATTAGGGATCATTAATAATAATAATAATATAAATAAATAAATAAATAAATATATGAATAATATATCTAATTACATAATTATATGTGCTAAGAACGTAATTTAATTTGGCATTGAATTATCAAATGTATGATTAATATATTGTTTGGGGTCAAATCAAAACAATTAGGAAATTATGAAATTAATTGGGGCCAAGTAAGAATATAAGAAAAGGTATGCAAATTGGTTGGAAGCTTGTAATTAGGCCACCTGTGAAGGCTATGTAAGTAGAGAAATGAATCACCAATTAGGGTGATGATTAAGGGGTGAGTCATCACCAAGGCTCTTGTATAAAAGGAGAGGATTTGCTAAAATTTGCGGAGGATCAAGATGGAAAACAAATAAAGAAAGGGGAAAAAATAGTGGAAGTCGAAAGCGTCTTTGGTAGTAGAAAGAAAGAGTGAGGTATTAATTTTAAGGTGAGTTATATTATATCTTGAGTCACCATAATATATTTTACGTATGTTTTGATTTACCATAATTTATTTTATACAAGTTATGTTTTATAACTTATATTAATATTTCAATTACGTGGGTTATTTTCTGAACTCTATTTGTTAAAATGAAACCCATGGATATGTTTGTTTAAATTTTAGTATATATTTGACAATGACCTTATAAACAATTATGTTTTGAAAGTACCACCACGGGAGTCCCACACCTTGGGGGACTTAAATAACCATTGGCCTCTGTTTGGTTACTTTGTGGCCCTCTATTGTCATGGATCTATTGACATCTGTTCTGTGCGGAGATAAGTGCTACACTATTGTGGGAGCCACCTCTATAATCCGTACGAGCAACCTATTAAATCCGTACCTCTGTTCTGACTGTCACTCTTGTGACCTCTGTTCTGTTCTGTTCGGTACCGTGGTTATGGTTATTTATTTACATAATCTCAGTTTTGCTACTTAAATAATTATTTGTTCAGACTAAGTTATCTTAAATATTTTAGTTACATAAAACTATCCATGGTTTTTTGTGTCCCTTATACTCTTAGCATAATATTTCTCATTCTGCCATGTGCTTATAGCTATTTACCAATTTTTAAGAAGCAATGCAATTCAGAGATAGCTTTTGGAAAGTCTTCGACGCGGGGCTGCGAAATAGACACACACAACACTTTTATGATATTTTTTATATGTAAATATCGGCCTTTTTGGTCAATCAATTTTGTAATAAAAATAGAAACTCTGATAATTATTTTGGTACCCTCACTTAAATATTATTTCCGCTCGCGTTTATTTATTTGTTCAAGAATTAGCCAGATGTAACTTCAGTTACTGGCGATCACGATACTTAATCCTTGGGTACGGGGAGCGGGTTGTGACAGAGGTGGGTGACGCACCTATGTTAGGTCCTGAGTTTGTCTAGAAAACGATGGAAAAGGTTACACTTATCCATAAGAGGTTAGTTTCAGCTGAGAGTCATCAGAAGAGTTATGCCGACCGTAGGAGGAGACTGTTATCATTTGAGGTATGAGATCATGTCTTTTTGAAAATATCACCGAGATAGGGTTTAATGAGGTTTGGGAATAGCGGAAAGTTGTCTCCTAGATTTATGGGGCCTTTTGAGATCCTAGAGCGCATTGGGGAGGTAACTTATCGTTTGGCCTTGCCACCACAACTTTCTGGGGTTCATGACGTATTTCATATCTGTATGCTCCGGAAGTATGAGCTGAATCCGTCACATATGTTGGATTGGATCGAGTTAGAGGTAGATGGGGATGTCTCGTATGAGGAGAGACCGGTTAGAGTCTTAGATACATGAGACCAAGTTTTGCAAGGCAAGATGATACCATTGGTAAAAGTGTTGTGGCGACACCATGTTGTTGAGAAGACGACTTGGAAACGTGAAGCGGAAGTCCGTGAGAAGTATCCTGACCTTTTTATTGATGTTTGAAACTTGTAATGAAAATCTTGTTATGTTGATTAAATGTAAAACACTATATATGTTTTAGAAAAAGTGAATTGTATATTTAATATTGAAAACTTTGTTTATCGTTTTTATGAGAATGAATGACTCGTGGATGGGTCATGGTTATGAGGATGGATAGATCATTGTTATGTTGATTTAAATATAGTGGTTAGTGTGTTGATTTTAAAATTTCAAGGACAAAATTCCTTGAGGGAGGAGGTTATAACGATTTTGGTTTGAACCTGACTCGTTCATTGTTTTGGATCTGGACTCTTTGTTTTATCTGGTTGTTTATATCCTTGTTCATCTTATTCCTTGTTTTATCTGGTTGTTTATATCCTTATTCATCTTATTCCTTGTTGAATTAGGTTGTTTGAGTATTGTGGTTGTATTTGAAACAGGTTAGGAGTTATTTTTTCAAAGGAGTCTTTGCCCAGATTTTGGTCAGTTCGCTCAAGCGGTCATTTGATCGCTCGAGTGATCTTTAAGAACTTCCAGTATATTTGCAGGTCTGTAAAAGTACTAGGAGGGTAATGTCTTTCACTCGAGCAGTGTTTCTTGCGCTCGAGTGATCCTTTTTGGGCTCAAGCGGTCTTAGGGAACTCTCAACACTTTTGTAGGCCTGCAAAAGTACTGAGAGGGTGGTGTTTTTCACTTAAGCGGTCACTTGTTCGCTCGAGCGGTCTCACTTATTGTGTCTGGTCGCTCGAGCGGTGTTTTAGTCGCTCGAGCAGTCTATGCATATATCAATTCGTAAAACTCATTTTTTGAGTCACTTTTTCATATTTCTCTCTCCCTCTCTCTAAACATTTCAAAACCCTAAATCTAGACATTCTCTCTCTAAAACTTATCTTCAACCTCCAAATACTCTCAATCTATTGATCTCTACACTCTAGTCCCTTTGATAAAAAGGCAGAGCACACCTAGAACTTCATTTTAATCGGAATAAAGTTGGTTTTCGGCTTCGTCGAGGTTTCTCCACTCTCTCCCTTGTCTTTTAGCTTTGAGGTAGAGATTTCTCCACACTTTTGTATGGTTTTTAACTTAGTTATTTGATTTTCTAAATAATATTCTGATTTGGGGATTTTTGAGCAAAATCTAGGGTTTTAGTTTAAAACTCAAAAGAGGGGTTTTCAAAGAGGTTCTTGAATATGATTGTGGGTTTGTAAGTGTGGTTGAGTTGTCATGAAATGGTGGATTTTTATCCTTGGAATTGATTTATAAAGGAAAGGGGATTTTTGCCCTAAATTATGAATAGTTGATTTTGTAAAAAGGAAATGGAAATGATGTTGTGTTTTATGGAATGGAATGATGATGATAACGATAATGATGGAGTTGGATATGCATTATCACTCCCATCTTGAAATTTTAAAAAGTTTATCTTTATTGAAAATTATCTATCTGTTTAGAGATATATGTTTTAGGCTATCGGTAGAGGATAGTTATAATTGTTGTAGAAATTACATAAGAATTAGGAGAATTGAAACTAATTTTTCATCCATTTGCATTAAGCATTGTTGCATACTTGACATATTGAAAATGTATATTGTTTTGAGAAAAAATGGTGAATACCTTGGTGAATCTAGGTAGGGGGTGTTGTGGTATTATTGTTGGCCTGTGTGTTCTTGGTAAAAGTCCAGAAACCCGCACAGTTAGGTGCCGAGCCTTCTGGTTAATACCAGTAAAAATGGCAATTGGTAGTGCTTGTATAGCCTACTTGCAGACACGTACCTAGAGATTTCCAGTGTTGTATCCACTGCCTTGTTTTTTATTGTAAAATAAATGATTTCATGAATTATGATATAATCTGGCATTGCATGGTTTTGGAAAGAGATATAAAACGTTTTGACACGAGTATTGCATATGTATTCACCTTATAACTTTGTTAAGTTTCATACTCTGTGTTAGAGTATCTCTACTAGGCTTTGGCTCACACTATGTAGAAAACCATTTTTAGGTACTGATGATATACCTCTGCCAAGGCCGTAGCTTTGGAGGACTCTTAGCTGAGAGCTTTTTGTTTTGTTTTTGTTGTATTTATTTTGTACAAGCTTAGAGCTTTATTTGTATTGAGTTTAAACTCACTTTTGGTGTAGCCTAGTATCATCTTGGAAAGTTGTTGCTATTAGGGCATTTATACATCTTTTTAACTTTTATTTCATACCAGTAACTTGTGGCATATGCCATAGATTCAGGGTTAGTGCTTATGAATGTATAACTGCATGCGTTACCATTTATACAATGGGATCATATGAATTGAAGCATATTATATTCAGATCTATGTTGTTATTTAATTAATATCTTGGGATAAATTATGGTTAATATTTTCGAGGCGTTACACTTTTGAACAATGACCTTGTTCTGAACAACACTATCTGTTTTTGCAAGGCTGAAGTGCCTTCTGATGTAATTGAACCTCTTTTGTTTGTGAATGCATGTTTATTTTTGGTTAAGTGTTGGATGTCTTATTTACTTCTATCGATGAATGTCTTTCTTCACTTCCATGTCTTCAATGCTTACTTTTTAAAAAATTTATAAGTGTAACATCTTAAACTCAAATCTCATCTTAGACAAAACAATTTCCTCGGATGACATCATCTCGGGTATAACTGTTATGTTGGATAACTTCAACAAAATTTGTTTGAAAATTTCACCAAGTATTACTTTCAAATCACTAATTCAGTCTACATTAACTCATCTCTGCTCTCTGTTCCCTAATGTGAATGTAAGTACAACTTACTTTCATATTAATAAGCCAACATCTTATCCTTGCCAAAGTCTTGCAGACCTAGACATCCATAACCGATGTTATCACGTTTAGCTCATCTAAACAAAACACTGAAAGCTTAACCTTAGTGCACCGATTTCACAATACTAACTACCTCGGCTTTTCATTACAAATTAACTAAGTATGCAAACCGACATTACTGCCCCGTGACAGAGTCATAATTAATTTCGTCTTATTTCTCATTAAAATATCCCTTTAACTTAGTTCCACTCTACCTTCTGTGTAAGACTAAGTTAAAATGTCTCGCTTCTTGTTAATGCATCATATTGGCCTAACTCGATCCTAACTTTCTACTAAAGTTAAAAAATAAATCATACAAGAATCAACAACAATTGAAGTGAACAAATCAAACTAATTTTATTAATCAAACTTCGACTAACAACTTCTAAGTTACATAAAAACAAAACTAATGAAAGAAAAACTTCAAATTACTAGTGTTCCATGGTCTTAGCAACTGCTTGTCATCACAATCTTCCCGCCAATATGCTCTTGAACCGGCAACCGAGATGATCTTGTACGGTGCTTCCCAGTTTGGGCCAAGTTTGCCCTCCCTGGGATCTTTCTTGTTGTCGACAACTTTCCTTAGAACGAGGTTGCTCACTTGGAATTCTCTTGGATTGACTTTTTTGTTGTATGCTCTAGCAAGTCTTTGTTGGTATGCCCCAATCCAAAGTGTTGCTCTATCCATTCTTTCTTTAATTATATCAAGATCTTGGGCTAGAAATGCTTCATTTTGCTCGCTCTCTACTGCTTGTGTCCTTATTCCTGGAGTGCCAATCTCCAAAGGTATTACTGCCTCTATGCCATAAGTCTCGGCGAAGGGAGTCTCTCATGTTAATCTTCTCGGCGTAGTGTGTAATGCCCATAATACGTTGGGCAACTCTTCTACCCACTTACCTTTAATTGCTTCCAATCTCTTCTTGATTTCGCCCAGAATATTCTTGTTTGACACCTTCGCTTGGCCATTGCTTTGAGAAAAGTTAGGCGTTGAATAATAATTCTTAATCTTATACTTAGCACAAAAAGTTTTGATTAGCTTGCTGTCAAAATAAGTGACATTATCCGTAACTATGGCTCTTGGTATCCCAAACTTGGTGATGATATTCTTCTAGATGAAGTTCTTGACGTCCATATCTCGGATCTTGGCCAAAGGCTTAGTCTCTATCCATTTGGTAAAGTAGTCAACGACAACTAAGAGAAACTTCCTGTAGTCAGTCGCTTCAGGAAATTGCCCAACTATATCCATGCCCCATTGGGCAAAAGGCCAATGACTGGATACTGGGTTCAAGTCTTTAGCAAGCTGGTGTATCAAAGGTGCAAACTTTTGACACTTTTCATACTTTCAAACATATGCGTCGGCATCTTTTTGCATATAGGGCTACCAGTACCCTTGTGAGATTGCTTTATGGGCTAAGGACCTATTCCGCATATTTTATCATGTATCTCGTACAATAAGTCTTCAACTTAAGAAGAATGCACCCACTACAATAATGGTTTAGTAAAGGACCTTCTGTAGAGATGACCTTTAGCCGACAAACAGAACCTTGCCGACTTAAGTCTTACCTTGTGTGCCTAATTCTTATCCTCTAGTAGCTTTCCATCTCAAATGAATTTCATAATTGTGTTCATCTAGCTTGAACCAAGCTTAACACACATTGTTTCATACTCTATAATCATGGGCTTAATTAGGCCCAACAAGTAGTCCACCATAATGGTTCTGGGAGAGTTTGTCCTTATGGCCAAAGCTAGGTTGACTAGCACATTTACATGACTGTTATTTTCTCGACAAACCTACTACAAATGATAACTTTTGAACTGTCCCAACAATTGGATTACATTTTTCACGTAGGTTGACATTGTCTCATATTGACCCATCGCTTGGCTGACGATGAGTTAGGAGGCACAGTAGACCATCATTTGATTACTAATGCCAGCTTCAATCCTACGATCAATGTGTCACGATCAATGCGTCGTACTTTGCCTTATTATTTGAGGCCTTAAATCCTAATTTGATTGATTGCTCAATGATTTGTCCATATGGTGAGGTCAATATAACTCCTGTCTCTACTCCTTATCAATTAGAATTTTCATCGACAAAAAGCCGAAATGATTTACCGAGATATATGTTGCAAGGCTTCGACTTCTCAAACTCTTTCTTCTAGGTTTCTTCAGCAGGCTTGGGGGGTTGAACTCCCATTTGTGTGTCTTCTGATCTCACTATCCCCCCAAGTCTAAGGTTCGTAGGTTTGGGCCTCAAGATAGAATTTATTATAAACTCAGTAACAAAGTCACCGAAACCTGACCTTTGATTGTTGCCCTTGATTTGTATTCTACGTCATACTGACCTAGAATAATAGCCCATTGCGTGATCCTTCCTAATAAGTCTTCATGCTGCCGCAGAGACTTCAATGGGTACTCAGTTAGCACTATGATTGGATGAGCCTAGAAGTAGTGATTTCTCTTCTTCGTTGTCATCACCAATGCAAGTGTCAACTTTTCCAATGGCAGATATCTTGTCTCTGCACTTACCAAGGTCTTACTCATATAATAAATTATCTTTTGCTCTCTTTCATCTTCTCGGACTACAACTGCACTAACTGTATGATCTGACACAACTAAATACAAGAACAACTCATCTCCAGGTTCAGCAAAGGTGGAGAGGTTAAATACTTCTTTAGGTCAGCCAAGGTGACCTCGCAAGCTTCTGTCCACTCGAAGTCAGTGGCTTTCTTTTGTAGCTGAAAGAATGGTTCACACTTCTCAAAACTTTGGCTTATAAACCTATTCAAAGCCATCGCTTTATCAGTCAAGATTTGTACTTCCTTTGTTGTCTTTGGGCTCTCTAAATCAAGTATGTCTTTGATATGGTCTGGACTAGCCTCGATTCCACTTCTTGTGACCAAGTATCCGAAAATTTTGTTTGATCTTACCCCAAACACACACTTGGAGAAGTTTAGCTAAAATCGAAATGCTTTTAAGATCTCGAACACCTCTTTAAGGTCGGCTAAATGGTCAGATAGTTCTTTGCTTTTCCAAACCATGTCGTCAATGTAAACTTCTACCGTATTACTAATAAGGTGCTTGAACATCTTAGTTACCAATCTTTGATATGTTGCTCCTACATTCTTCTGCCTGAATGGCATGACTCTATAACAATATAGCCCTTTAAAAGTGATGAATGCAGTTTTGTCCTCGTTTGGTCCATTAATTACAATTTGATTGTAGCCTCTGTTCGCATCCAGAAAACTTATCCTACCATGCCCCGAGGTGGCGTCAACCAGCTGGTCTATCTTTGGCAATAGGACACAATCTTTTGGGCAAGCCTTATTTAGACTTGTGAAATCTATGCAGACCCTTCACTTCTCTTTTTTCTTTTTGACTACCACTGTGGTGGTCAACCATGCCAGACAATGGGTTCCCCTGATCTCTTGTGCTTCCAACAACTTCTCTACCTCTTCTTCCAATGCCTCCACATGAATCATAGTAGGCCTTATTGCTCTCTGGATCACTAGTTTTGTTATCCTGTCTACATTCAACCAATGACAGGTGAACTTATTACTGATTCCCGGCATCTTATGCGGTGTCCATACAAGTACTTTAATGTTTTCCCTAAGGAAAGCTTCAAGTTTTCTTTCCTCATCCTCAGCTAACCTGGAGCCAAGAAAAAATAATCATTTTTCATCTCCTTCATTTACCAAGATCTTCTTCAGTGGTTCCTGGCTCTTGTCAGCTGGCTCTTTACTGACATCTTCCAAGACCTTTTGTCTTCTTTTTCCATCTCCACAGACTTCACATCTTGGATAGTACAAGTATACTTTATTACTATCACGGAGCAATTTTTTGCCTGAACCTAATCTCTTCGGATGTCCTATATTCCAAACTTGAAGGGACAACTCTTATCGCATGGAGCCATGGTCTCTCCAAGATCGTGTTGTAAGGCAATGAGGTATCTATCATAGTGAATCTGTTTTCATCACCTTTGTCCCTGCCTGTGCGTTAAAGTTTATAGCCCTCAAGGGCTACGTCAGCATTCCATTGAACCCAACCATTGGACTATTAGATACTTCTAACTTCTCCTTTTTAAGGTCTAGTTCTATGAAACACCGGACATAAAGGATTTCACATGAACTGCCTTGATCAATCAAATTTCTTTTCACTTTGTATCCCTTTACGAACAATGTAACCACCAATGCGTCATGGTGTGGTTGCTAGACAATGTCTAAATCATCTTCAGTGAATGATATCATCGGCCCTTGATGTTCAACAGGTCGAAGCCTCTTCTGTTGTACCTGATAGACATGTTATAAGTGCTTCACCCTTTGGGTCTCCCCTCGAATCTCATTAGCGTTCACATGGGAATGGATTACGTTAATAACCTGAGGTTCCTCAAGCCGAGGAACCGTGGGTTGTGGTGGTAGTGGTGGTACCCCTGCTGGGGCTCGGTTTAGCTTTTCCTGCTTTGCTCTCGTCCTTTATTTATCGACTAAATCTCTTAGATATCCTTGTTTCACAAGGTCTTCTAGATGTTGTTTCAAGGATCAACATCTCTCTATCATATGTCCAATCTCATCGTGGTATGCGTATGTCTTATCCCTGAATCTCCCCATGGTTTCCCTAGGAATCTTTGGGGTGGTCTAAAGTAAAATTGGTTTCTTATCCTCTCTAAAATTCTATAAATGGGAATTGAAAACAGTGTTGATCACTTATATAGATTTCAATCTCATCTCTCCATTTCCACTTCTGTTGTTTTTCGACGATTGGTTTTGCTAATGTGAACTATTCTTCTTCTCATGCTTAGATGTGCTTCCGTGCTTTGGCTTATCCTTTTTTGCCCTTGCATATTTCTCGATCCTTGCCATCAGATTTTCCAATAATTTCTGGAGGGTCTTTGCCAAGGATTGCCAAAGTGGGTAATCATTCTCCAAATAGTTCTTAAATGAAATAACGGTAAGCTCTTGGTAATACTTTGGAATCTGGTTGTAAACCTCATAATATCTCTTGGCATAAGCCATCAGGCTTTTGTCATCGTCTATCTTCAAAGCAAGAAAAAAATTAATCATCAGCTGTTGAACACTGTTAGTGATAAATCAAGCCACAAATATCTCGGCCAGACTATCCCAACTTTTCACCGATCCCTTCGATAACTTCAGAAACCAATCAAATGCAATGTCCTTCAATGTTGCCGGGAACACTTTGCACAAGAGCACATTGTTTTCATTCTACAACGATATTACATTAAGATAGAGTCCAATGTGGATACTATGGTCAGACTTACCATCATACATGTGGCACTTTGGGGTGGTGAATCTCTTCTACGCTTCGAACTTGTCACGACCCAAACCCGCCCCTATAGGTTTAGCGACGTAACCGGCCAGTAATCCGTGGATTACCTACGGCCTCTGTAAACATTAACAAATATTAAGGGGCGACGGAAGCAATAATGTAAAATAAACAAGGTCAAATGAGCTGTGATGATATACATGGGACAGTAGATTTTAAAACTTATTTATATACATAAACATGCTAGTCAGGTACACCCATATGTACAAAATATTTACATAAGTACATCCCAAGATTCAACTTAACAAAACAAGTACAATGACTAGCATGAAGTGCAAAACTGCCATAACATCAGGCCTCAGGCGGAACCTCCTCGGGAGGCGCAACAGGTGGCTGACCAAAAATGAAACAGATGGCCATCAACTTTAGCCAGGGTCTTGTGCCGGCTCACCTACATATATAATATAAACTGTGAGCAAAAGCCCAGTGAATAATAACAGAGTAAAGGGGTTTAATGAATAATGCCCATCACAGAATTTATATCAAAAGCACAATCTTATCAAAAACGGAGTCTTATGCATATTCAGATTTCAAATCAGATATAGATTCAGGTACATCCTCAATTCATATTCATATTCATATTTTGCATAAGATCATACGTGATACACCCATTAGCTAACAGATCCATCGGCCACGGTATTGTTACCCCCGGGCGAGGGCCATCGGCCACGGTATTGTTACCCCCGGCCGAGGGCCATCGGAACTAAGGGTGCCACAAATACTTTTCAGAAAACTGGACATTCATTCATTCATTTCCAACATATCATAGCTTTTCAAGAACCAATCATTTCATATCCTAGTATACTGAAAATACATAACATTGAACATAACTTTACAAAGTTATTACTCACAGTGGGCGTTGATACAAGTAGACGAAGTCAAGAGGGTCAAACGGATTGCGGCACGTGACCTACATAACACATTACGGATACACACTTTGAAACATGCACTCAAATTATACAAAACTTACATCAACGATTCTAAGTGTGTACCTAACCCCTTACCCTTAGTATGGAGCCTTAAATATGGCCTAGGAATGCTTAGGGTGGAATGAGGATGCAAAATTGCCTTAGAAAATGTTTTTCAAAAGTTGCTGAAAATAGGGGCCTCGCTCGAGCGAGCCCTCCTTCGCTCGAGCGAGCTAGCAGAATCAAAGGGTTCGCTCGAGCGAGAGATCCTTCGCTCGAACGATCTGCAAAGATGAAAAAGTACTGGTTGTTGATTTTTTCCGCGCGATGGTCGCTCGAGGCTCGCTCGAGCGAGCTTGCAAAATCAAAGGGCTCGCTCGAGCGAGGAATCCTTCGCTCGAGCGAGGAAGCCAAATCTGGAATTTTCAGATTTGTCTCCCAAGTTCGAACCAAGCATTCTACAACCCAAAACTCAACCTCTTGGGCCCAAAATCTGGAAAAACACTTGAAACTCATAGTATATCAAGTTTCAAAAGCCAATTTGTAAATTCAAGGGCCAAGAGTGAGTCAATTTGAGCACCATTTCCATAAATCCTCAAGAACAATGTTTAAACACACATGCATGAGTTCAAATACATTTCAAAGCTTCAACTCATGATCCAATGCAACATTTAACTCAGAAATTTGTTGACCTCATAGGCTTTAGCAAAAATATGCACATGCATGTAGAAATTTAACACCCAACAACTTCAATTTCCATGAATGTGTACATGCACGTATGTTACACTACCAAATTCAACAATTCAAGCTAATTCTAGACTCTAATCTTCAATTGACCAAGAGACATGCAAGAACTAACTCAATCACATGAATGAGGGGATGAATTCTTACCTTTAAGTCTAGAGTGTCAAGCTTAGGGGCTCTATTACACACACACTTCTTTAGCTCCCTCAAATTTCCAAGCAATTCTTTGAAGACTACAATTTTCCCTACTCCTCTCCCTCTAGTTGGTCTAGAGTAAGGAAAAATGGCTGAGGAGAAGGTTTTGTTTAAGTGTAAGAAGCTCAAAACATGTTGCCTACAAGACCCACTAATAATGGCAAAAGGGTAATTACGGCAACTTAGGTGTTTTGCTTATTTTAATCTAATTTAATCACACCTAATCACATATTGAATAAAAAAAAACCATTAAATCACATAAAATCCAACTAGTCTAAAACGCTAATCGATCCCGGAATCGGGCGCCGATAGGGCTTCCAATTTGCAGTTTAAACTTTAAAACATGAACAGATATTCCGACACCGAACAGATAAAAACACATAAGTCATGCAATGCACATGCAAATAAATTCCAGATTTTTCCCTTAATTATTATTAGACATAATTAAGTCCCAATTAGCGTTAATCAGGGTCGGGGTTATTACAGAACTCCTCCAGCTCCGCGGAAAATGGTGACCTTGGCGTGTGTGGTGAGGTTATCTCAGCTGCGTTTTTCTTCTTCTCAAGGAGGTTCCGAAGATCCTCCTTAGATCACCTTGGTACTCTACTGTTAATTGATTTCAGTTTCTTTGGCGTACTGTTCCCCATGCTGGTTTTGGCCTCTTGGATCTATTAATATCCAACGTCTTTTCGGGGCTTGGTTCATGCTCGTTGACTCGCTTCGATCCTCTGACCTGTGACTATACTTCTCTTTAGGATTCACCTTTGCCATCATGTACTGACAGCTGTGGTGAGCCCCTTGGATGTATCCCATTATGTTGTGCTGACACCAGCTCTATATTTTAAGCACCGACATTGATGACCACTGGTGGGGATGGAGGTGTCGAATGCAAAACCTAAGTTTGTACCGTGAACTTCATCATGGTCTGCAATTCTACAACTTTGCTAAACAGATCTTTTACCTCCATATCACTGCGTAAACAATGGTCCTTCCAAACTTAGATATTGCTCTCATTGTAATACTCGTCTTGGCCCTGATCTTGTGTCCTTCCATTGCCCCTCTTCGGACTGTCCTCTGCCCTTGGATTTTGGCCATTGGTGGCATCGTTCATTTGTCGATCTCCTTCATGGTTTTCTCTACTATTTTGGCCAACTCCTATACCAAGATTGATGTGCTTCTCGTTCTTACTATATAAGTCGTCCCCAACTTGTTAATTATGTCCATTGTGTGCAACATTGGCCATCTATTCCGACTAAGTTCCCACACACGATGCCAAATTGTGGGTATTAAAATCTGACCTCACAATCAATCGAATCTCATTGCCGAGATTTAGGAAACAAACTCGAAGAGCATGTGGAAAAAACAAAAAGCTCAACACCTGCACACAAGAAGACAACAAACACCGGTGGCTCGTCCACCTGAGCGTACTCTAACGATCAAATCAGTCAACTTATCTCTAAAAGATAATAACTTAATCAGTACCCACAAAGTAAAACATACCTTCCTTTGTGCTTTCGTCCCTTACAAGTTTTACCTTAGAACTCTATTCCTTACAAGGATATCACTTATCAACATTCCACCTATTTAGATTAGAACAAACTCCTTTAAGAGTCCATCTTTACCCAAACGAGCAGTCCAACATCACTAGTACTCTTGTCCCTAATCCGCACATCTTGGAGTTTGATATGGTCACATCATATAATCGACAATCCAAGCCATCCACGTGGCACCTCGGCTAACCACCTAAGCCATGTGGACAACCCAAAAATGTGTCACCATAGTCATAACGGAACCTTAATAAGGAAAGTGGTAACTATATCCGAGTAATATAAGTTGGGCCATTACATCCCCTTTATAATATCATTTTAATTAACCTCATTCAATCACTCATCTATTTAATAAATGGAGTTTAGAAAAAAATATAATTAGCCCCATAATTTCAATATGAGGGTAAATTACACTCACCTTCCATAAAATTTAACAAAAAATACAATCAGTTCCACATTTTTAACATAATTACACAAACCTCCTTTTTAGTAAGGTTAAAGTGACTGAAACTAATACCGATGTTGAGTATATACTGAAATAAATAAAAATAAATATACATGATAGTAGGAAAAAATATGACAATAGCATTTTCTTATTGACTAATGTATTATTGATGAAAAATAGCCTAATTATTATGTGAATTAAAACTTTAAGGGTGAGACTAATTATATTTTCTGTAAAACTTAGAACAGGTGAGTGTATGTTCCCTTAACATTTATAATCTCATTTTAATTAACAACATTTTGACACTTATCCGCTTATTGGTAGATGGAGTTTTGAAAAAAATACAATTAACCACATAATTTTAATATAATTACAGCGTGTTCCCCTACCATTTATAATCACATTTTAATTAATTGCATTACGTTACTCATCCGTTTACATTAGATCCAAATTGTTGACATCATCAAAATTAAAATCTAAAATGCCCATTTTGCCATTTCGTTAAAGAAACTACACTAGTTGAGTAACTCGATGCTTAAACATTTCTCCATTATTTCTCATTCATTTCCTTCACTCTCACCCCCCAACCACATCTCCACCATCAGGGGCAAAATTGAAGGACTAGCCATGGCCATGCCCTCATTTTTTTAAATTAAAAAAAAAAATTATATACATATATTTTTCTTAAAAAATACACAAGTCAAGTGGTCCCCACCCATTAAAAAATAATAGTTTCAAACAAAAACTCACCCACGTCTCAATTTTAGTCTTCGTAATTTACACAAATTGCAAAAGTACCTCACTTTTTTGTCTTTAGTTTAGTCTTTTAGTTCTTGAAATCAGAATGCCCTATCTGTAAAGCAGAGTGCTCTTCCCACCGACTTACCTAAAAAGTCGATTTGATTCAACAATTACACAAACTGTACACAGTGTATTTATACTATTTTCAATTCTCCTCTCTCCATTACAAGTTACAATTTGCAAGGTACTATATATAATATTGGAAACAATTTATTATTCATATTTTTATGGTTTTGTTTTGCATAATTTTTTTTTTTTAAATTTGAAATAAATTAAATTATATATTGTTTATAAAATTCTCTCAAGCTCATGTGATTCAATGAAATTGTTGACTTTGTGTGCAATTAAATTATCTTTTAACAATTGTGTATTTTTTGGGGGTTGAATGGTTGATTTTAAATTACACTAGTAACAATTTTTATTCTTTAGTGATAAAAGAATTTAGATTTTGTTAATATGATGCATTGACTGGGTATTTGATTTGATTTTTATTTGGTAAATAATTTTGCATTTGTTTGTATATAATTGCAAAAATGCCTCATACACCCAGTTTCCCCGACCCCCAGTGACACCCAGTGAGGTGGCACCTCACATGATAGTCACGTGACTGGGTGTAAGACCAAACAAACAGGTTCTCATTTCATTTGAAATTTTCCCCCCTCCCCCCTCAAACAATGGTACCCTCCCAGTCCGACGCCGGCGACCAGTCCCAGTCCGACGCCTGACTCCCACTCCGACGCCGGCGACCAGTCCTTCACCTCACTCCGACACCGACAGCTCGTTCCCTCCCTTCACTCGCGAATCTCTCTGTCTCTCCTTCCCTTCACTTGAACTGTATGTATAACTGATCAATGTATATCTGCGTATATATATATGTATATATCTATTTCCTATATATATATGTATATATCATCGTTGTATGTATATCTGTGTATACACATCATATATCTGCGTATACACATCACTATCTATCTATCTATTTCCTGTTCGATGAATTGTGACATTTAGGAAATTTGTGAAATTTAATTTATTATCTGTGAATTTTCTATCTATTATCTGTGAAATTTCCTTTTGATTTGGGAATTGTGGCATTTTCATTTACGAATTGTGGCCATTTCAGTTGGACTCTTTCATTGCCTTAAACGTATTCGATGAAATTCCCCAACGAAATGTTTAATCAATTGGTTCAATTTCTCCAGTGCATAATTTCTTCATTAAATCAATTTCGTGAAGGTTCTGAAGGTGCATAATTGGTGAAGGTGATAGCTTCTGTTGTGAGCTTCTGTTGACAAGAGCTGAAGGAAATTTCTGAAATGATAGCTTCTGTTGTGATAGCTTCATTTCCTTCAGCTCTTGAAGGTACATATGTTGTGAGCTTCAAAAAAAGAAATGATAGCTTCGGTTGTGAGCTCACAACAGAAGCTCAGAAATTTCCTTCAGCTTCTGAAGGTGCATAATTGGTGAAGGTGCTCTAATTGTTTAACTTTTGGTCAGAACTCTAAATTCATAGATGATACATATACATATGAAGTGTCTTATATCAGATTTTTATCAGATTCATATACAGATGACTTTTATCAGATTTTTTATATACATAGATGATACATATGATACATATACATATTTTGCTAAATCATAGATGATACATATACATATTACATTTACAGATGACTTTCAGATTCATATGTATATGTACAGATGACTTTCATATGACTTTCATATGTATATGATTCATACTCAGATTCATATGTATATGTACCTGTATATTTTGCTAAAAGTCATCTGTATATGGTTAAATTTCTGTATATGATTCATATGTATATGAATTTGTATATCAGATTTTGCTAAGTCAGGTACATATACACATGATACATATACATATTCTGCTAAGTCAGGTACTATTGAAGTGTCTTATATATATATACATAAATTCATTGATGATACATATACATACATATGAGAGAAATCAGAGTACTAAAACCCAAAAATCTCCAACCCAAAAATCTGCTAATTAGCATGCCTCTAAGCTACAGCAAACAGCAATACACATGATGCTAATTAGCATGCCTCTAAGCCACAGAGTCATGCATTAGACCACAGGGCTTTCCCAATGCAGCAATACACATGATGCTAATTACACACAAGATCATTAACAGAGAAACCATAGCCTTGATCCACATTTTAGACCCAATCCTATAGCAACACCCTAGATCAGCAGCATACTTTCTCCCCATACAGTTGCACTGCACAGAGTCATGCACCAAAGCCTTTACCATTCACTCTAATATTGCTTCAATGGTAGACCATAACCCACACCACTGAAATACTGGTAGGCACCAAAACCAACCTTAACACACACCAGTGAACCACTGAACCACAACACAGCACAAAGACTTGAGCCTAAACCAGAGAGCAAACCAACAGATCAGAGAAACCAACAGAACAGACCAACCCAGAAACCCACAACCAGCAACTGAATACAAGTCATTAAACCAAGGAGCAGACCAACAGATCAGATGGGCAAATTTCAAAACAAGGGAGGAATAAGACAAGTAGCATTAGTGACCTCAGCATTCATCATCATTTGAATATATATATTTCAAATTTATGTTTTAAGTGATATTCATCTTCTATTTGTAATTGAATATATAAGATCATTCATCTTCAGCATTCATCTTCTATTTTTAATTGCTATTTGTCCCTCTTTGCAGATGTCAACTTCAAGTGTTAGAGGCAGTAGCTCAGGTTGGTTGACATACGTGAACAGAATTTGTCATACATGTAACAAACAAGCCACCATCAAATTATCACAAACCGAGCTAAACAAGAACAAGTTATTCTACTATTGTAATGTTTGTGGTTTTATCGGATGGTGTTTACCTACGAATCCAGAATATGGAGGTCATCAAATTCAAACAGACGAAGTCCCAACTGTTGGCGAACAAGTGATGACCGAACGACTTCAAGCTATGACTGAACAACAAATACAACTGACGGAACAACTTCGAATGCAGATCGCAAAGATGCAGAAGTTGATATATATGTTGTCCGTGTTGTTTGTAATTGGTGCCTTTAAACTTATGAATATGTAATAAGTAGAAGTACATGTCTCCTTGAACTTGTTGACGTAGACTTCATACTTTTGTGATGTTTTGGAGGAAGTCATGTTTTGTTGTGTATTGAAACCTACTTATTGTACCTCTTTTGTTGTTAGTGGAATGGAAAATGGCTTGTTCAAATTTGTACACTTTCTTCATTACTCATTGAATGGACATTGTTAAATACAGGAAACTGTTGAATACAAGGTAACTATTGTTGAATACAGGTAAACTATTGAACATGGTAAATTGAACATGCTAAATAAACACTGTATATTAAATAACAAACTTTGAAACTCATAATAGTAGACTACATAATATTCAGTCTTCTCAACATCAAAGTACATGAAGTAGTGAATACGTAGAAACTACATAATTTCCAATCTCAAAAACAAACAGTTGGAATACATAGAAACTAGTCAAACAAGTCTGTAATATCTAAGTTTCCCGATGCAGAACCATAAATCTGAGTTGGAGCACTCATCAAACTTCCCTGTGTGCCACTTATGAAGTCCGATGGAGTAAGAGATGTGCCTCCAATACCATGGGCCACCTATGATAATTCATTGCAAAAAGTATATGTTAGAACAATAGAAAGATGCAAAAGTACATGAAGTACTCTTTCGAATACACTTTGTAAAAGTACATGAAGGCCTCTTTGGAACACGTACCGGTGCATACATACTATTTTATGTGCCAACCATATAAGGATAATATGGTGTTTGAGCTTGAGCTTGAGCTTCAGGTTCAAATCGGAGCAACTTAGCAGCCTGCATGTTTTGAAGAATAATTACATATTCAAATGTATGAATTGCTTTTACATACTTCACTATACTTTGTCAAAAAAAACATTTGAATACACGTTTTACCTTTGCTTTTCTTTGTTTTTTTGCTGTTGCCTTGAACCGATTAACAATTTGATCTACTTTGGCAACCTTCCGTTTCGTAACTGGACGACCTCTTCACCTAGCAACCAAAGGACTAATCACCTTCCTACTACTACCTCCTTGTGTAGAACCGGTGTGAATCGGACTTCTTGTTGAACATGGTAAATTACTCCCATAACCGGATTCTTCTTTCATGACTCTCTCCTTGATTTCATCCAACCCAAGGTCTACAATTCTAGTTTTGCCTTCAGAGTTACCAGCAAGTTGAACAATGGCAATCAATTTTTTGTTCATCCTCTCATAGGTACTTGCATTGAAATCATTCCCAAAGCCGGTATATGTGGTTTTGATACATGCGTATTCTCTATCCACATCTTTTCTCCACCGGGGCAAAATGTATTTACTTGGCACCTCATTTATGCATCTTCTGACAAGCACATCAAGTGAGTGAGCGCACATAATGCCTCTAAACTCAAACAACCGACATATGCATTGAACTTCACATTCAGTTGAATTAAAATAGACAACAAAGTCCACATGTTTCATCTTCTCAGAAACAACCATCGCTTCTTGGACATTATATGTACAAATTGATCCCTCCTCTTTCACAATCACCGCCTGACAGTAAACTAATCTCTTCATCTCTCCTTGAACTTCTTTGAATTTCGCATTGGTGTAGGCTTGCTGAAATTGCTTCTCAAACCCGTATATAGTTAGGCAATCAAACAATTTGTGTCGAGACTTGAAGTCTGCTTTCTTCTCTTTCTCTACTTTATTTCTCAAGGCATTGTCATATTGTTCAACGAATTGCTTCAATGTAGTTTTTGGATTTACATATCCATCAAAAAACGCATTCATACTTTCACTTCGTTGTGTAGTTAACATGCCAGCCCAAAAAATGTCTTTAACATAAACAAGTACCCATCGATTCCGCTCATGATATAGTACCCCCAACCACTCATTATCATAAAGATTGAATGTTGCAAGCATCTCTTCCCATTTACTCTCAAATTCAGCTCTTGTCAAACTGTCATAAACTGCATTTTGCATAGCCAACTTTATGGCTTCATATTCAGCATATCCTTTCAACTTCTCCGAAATTTTCTTCATGATATGCCATAAGCACCACCGATGTCGAGCTTCTGGAAACACAATTTCTATAGCATTTTGCATAGCTCTACATTGATCAGTTATGATAGCTTTTGGCGGATGATTTGACATGCAACTTAACCATGACTTGAATAGCCAAACAAATGTGTTAGTGTCTTCACTAGACAACAATCCACAACCAAGCAAAATGGACTGACCATGGTGATTAACTCCGACAAATGGAGCAAATGGCATGTCATATTTGTTCGTCAAATAAGTTGTGTCAAATGAAACGACATCTCCAAATGCTTCATAAGTCGCCCGACTCCTTGCATCAGCCCAAAACAAGTTTCTAATGCGAAACTCCTCGTCAACATCAATCACATAAAAGAATCTCTCACTATGTGCTTGCATCCTCATAAAATAACTTTGAAGTGATTCGGCATCACCTTCCCCAAGCCTCAACCTTCTAGCTCTCTCAATGTAATTTCTTGCATCTCGCTCGTCAAATGTCAATGACTCGTATCCCCCTGCTTCGACAACCATTGAATGAAAGTTCTTAGACACCCCAATCCCTGCTTCATCATTAATTTCTAATCTTCTCTTCACAGGAGTAAGAATTTTCTTATTCATTGGAAAATGACGTGAGTCGGTGGGAATCAAATCATGATTATGCTCAAGGTTAACTGTGGTTAGTTTATATCTCCCATCCTTTTGTATACTACCTCGTACCCTTGCTGCGCAACCAATTTTTGTGGACAAACATGGCTTCAGAGGGTTTACTTCTGATGTCTTTCTTCTCTGCCCCGCTCGAGAACATTCAATTGCAAAGTTTATCAATTTCCCATCATCTCCAATATGTTGTGCTCTATGAGCTATAGCAAATCCGACATGCTTAGCATATTTGCCATAAAATGTGTACACCTCTTTCCTTGAGCTAAAACACATACCCTTTTTAGGTTCTTCAACGTGTTCGCCCTCATTTATTAAAGGATTCTCACATTCAACATTTGAATCAACCTCCATTTCTCCACTTTGAGTACTGAAATAACAATTAAACAAATATCATTACAGATTATGGAGCTAAACTTCATGTTTCAGATTTTATGTAAATCTGTGACTTGCAGTTAAACTTTAGTCGATCAGGAAGTTAGTTCATAACAGTTCCTAGAAGTTGAAGAAAAACCTTAACAGAATTACATGAAATTTTAACAACTGATTTGAGTCCTAGGAAAGGAAAATAGATCATAGGAATCAGATAGAAAGACAAAACCATTTACATATTCATTAAGAAATTATTTGAAGAGTTAAAATATGCATGATTACCCCAATTATTTTTCTTGCCTACATTGAAATATCTTGGAGCCAAAGCACCAAAATTTTCCACCCCTTTGAGGAGCTTCAATTAGACAACACATTGTTTAACTTTCTAAGAAAACCCAAAATCCAGTCAGCTAGAGTTCTCAAGTTGCAGACATGTTGTTCAGATTTAATTTAATTTTAATAACAGATTCAGAATTCCTGAAAATATAAAACAACTAAGAGATTACAGATTCAAATTTCAAAAAAAACACAGATTACAGAAAAAAAATTATCAACTGTATATAAAATGCCCAGATTATGGAACTTTATCATATTTCAGATTATGGAGCTAAAATGCCCAGATTAAATTATCAACTGTATATAAAATGCCCAGATTTCATATTTCATGTTTCACTATATCAATCTAGTGTAGCCAAGTTAGTCAGATCAGTTATCAGATTTGTCCACAGTTAACACATTTACCTAATTTGTCCACAGATTGATTATAGTTTCATAGCAGAGCACATTTACAGAATATATTTCATAGCAGAGCATATGAAATTGATTTTTTACCTTAGCATATGAAATTTAATTTTTACCTCATAAACTAGATTGATGGACAGAGACAGCAGAGCAAAACCAGACAGAGCAAAATCACAGGAATTCTGAGGATAGATGAGAGCTCGTAATCTGATATGGTGGAGGACAAGGAAATTTCACATTCTTCTGATGAAGAACTGAGTTAACATCTGAGACCCACTTCCACAACCCATACGGAGAATTTCAATCCTTCTAGCCACTGGTTTTTGCAGAAATTCCGGCCAGCTATGGTGGAGGAGGAGGGTGGCGGCAAGAGGTGAGGATAGGCGAGGGAAGACAGACGAGGATAGACGACGATGGCGGCGAGAGATGAGGAGATACGAGGGAAGACGAAGGCAGACAGAAATTCCCGCTTTTTTCCTCAATTTTTTTTTTTTTTTTTCAGCTGAGATTACACATCAGCTGCCACCTCATCGCCACGTCACTGGGTGTCGCCACGTCACTGGGTGTATGTAGCGGGATTGTATAATTGAAATCATCTCTAAACAATGATGTGTTTTTTTGGGAATTAGTAGCAATCTTTATTTTTAGTAATAAAAAAATTGAAATTTTGTCTATATGATGCGTTGTCAATATGATAGTTGGTCGGGTTGAAAAGTGAGGTTAAACTTCTTTTGTTCTTATTTTTGTGAAGGTTGAATGCTTATTCTTTTTTTTTTTAATATTATTATTATGAAGAAACTTAAGTCTATAATTTTAATATATTTCTCTTGATTAAACTTATAAAATATGTCTATATTTTTTGAGAAATGTAAATGTTTTATTAATTTGGCTTCCATCAAATTTAAATCCTAGTTTCGTCTCTGTCCACCATAGTCGTTATACTCACAACGCCACCCTCTTTTATTCGCTTTCCTTCCATTCTTTTGACCCCCGCTAGTGCTTGGCTTCTCCAATTACTTAACATATTTAATTCACGATTGTTTCACTTTTCATCACCTTTTTGCCTTTTCTTTATCTATCCATTTTGCAACCTTTCTTCTCATGGCATCATCCACCGTTGCCGCCGCCGCCGCCGCCACCACCACTTTTTTTCCTTCAATTTCCTAAATTTCACTCTCACCCCCAACCACATCTCCACCATCAGGGGGAAAATAGGACTAGCCATGGCCATGACTATGCCCCTTTTTTTTTTAAATTAAAAAAAAATTATATACATATATTTTTCTTAAAAATATACGCATGTCAAGTGGCCCCTACCTATTAAAAAATAATTTATGTACACCGAACGAAGATGTGTCAAAGTAGGCCTAGAGTAAAAACTCACCCACATTTCAATTTTAGGGATTGTTCGGAGTGTTCTAAATAAGTGTATTTTTTGTCTTTTTAAATTAAAAAATTGAGAAAAAAAATATGGATATTTGGGTTAATTTTTTGACTTTTTATGGAAAAATGTGTATTAAAAAATTGTATAAATTAGTATGTAGGGAAAAATTAAGATTGAGAGTTGTGTAACCGTTATTTTTTACTTTTGGTAAATAGTGATAACTTTTTAACTTTTTAAATAACTTTATGACTTTTTGACTTTTTTTCAACTTGCCAAACTTAACCTTAGTCTTTGTAATTTACACAAATTGCAAAAGTACCTCACTTTTTTGTCTTTAGTTTAGTCTTTTAGTTCTTGAAATCAAAAAGCCCTATCTGCAGAGCATAGTGTTCTTCTCATCGGCTTATCTAAAAAATCGATTCGATTCAACCATTACACTAACTGTACACAATGTATTTATACTATTTTCAATTCCCCTCTCTCTATTACAAGTTACAATTTGTAAGGTACTATATATAATATTGGATAGAATTTATTATTTATATTTTTATGGTTTTGTTTTGAATCATTTTAATTTGAAATAAATTAAATTATGTATTGTCTATAAAATTCTCTCAAGCTCATGTGATTCAATGAAATTGTTGACTTTGTGTGCAATTAAATCATCTTTTAACAATTGTGTATTTTTGGGGGTTGAATGATTGATTTTAATTTACTTTAGTAACAATTTTTATTCTTTAGTGATAAAAGAATTTAGATTTTGTTCATATGATGCATTGACTGGGTATTTGACTTGATTTTTATTTGGTAAATAATTTTGCATTTGTTTGTATATAATTAAAATCATTTCTTAACAATGATGTGTTTTTTGGGGATTAGTAGCAATCTTTATTTTTAGTTATAAAAAAATTGAAATTTTGCCAATCTGATGCATTGTCAATATGATAGTTGGTCGAGTTGAAAAGTGAAGGTAAACTTCTTTTGTTCTTATTTTTGTCAAGGTTGAATGCTTATTCTTTTTTTTTTTTTAATATTATTATTATGAAGAAACTTAGTCTATAATTTTAATATATTTCTCTTGATTAAACTTATAAAATATGTCTATATTTTTTTAGAAATGTAAATGTTTTATTAATTTGGCTTCCATCAAATTTAAATCTTAGTTTCGTCCCTGTCCACCATGGTCGTTATACTCACGACGCCACGCTCTTTTATTCACTTTCCTTCTATTCTTTTAACCCCCGCTAGTGCTTTGCTTACCCAATTACTTAACATATTTAATTCACGATTGTTTCACTTTTCATCATCTTTTCGCCTTTTCTTTATCTATCCATTTCGCAACCTTTCTTCTCATGGTATCATCCACCGTTGCCGCCTCCGCCGCCGCCGCCGCCTCCGCCGCCGCCGCCGCCATCACCTTTTTTCCTTCAATTGCCTAAATTTCACTCTCACCCCCAACCACATCTCCACCATCAGGGGGAAAATAGGACTAGCCATGGCCATGGCTATGCCCCTTTTTTTTTTAAATTAAAAAAAAAATTATATACATATATTTTTCTTAAAAATATACACATGTCAAGTGACCCCCACCTATTAAAAAATAATTTATGTACACTGAACGAAGATATGTCAAAGTAGGCCTAGCTAAGTTTCAAATAAAAACTCACCCACATTTCAATTTTAGTCTTTGTAATTTACACAAATTCCAAAAGTACGTCACTTTTTTGTCTTTAGTTTTTACACAAATTGCAAAAACTCACCCACATTTCAATGTCTTTTAGTTCTTGAAATCAAAAAGCCCTATCTGCAGAGCATAGTGTTCTTCCCATCGACTTATCTAAAAAATCGATTCGATTCAACCATTACACAAACTGTACACAGTGTATTTATACTATTTTCAATTCCCCTCTCTCCATTACAAGTTACAATTTGTAAGGTACTATATATAATATTGGATAGAATTTATTATTTATATTTTTATGGTTTTGTTTTGAATCATTTTAATTTGAAATAAATTAAATTATGTATTGTCTATAAAATTCTCTCAAGCTCAGGTGATTCAATGAAATTGTTGACTTTGTGTGCAATTAAGGGGTTGTTTGGGATGTCATAAATAAGTGCACTTTTTGTCTTTTTAGACTAAAAAGTTAAGAAAAAAATATGGATGTCTGGGTTAATTTTTTAACCTTTTATGAAAAAAATGTATATTAAAAAATTGTATAAATAAGTGTATAGGGGAATAAAGTGATGGAATAGGCCGTACGGTTGGAAGCCTAAAGGGCAGAGGACAGTGTAGGAGATTGATTCTCTACTTTTTGGGCATAAATTGGTCGGTTTTGTTCGGCTCATGGAGGCCCACCACTGGTCCCGTTTTACTAATCGGAACCGTTGGATGTATAGAACTCGTCGAGTACTATATGCTTATAAAAAATCACGTTGATTGAATATTGATAGCTATCTGATCGTGTTAGTTTTTTTGTTAACTGTTAACTATAACACCATTCATTTTTATACAAAACTGATTTGATCATGTATTTAGCGATATCCGATAGACGTGATGTTTTACAGGAATATAGTACTAGACGAGTTCTACTTATTCACGGTTCAGATTATCAAAATGGGACCCATAGTGCGCCCTAATGGGCCCAGCTCTACCATCAAATTTAATGAATGTTTTACTATAATTTTTTTGCCCCCGGTCACTGACTTCACCATCTCGCTAGTACCAATCCATGAGTTTATTTTTTGATTTGTATTAATATGTGTATATTATTTTTTTAATATTTTTTTTGGTGAATAGTATTAACTTTTTAACTTTTTCAAATTTTTTTTGTCTTTTTAAATTTTTCAAGAGTTGCCAAACCTAGCCTAAATCATCTTTTAACAATTGTGTATTTTGGGGGTTGAATGATTGATTTTAATTGACTTTAGTAACAATTTTTATTCTTTAGTGATAAAAGAGTTTAGATTTTGTTAATATGATGCATTGACTGGGTATTTGACTTGATTTTTATTTGGTAAATAATTTTGCATTTGTTTGTATATAATTAAAATCATTTCTTAACAATGATGTGTTTTTTGGGGATTAGTAGCAATCTTTATTTTTAGTTATAAAAAAATTAAAATTTTGTCAATTTGATGCATTGTCAATATGATAGTTGGTCAAGTTGAAAAGTGAAGTTAAACTTCTTTTGTTCTTATTTTTGTCAAGGTTGAATGCTTATTCTTTTTTTTTTTAAAATATTATTATTATGAAAAAACTTAGTCTATAATTTTAATATATTTCTCTTGATTAAACTTATAAAATATGTCTATATTTTTTTAGAAATGTAAATGTTTTATTAATTTGGCTTCCATCAAATTTAAATCCTAATTTTCGTTCCTGTCTACCATAGTCATTATACTCATGATGCCACCCTCTTTTATTCACTTTCCTTCCATTCTTTTGACCCCCGCTAGTGCTTTGCTTACCGAATTTCTTAACATATTTAACTCACGATTGTTTCACTTTTCATTACCCTTTTGCTTTTTCTTTATCTATCCATTCCGCAACCTTTCTTCTCATGACATCACCCACAGCTACTGCTATCACCACCACCGCCGCCGCCACCACCACCACCGCCGCCTTTTTTCCCCCAATTTCCTAAATTTTACTCCACTTTGACAATGCGTTCCTATTGATCTCCTCACGACATCACCCTTTCATTCACTTGTTTCGATCGTCACTCTCTTTTCACAAATACCACCATCAGGCACAAAACCAAAATTTCATTATCAGATGGACCAAAAGAAAAATAATTTTTTTCACCATATAAACAAAACACACATATGTGTATAATATGATATATAAATTATATATGCATAAAAAAAAATTAAATACCATAGAAGCAATTTTTAATAAGACGAATAAGGCTTGGTTTGGGGTAACCTATATAATCCATCTTTTCATCTTTTTATCTTTTTTTCATCATATCATCTCTCTACTTTTCTGCACATCTTTTCGTAAAAAAACAATAAATGTACTTTTTTAGGACACCCCAAACCAACCCTAAGTTTTTTTGGTATAAAATAAAAAGAGAATTAAAAATGAAAGAAGCATGAGATATATATATATATATTTTATATTGAGGGACATTTTAGATATAAAATAATATATATATATTTTTATATTGAGAGACATTTTATGTATAAAATAATATATATATTTTTAAATTTTTATGACAATTAATAATTTTCACAAAATCAAAAAAAACATAATTCTTACAATCTATTTCTAATGCCGTCCCTGGCCACCACCACTACAGCACAATCAAATACCTACGCTTTACAGTTCTAATTCTCTCGATCATAGTGCTTTCCACCTCATGGACCTACCCTTATTCTCGGTCATAGTGCTTTCCACTATCTCATGTCTTCTATGAATGGTCATTTCATTACAATATAAAATGCTAAAAATGTAATTTTATAACAACAGTAGTTTCATTAACTTTGCTATTAAAGTATGGAACATTAATATAATTATATTAAAATTGTAAAATTAATTATATTTTTATTAAATTTTAAAAGAGGACAATATAATTTATATAATTTTAAAATAATAAAATTAAAGACATACCATACTCTTATAACATTTTTTTTGGGATAATTAAGTATCAGGATTAGTTTACGTGTACTTCAACTAATTAAGCAAGACCAATCCCACCGCTCACTTGTAGGGGTCCCATTTAAAATCAAAGCAAACACCCTATATGAATTAGCTCAAGAAACGTATTGCAACTAGTGAATATTGAATATGAAATTTGGATAAAGTACACCCAAACCCCAACTTAAAGCCCCACTCCAATTGTACATAAGTGATACATAATGCTAAAAACAAAAAAGGTAAATTACAAAAGCACTCTTTATGATTTTCTTAAAATATAATTTGTCTCCTGTGATTTTAAAAATTACATCATGCCTTTAAAATTTTTAATTTCATAAAAAATGATTCTTTTTATTAATAAATCAATAAGTCAATTAATAGTTTTTAATGATATGATAAATTTATTTCAATTAATAATTTAGGTAATTTTATCATTGTATAGGAGAGTAGTTAATAATTCATTTTTTCAATTAATTTTGTTAAATATATTTTTTTGACAAGGGAATATTTATAATTTTTCAAATCACAGAGTGCAATTCGTATTTTACGCAAATTGCAAGGGTTGTAGGTTTATCTCAATGATTCAAATTATTCATTTCGTATGATACATTGAGTAAATTATCTATGTAAAACATTAGGTTGATCGAACATTGTTTATCGTTTGATCGGATTATATTTGTTTGAAAAAATAAACGGATTTCTAAAGCTTATTAACTATTCTTAGTAATTATTTTTTAAAATAAATGTGATCTAATCAATTAATTATTGATATTCGATCAATTTAATTTTTAACATATATAGCCTATTTAATGAGTTTTATAAAATAAATAATTTGAATTATCAAAATAAATTTAGAATAAAACCCTATAAATTAGCCAAAGTTTAACAAAATTATCCCATCCAATTGTATTTATTTCAACTTTTTAATAAAAAGTATTTAAGAGAACATTAATAAAGTTAGATAAATTAAAAAGGTAAGAAAATTTAAACTTTCATATAAAATTATGTTACTAAGGCTCCGTTTGGGAAGAAAAAAAGTTAGGCTTTTTTGGTTAAAATCACAAAAAATAAAATAGGTTTTTTAGTTAAATAAGACAAAATATCACATCCAACTCATAATCATTACATTTTTTCTCTCACAAAAAACTCAAAAAAATAAAAAAAACCAAAAGTCCTTCCAAAATGAGACTTTTTAGCCCATGCTAAAATAACTAAAAAATCCAAAAAGTCAAAAGCCAACCCACTTCCCAAACGAATCCTAAGAGCATCTCCAACCCATCCTCCATATCTTCAAATATGGAGGATCCTCTCCCAAAAACAACTCCAACCCATCCTTCATTTCTTCCTCCCAAATGAAGGAAGATGGATTGATCCTTCAAATTTGAAGGAAGGAGGAAAAAAATGAAGGAACCTCCAAAACACTATTCACTCCATTTTTCTTATTATATTTGAAATAACTTTTAATGTGTAAATTTAATTTTTATAAAATTAACATCAATAAAAAATATGAAATCATACCTTTAAAATGAGTATAATATTAAATATATTTTACAAAAATTTTAAAATTAAATATTTGTTAAAAAAGAAAATGAAGTTGAAGTTGGAATGAATAGTGAAGAAAATGAAGGTTTATGGTTGGAGTTGAAATGAATAGTGATATACTCTATATTCACTTTTTGAATAAAAAAATTTATTTTCAACCTCTTGCTAAGAGGATTGGGTTGGAGATGCTCTAAAAGGGGTGGTTTGAGATGATCTAAGTGGTGTTTTGGGAAGTTGGTAAAAAGTTAATTTTTTGGCTTTTTGACTTTTTTGGTGTTTTTTTTGACAAAAAAATAGATTGTTTTGGGTAAAAAAAGCTGACTTTTTTGGTTAAAAAAGTTAAAAAGCAAAAAAGTTGACTTTTTACCAATCTTCCCGAAGTGTCTCTAAATAAGTGTACTTTTTGACTTTTTATGAAATATAGATTGAATTTAAAGTGATGTGGTAAAGAGATGATGAAATTTAAATAAGATGATGTGATTTAAATAGAATAATAATTTTTTAACTTTTTTAAGTTATGACAAATAAAATCAAAGTTAGAATTAAAAATTCACTTTCCAAATTTGAAAAACTTCCATCTATTGTAATCCCTAAACCGCCAAACCAACCGTAGCGAATCCATTCTCTTTAAAATATCTTGGTCCTCTTAGAAATTGGAATCTAATTCCATCTTGGTAGGTGGGTGGTCTTTAATCTTTATTGACAATTGGGTGTGAATAGGCCAGCGATGCCGGCCAGTAGTTGAGCACGTCTCACGCATTTCGAGGACAAAATACACGTGTCATCACATTACTTCACCACCATACCTGACTTAGCGTGACAAGACCGCCACGACCCCCACTTAAAAGTCAAGAAAAAGGAACTACTTTAATTTATAGACCCTAATAATCGAAATTTATAGACCCTAATAATTGAGATCCCACCTCCAAACCCTAATCAACACCCTGTGTTGGACATTTCCCCCAACAAGCCCCCCTCTTTCCCTTCTCCCCCCCCCCTCCCCTCTCTCTCTCTCTCTCTATATACTTGCAGACCAAACTACAATTCCCCAATCTCTCTATCTATATCTTTGTTCTCAGGTAATTTCTTCATCATCTGCTCAGATGCTGCATGACTGGGACTTTCTTTTTTTTTAAATTTTTAAAATTTTTTTTTTCTGATATGATCTGTGCTTTTTAGCTAGAAAATGCATGAAATTTTACATCTTTTGCTTCTATATACACGCGTATATGTATATTTCTCTTGAATTTTTCGGTGTCGGTGCTTGATTATGTGTTACAGGAAAAAGCAGAGTCTTGTAATCAAATTTTAAGCTTCTGTCTCGTTTTGGATCTTTTTTCTTTTGTGGGAATAGAATTTTTCCCTAGAAAAGATTTAAGATTGGATCTTTTCTTGTGTAAAGAGATGATCTTTACTTTTTTTTTTTTAATTTCTTTAAAAAGAGGAATCGAGAATTTTCTTGAGCTTCACGGCAATATCTGGTCTAAGGAAATGGATCTTTAGGGTTAGGGAAGTTGCTTTTTGTTGGAGATTGATGTCAGTGGGAGTTTATTCCTTTTGCAAATGTATATGTTTGTGGAGAATGACTTGTCTTGAACATAAAGTGAAGGTGAGCTTGCTCTCGATCTGTCTTAAATGTAAATTATAGGCTGCCTCATTTACTGATCATTTTTTTTGTTTTTTGTTTTCTGGGGATCTACTTAAACATCGATCATCTAGTTTTTTAGGGATATTTCAAGAGAGTTATCCCAAATAAGTTTGTATATCTGATTTGTGCGTACTGATAGTAATATGATATTAGCACATACATAGCATGATCTTTTGGCTACTACTGATAGTGAAATTCTTTCTTGACTCTTTTGGCCACTGGCAATCTGCTTGATTTTTTTTGGGTAAGTAAATTTGCTCGATGTTGTTAAGGAGTTCATCAAAACTTTTGTTCTGTACCCTTTTCCCTCCAACTTTGTGTTTGTGTAATGGGTTTGTTTTTACTTTTCATTGGGAATGAATTTGTGATGTGGTTTTTTGGTTGGTTTGTTGTTCTTCTTTTTCTGCCTGCAGGGTGCTTACAGTTGATGCAAAACTGTTCAACTGTTTTAAGGTTCCAAGTTTGAAGACTGCTGTGAATTGCCTAGTCTTTTAGAGAGGACAGAGATGACATAATTTGAACAACGTCTAGTGTTTGAAAGCAACTTCCCAATTTTCAGAGTACAGGTTGAAATTTATTTATATAGGAGAGTGTGCTAGGATCTCTGCAATTGGAAAATCTTCAAGTCATGCCGGTTTCAGGAAACGAAGAGGTGTTGATTTGATTTCTATGTTATTGCTAAATAAATAGGATTAGATTAATGTAAAGTTTTGTTATTTCTCAATTGATTAATTAATCTTCTGTTGGCAGACTGGGGTCCTTGCCCGGCAGTCTAGTAATTGTTCTGCAGGTGTTCCTATCAAGAAAAGGAGGTTTCCATTGGTTAGGCCTCTTTCACCTCCACCTCAGGAACCATCTACTCTTCATGCAGAAAATGACTCACTACATAAAGAACAATCTAATCCAAGTCAAGAGTCTTCACTTTCTGATGCTAGCGTTATAACAAATTCTCCTGGCTTATCCGATGCGAACAAGAGTTCTTTTCCAGAGTGGAGAAAGGAGGGCCCTGCTGATTCAAATGCTTACTCAGTTAACCTCTCTACAGTTAAACTTGAGGAACCAAGTTTCACAACTTGTTTGGGTTCCATGGATAATATGGACAACAAAAAGAAGCTTCTGCTGACTGAGAAATCTACGTGCCTGAAGATTTTGGAAAATACTGAGCTGCATTTAGCAGCTAGTGAAACACTATCAGTCAATGATGGAAAGGGAAAACCTAACGAACAAAAAGCTGAAAGGGATTGCAAACTTGAACTTTCTACAGTTCCAGGGAATGCTGAATTGTCATTAGGACTGAATGAACCTCATATTCCAGATTTGGCGGGTCAGAATAGTGAACACACGATTCCAGAGAAAGTAGCTCCTTCATTCTATTTGTCTTTAGGCAAAGCAAAGGCCATCACCAAATGCAGGAGTGATGATCTTAATTTGTATAATGATAGAGACTGTCTACATGCTAACAGATCTAATTGGGATCTCAACACTACAATGGATGCTTGGGAGGGTTCTATTGGTGATACTGCTACTGGTCAAGGAGTTGCTGCTGGCTTTGATGGTTCAAATGCAATGGGTTGTACTGGTACACACGATGTAAAGCCTTCTATATCTTCAACCAGATTTTTTGGGAGTAGTGTTGACTTGGGAAAACAGATCCTTGGAGGGGGTGAGAAGAGATCCAATTTCCTTTTATCATCCTTAAGCTCTAGCCAGCAATATAAAAATGAGGATTCCCTTGGTCTACAACTTAGTACACCTTGTTTTCTTCCATCAAATTGCAGTGGAGAACATTCTGGTTCATCTGCTAAAGTAGTTTCAAACTTACATGGAGTGTTAGTACCAACTGGAAACATGAGCTCTATTGGTGGTATGACTGTAAAATCAGAACCATATGATGAGAATGCTAAGCATGAAGCAAGGGGGAATCCCACAAGATCATTGGATTTTAGGACTTCGAAGCATGAAGTGGCTGAGAGGTGCAGTTTAGAAACTCTTAAATTGTCAAATACTAGCCCCCAGAAGTTAGTTGAACCTAAATCAGTAAAGTCTGAGCTAGTCCAGGATAATCTGGAAACACAGAAAACAACTAAAGAGACATCACACCAATCAGATGGGAAGGTTGTACAATGTGAGAATAACTGTTCCTCTATGATGGAGATGGCTGTAAAACCCCAGAAGCCAAGCCCTTCAGGGTTGCCTACTTGTTCGACTGAGTTGTCTATGAGTGGGGATATGTCAAACCAACCAGAATATTCTGGTTGTACCAAAGAAGTCCACATCAATAATGTGGCACCTCATGAAAGGTGCAATAATGTCGAGCAGGTTGCTTTAGAAACAGTTTTTACATCCATGGAAAATCAAAGTAAAGGATCAACTATATTTGATGGGATGATAGAAACTTCCGGTGCAAAAGATTTAAATGTTAAGGATCCTGAGACATGCAGATTGAAATTGATGAATGAATTCCCTCCAGATTCACGAGGAAATGGTGAGGGATCTTTAAGTGATGAAGAAAAATTCAACATATTGACTAACATGCTTGAAGATTCTTATAGTTCTGATTGTGAGTCAGATGGTAATCATGATGTAGTTACTATGGAGGATGCAAATGATAGACAATTTCATGAAGAAGATGATGAATATGAAGATGGTGAGGTCCGAGAGCAACAATTGCACACTGCCAGCGAAGGCCCTGTTGTTGAGAAAAAAGAAGCAGAGAATGTTAATTTTGGTGATTGTGATATAAAAAATGTGGATTCAGGTTCTCTTGGCGAAGGGATTATTACAGAATCTGGAGTCGATGAAAATGAAAGAAAACTGGAAGAGCATCCTGAGTCAAGTGATGATCATATCAAAGAGTGTGTTGATGCAGTTGTTAATGAGAAAGCTGAACAAGGTGTAGATAAAGATGGTTCATTGCAAGAACCATTGACAGTAGAAGTGGCAGGAGCTGAATCTGACGAAAGGAGGTCTATAAAGGCCACTCAAAGGAAACTGCTTGATCAATCAGGAGGGAAAGATGTTGAGACGGGTCATGAAACAGAAATATCATCTGCTGGAGCCACTAATGTTATCCAAGGTACTGTAACAACAGTTGTTCAGCCTGCAGATGGGAATACAACTGACACTCTTGAAAAGCCTGATTCAACTATGCCCAAGACTGAGCCATTTCTAAATGGTAATGATGGTGCTAAAGATGTTAACACTGGAGGCAACCGGAGCCGGATTATAAATTTGCCTCGAGCTACTAACGTGTCTCCTAGTAAAACAAGTTATATTCCAGGCAGGTCGTTGCCATCACAAAGCGGAAGAGATAGATATGTTGATTTTGAGGGTGGCAAAGTACATCCACGGGGGAATAGGTGATAAACTCCTGCCTAGTTGTTGCTTGTTTTTGTAGATGTCGCCTGCTAATGTTTACGGTTTATTGTTTTTTGTTTGCAAAATACATTAAACATGTTTATGTTCATTTTTGATAAAAACAACGAAGAAAATCATGCTTGGTACATACAAGTGATAAAACTTGTTTTGAAAACAAGTGAAAGAGGTGTCCAGATGTGATGAGCGGTGGTCGGTGGCCAGATGGGGTGGGAGGAATGAATGAATGAAAGAGACTCTTTTTTTTTCAAAGCAAGTCAAACCAGCTTTTTGTGGTTATAAAAATTGAGTAAATTTGGTATAGTCACGAGATTTTAAAAACGAAAATAGATACCAAACAAATTTTGGTTTACATTTTTCAAATTTTTTGCAAATATAGGTGGAAAACTATAAACATAAACGTTACCAAGCATGTTCTATTCTGTCTTTTGTTCTTTTAAGTACAGTGGTACACTATTTTGAATTTTGTTTTTCCTTGCATTTCAGAGAAGAGATCTACATTGATGGTCCCCGCAAATTTATGAGAGAGAGGATTCAAGATCAGCCACTCAGAAACTCTAGACTGAACTTTATGCGTGGCAGAGGGAGGGGTTCCAGCCGGTTAGATACTCTACGCGGTGATTGGGATTCTGATCGTGATTTTGCTCCAGAGATTTACAATGGTCCGGCCGATTATCGGTTTTCCAGGCATAAACGTGATGCTAATGCTGCTGCTGATGCAGAGCTTCATTGTAATGGTTATATTGTTGCACCAGATGGTGCTATTATAGGTACAGGTAGGGGAGGAAGGAAGCCTTTAAATGATGAATTGCCTTCATTTCGTCATCTGTCCTCGAGGAGGCGCTCTCCTGGAGGTAGGGATGGGCCCGCAACACGTGGCATGCAAATGGTTCGTAGATTTCCAAGAAACATTAGCCCAAGTAGATGCATTGGTGAAGATGGATCTGATATGGTTGGACTCAGGCGTGGTCAAAAGTTCACGAGGGGTTTGCCAGAAGATATTATGGATCCTGCATTTACTCGTCGCCAACCTCCATATGATGGAGTGGACAATCGCTTTGCCCGAGGGAGCAGAAACTTTTCTTCTGTCCAGCGAAGGGGTCTTCCTAGAATTCGGTCAAAATCTCCAATACGATCCCGAACTCGCTCCCCTGGCCCATGGTCATCTCCTAGAAGAAGATCCCCCGATGGATTTAATGGACTTCCTGAATTAATGCATAGGAGATCTCCAGCTATTTACCGGATGGAAAGGATGAGATCTCCTGATCGCCCTTGTTTCCCTGAAGAGAGATTGGCGAGAAGGCATGGTTCTCCTCCTTTTATCTCCCGACCTGCTAATGATTTGAGGGATATGGAATCTGGACGAGATCATGGTCATCTGAGGTCTGTTATGCCCAATAGGAGGAGCCCATCTGATAGGGTTTTACCTAGGAACAATAGGAGATTTGATATTCTAGATCCTCGAGAAAGGACAGACACTGATGAATATTTTGGGGGGCCCATGCATTCTGGTAGATTTCATGAGCTTGATGGTGATGGAAATGGTGATGAGAGGAGAAATTGTGGTGAGAGACGGGGACCTGTTCGTTCTTTTAGGCCCCCTTACAAAGGTGCAGATGCTGAGAATTTTCGCTTTCGTGTAGATGATGATGGTCCGAGGCCTTTTAGGTTCTGTCCAGACGCTGATTCAGAATTCATTGAAAGAAGTAATTTGAGGGAAAGGGAGTTTGATGGGCGGATTAAGAATAGATCTGTAAATGCATCTAGGAGGACAAGAAGTATTGAAGAGCAAGAAGGAAACTACAGGCATGGCGGGCAGGTGTGGCATGATGATGGGTTTGATGACAGCTCCCGAGGGAAAAGAAGAAGATTTTGACCTGGTCTTTTGGCTGCTCTATGAACCTGAAACTGGATTTGTTGTTTTAGTTGGAATGGGACCAGCAGGTGTAAATAGTTGTGGACATCTGCATCCTTCGCAGGGACCTTTTTCTTTTTTATTTGCCTTCGAACTCGGTGCATGTTGTTTGTAATCAGTTGTTGCAGTTATGAGCAGGATTAAGGATGTCTAAGCAAAGAGATGGATAACAAAGAGAGGGATCAACAAGTGGGAATAGTTTAGATTATCTGTATCCTCCTTGTGGATGTTTCGGTTTGCATTGAACGTAGCGCTGGTTGCTGTTTTACATGGAGCATAAGTTATGTAAGTGATACCCAATGGTGACTTAATTTTCGCGTAATCGTACCTTCCTACATATGGTTCAGCATCTAGGAATATGTAGCCAGTGTAATGTGGTCTGTAGTGGTTCTTCTGGTACCAGGGTTGCCAATTCTTCCTAAAGGTCAAACTGCTGGTTCCTTTTTTTTAGCTCATTTCTGGGAGTTAGCTGAAGGGTCTCGGTCCAATGTTAGCAAGTTCTTTACTGCAATAAATTATGTTGGTACTTTATATATCCTATGGTCATTTTGATGAAGTTGGTTGTTGTAAATTTTTTGGATCGAGAACACCTTAAGTTTATCTGTAGTATTTGCAGCTTTATATGATAATACTTGCCAGGTCTGACAGACTACAGAACAGGCATACGACATGGGGAAATTCATTCACAAGTTCTGGAGCCATTAAAGAGATACTAAACAATGTCAGTAGGTTTGGGTCCTTTCTATGCTAACTACTCACTGCTTCATTGCGTTCCTGGTTGGTTTGTGGTTTCTCATGAATAGGTGCTTTAGTGCCTAAAAGTTCTCAGAAATACTACAAATGATGTTTTCAATGATTGGCTATTGGTGCCGTTGCTTTAGAATTTCTTAAACTATACAACGAACGACATTGGGAGTGATTTATGTTGGAGCCAAGTAAGCTGATGTTTCCTGCAGATACATGAAAGGTTAGGTACTAAATCTCAAATTATTACTCAAAACCTTGAAGATCCTGTAACTCTATTGCTAGATCTTTTACCCTTTCTGGACTTGAAGATGACTATGAATGAATTGCGGGGTAATTGTTGGGCGGTATTTTTCTGGAAACAAGCAGCCTTGACTATGGTAAGTTACAATTTCTGCCAAAGTAATTGGTCTGTTTGGTATTATTCTGATCCATTGTTGTGTGCCTTCCCTTGTAGAGCTTCATGGTTTATGCAGTCAAGTTGTCCAAAACAAAATATCCAAATTGGGTGGCTTTGTTATGGCTGAGTGATTCCGAACCTTACTGGAGCTTTGTTTTAGTAACCTGGTTACTTGGATTTGCACATCTCTGGAGCTTTAAATAAGTATGCCTCAGTGGTAAGCATGCTGCTGAAGTCCGTTACAAGTGGAACGATGTTCAAGATAAATATAAACACCACAACAATTATAGAAATGGTAAATAGTAACTTAATCATAAGCTAAAGGTAATAGTAAGGGATTCTTGATCCCAGGAAAATGAACAGGAACCTATTTACTGTATTGAATGTGATGAATGCGGTCGGGATGACTGGAAATGATGGCCTCTATGCTGAACAGGTTGGTGTTTGTTGGGGAAATGCATTGCTGCATCACTTTACCACAAAGAAGACTTGAATGTTGACATTAGTTCCTTCAAATTTCTTTGTTTGATTGAATGAAACTTGAAACAGGAAATTAGGAGGAAATTAGATGATGATGGACCAACCCTTTTGATGATGAACAACTTTTTTTGCTTTTTGTTTTTGTTTTTGGGAAAGGTGATCTGGTGAAAGGTGCTGCTTTCCCCGGATACTGTTGGTGGTAGGGCTCTAGAGGGTCAAGAGTGGTTGAAATTATCTAATGTCATATTTGAAGGTTGGTTTTTCCTCAGGTCAATGCACCAAGAGGTTGATAGTTGAGGAATTTGACCACAACCAGATTCTTCTTGTCGTTGCCCTGCTATGGGTTGTGGTGTTGGTAAATCCATGTATTGTATTTGTGAGATGATGCACTGTCATTGCTTGTAAGCCCTGAAGTCCGAAAATTATGGGGTGGAGGGCAGTGAAAGCATAAAGCTACATCAATCAAATAGAGGCCGATGGAAAATGTAGAGTAGTTGTTGCCCGGGGGTGGGGGAAAAAGATCACATGCGGCTCCCACGGTATAGAGTTCGATTGTGTCTCACACGATCGATAGTGTGTGAATAATGCACACTTTTTAATTGGTGAAAAATAAGGTCTATATTTTTTGGTATCAATTAAAATAAAATTTGTGTATTATTCACACGCTTTGAAAGTGTCAACAAATTTATTTTCGTTGTGTGATAGGGTTACTCCTGTGGTTTATGATTCTTAGGGTGGTTGGGCCATTTCTCAATGAAAGTCAACCGTTTTTTTCAACTGTTATGTTTCAGATTATAGACTGAGTGACAGAGCATGAGGACAACAATAAAGATACAAAGTAGACAAACGCGTTTGATAGGTCGTTTTCTTTGGGAATTCAGCTGGCATGGGATGGTCGTCTTCTTTTTAGGTGTTAATCGATGAACAGCGTCCTTTGTTTGGCCCCCCAAGTAAATTTATTTTTATTTTTTATTTGGTTTGGCCCCAATAAATAGATAGGATTAACAAGTGTGTAATAACTTCTTGTTAAAGGGGGATCTTAGGTGGAGTCGTTGAAAGGGATTCATCATTGAATTGGACGAGGATTATACGATTTTACCTTCAATATAAAATAAAATAAAAAATTATTGATAATGATAATATATGTTAAATAATTTTAAAATTATTAAAGAAAAATGACAAGCATAAATTAGAGGACATTTGGAGAAAAATAGTAGTTAGTTTTTTTTTATATATAGATATATACATTTACATGTATATGTAAAACAAATAATAAGAAATTTTTTTTGAGTCGATTTTGATTGTTGAACACGAACAGGGGCGGAACTAGGAGAAAATTATAGGGGGCTATGGCTTCTCTGTTTTTGTGAACATTATTGTTTGTCATAAAACTTCAAATATATATATATCATTTTATATACAAAATGGCCTACGGTATAAAAAATATATATTTCATTATTTTTTCATTTTGAATTTTCTTTTTATTTTACATGAAAAAAAAATAAAATTTATTCATCATATTAGAAATTGTTTCTATAGTATTTAATTTTTTTTAATGTATATATAATTTATATATCATATATATGTACATGTGTGTTTTGTGTATATGATGAAAAAAAATTAATTTTCTTTTGACTCATTCGATAATAAAATTTTAGTTCCGTTCCTAAACATCGAGGTTGTGGTTTTTCGTGTTGAATATGTCGTGAAGGAAGCAAATAAGTCCCAAGGTTCTAGAAACAGGATCGTACTATGGCTACAAAATTTTATAACTATAATTATAGTTATTTCAATGTTGGTTAGCTCTAAAGTTTAGGGAACTCCACTTTTGTAGTGTCTTTTGGCGGAATGAAAATTGTTTTTTTTGTACCATGTTTGGATTGACTGATTTAGAGAGAAAAGAAAAGAAATGAAGTGATATGTATTTTTGTTACTTGTTTGGATAATCTAAGTGGAGAGAAATAGGAATAAATGGAGAGAAACTCATTTTTCTTATAAGCCTCATTTTCAATCTTCCCAAAAGTGGAGAGATTGGGAGAGAAAAAAAATCACTATTTTTATAATACCAATTTTGTCCCTATGAAAATAAAAGAAATAAAATGATTGAAAATATAAAAAGGTTATTTTGGTAATATAATATAAAATAATTTTTTTTCTTTTCTCTTAATGAAATCTAACCAAACAAGAATGAGAGAAATCACAATCATTTCATTTCTTTTATTTCTTCCTTATCCAAACAAAAAAGAGAGAAATCATAATCATTTCATTTCATTTCTTTTCTCTTATAACTTAACTAATCATTTCTTTTCTTTTTTTTTCCTAGGTTTCCAAACATAGTGTTAGAGTCCGTTGGGCTACAAGCCGTTGGCGGTGACAACCCGTTGGTGGGGAGTTGAACATGAGAAAAGAGTACTCGTTGTGGGGAGATTATTTAATAATTTCGGAACACCAAGTGATCATATTTCAAGTCAATCATCAATTATTTAGCTTTTATGTTGTTCCTTCATCCCTAATATAAATCGCAACTCCTTATCTCTCTCTATCAATCAAAACTTTATGATATACTACGTATCCATACTTTGAAAATATTAAATAATCACCTTGGTTGTGATAGGAAAGAGATGAAATTGAGAATGGGAAAGAAGAGGTGTGGGGCCTAAAAAGAAGATGATGACTATGGTTGAAGAGATGAGCGATAAAAGTTGAAATCTCCAAAATGATCACTATATATTAGCTTAATTAAGACCATTTAGACTCCAACTAGAAATTATGGGCATCAAATTAAGAAAATTGAAAGAATGAGGATTAAATTGACACACAATGCATTTTTAGGGATCGATAGTGTAATTAATTCAAAAAATTTAACTATTTTGGATAAAAAGAATTTGTTTATGGTAAATAGTTTTTGCAGTAAAAGATTTAAAGTCCTTTTATGAGCAAGACTCTCTTTCTTCCATGCTACGGCTTCAAAAAAAAAAAAAAAAATAAATAAAAATAAATAATAATAATAATAATATGGACACATTTAGGATGGAATTAGAAAAAGATTATAAGGGGTCATAACCTCCTATTTTTGTGAAAAATTCTGTTTATTATAGCACTTTTAAAATATGTATCTTATTTTATAAATAATAAAATAACCTTTCAATATAAAATATATATATATATCATTCTTTTATCATCTTACATTCTCTTTTATTTTTTAACCAAAAAAATTTCTTTATCCGAAATGAGATTATTTCTACGGTATTTGAATATTTTTTTTATACGTATATATGGTTTATATATCATATTATATATACATGTGTATTTATATATATGATAAAAAATTTTATTTGCCTTCGCCGCGTTCGATGATTATTGAATAATGTAAGAAATTTCAAATATTTTATTAATATTTTTATTAAATATCTCATATAAATATAAGATTCGCAGGAGGTTGTCCCACAACAACCTCCTTGTTAGCCATGAAACTTTTCAGCTGGAACTGCAGGGGCCTCGGTCATCCCCTGACAGTTCAAGCAGCTCGCAATTTGACCCAGCAATAAAAGCCAGATATTTGTTTTTTTGATGGAAACCAAACGCTCGGTTCAACATGTTAATCAAATTGGGTATTCTTTGGGTTTCAAGTATAATTGTGGAGTGGATAGCTCGGGCAGATCCGGGGGTTTATGGGTTGGGTGGCGGGATGGTTCTCTAGTTGACATTTGCGAGCGGGATTCGAATTTTATTTTGTTACAAGTTCTTGACTCAGTGCATGGAAAATGGTTTATTATTTTCATGTATGGCTCACCTTTGGTTCTTAATAGGGGCTATGTGTGGAGTCTCATAGAAGCTCGTATTCATCACCTTCAAAAGCCTTTCATTATCATGGGGGACCTCAATCAAGTCCGTGGGTGGTCAGAAAAAATAAGCTCTCATCGCCGCACTATTCCAGGAGCTTCGGCCTTTAATGACTTAATCTTTCGCAATCGTTTGGTCGATCTCCCCTCTCAAGGGGTGTGGTATACTTGGTGCAATAACCGACGGCAATCTGATATGGTTTATGAGCGTCTCGATCGGGTTTTGGCTTCCTCCAGTTGGGTAACAAAATTCACTTCTTTTTCGTTGGTGACTTTGCCTATTCAAAGATCCGATCATAGTCCGTTGCTTCTTGATTCTAGTCGAATGGAACTCCGTGGAAAAAAATGGGACAGATTTGAGGCCGTGTGGTTGACAGATCCTACAACTCAGGAAATTTTACAAAAAGTTTGGAAGATGCCCATTCAAGGTGCCGACTCATGTCTTCGTCATCAAACTATACTCTTTCAACATCTCAAAAACTGGAATGCGTTGTCTTTCCGAAGCATGAAGGGTCAAATTGAAGACATCCAACCTCGCTTACAGCAAGTTCAAGGATCGTTATAATCTTCGGGCTCTCATTCCTTTGAGATGGATTTGCGACTTCAACTGGATTTTTTGTTACAAAAGCAGGAATTATATTGGGCTCAACGTTCTAAACAACAATGGCTGCATTTGGGAGACCGCAATACAAAATTTTTTCATCGAATGGCCTCCTGGAGGCGGAGTCGAAACCGTATCTCGTGTATTCAGGACAAAGATGGGACTGTGCTGACTCATCTGCAGGACATTCAACGGGCTTTTGTGGAGCATTTCCAGCAACTCTTTTCACCTTTACCGGACTCTAACAACTTGCACATGGACTCTCTGGACTCAGAATGCTGCCTTTTCCCTTGCAGATTTTCCGCAACAACGGATTGTTGTCGATGGGTTTTGGATCTCGGTTACGGACAGAACTGGGTTGGCTTGGGTTTGGCTGGATGCCGATAACCACATTGTCAAGCATGAAGCCATTTTGGGGCCTCCTATGCTCTCTCCTCAACAAGCAGAGGCTGCTTCGGTTCTCCATGCACTGCGTTGGGCATCCCAGCAAGGTATCCAGTGTCTCCTCTTGCAAACCGATTGCTTGGTTTTGGTGCAACTTCTGCATACCTCTAATCAAGATAGTGATTGGCAGCTTCACTCTCTTTTGAGTAATATTTTGTTATGCTCTAAAAAATTTGTACATGTTGTCCTAGAAAAAGTAGACAGAGCCGAGGTACACTCTGCTCATTCTCTTGCAACTTCTGTAAGAATTGCTTCTGATAATTAATGCAATCTCTATGCTGCTTTAGTCCTCAAAAAAAAAAAAAAATATATATATATTTAATAAAAATATTAGTACAACATTTATGATTAACATTTTCCATTCTAATTAGTCCCATCAGTATGGAAAAACAACCCTGACGTCCCTAACATTTAAGTTGCATTTCCCTTCACCTCTCATCATTAAAGATTCGGTGGAGAGATTGATAAAGGGGTTTTTTTGGGAAGAAAATAAATACTTCCTCCGTTTCAAAATAATAGTCTATTTTAGGGAATTTAAATTTTTTTTGATAGTACAATTATTATATTTGAAAAAAGTTAATTTTTCAAAATTATCCTTTTGATAGTACATTTTTTAAGAATATCAATGTCATAATTGTATTTTTCATATTGTTTATTAATTTAAAAGAAGGGCAAAATAGAAAATTTATATTATTTTTGTACTTGATTTTTGAAGAGGGACTAATATTTTGGGATAATAAAAAATGAAATAAGGGACTAATATTTTGGGACGGAGGGAGTACTCAATTTTTAACTTTATATTTATTTTGAATCACATTACTTTTTACATTTTTTACTTGAAAAATGACTTAGGCCCCTAGTGGGGGTGACCGTCTCCACCCCTACTGATTTTTGATTGGCTAAATTTTTTTTTTTTTTTTGGGTCTTCCTCTCACTGCCCCCCACGTGTATGTGGGGTGCTGGGGTCACCCCCTACTAGCGGTATGGAGCACTGCTGTTTTTACTTATGAAAAGATAACATAGATTAAGAAATTTAAAAAATTAACTTTTTACCAATTTCTCATAACACTACAAAATATTATGACGTCATTTATTTTTCCTTTGAATTTGTTACTTTATCCACTTTATCCTTGATTTTTTGAATTGGTCAAAGAAACTTTTTTTTTTCTTTTTTTTTTCACAATTTTTTTTTCTCTCTCTTTCTGTCTTTCCTTCCATTCCTGTGCTCTCCACCTTTTGCCTCCATCTCGTCCTTTCCCCACCAAGTGCAATATCATCCCACCTCGCCGGCTCTCTTTATGATGTCATCTTCCCTTCCCAACATCACAACCCTTACCTTGACGCCTTCCAACCCACGAGAGCCACACCAGCACCACAACACTACCACTTAGGGATGTAAAAAAAAATAAAAAAAATAAATTAAATCGAGTGAACTAGATCAAATCAATTACATTTGATTTATTTTTTAATAAGAATCGTTTTGTGTAATTTTTAAATTTGATTTTTTTATTCTCGATTTGGTATCGGTTCAAAAACCTTGTACACCGAATTAAATCGAAACCGACCGTTTCAACATATATTGCATTTATAATATATATAACCTAATAATATAATAATATTAATAAATATAATAAATTATTAATCTTAATTAATTAACATTATTGTCTTTATAATTAAGTTTGTAAACTTTTATTATATATAATCTTAATTCTAACTCATTATTTTTAAAAACTTAGTATTTTTTAACTTTTTTTTTTAATATTTGTTAATTTAAGAATTGAAAAATATTTATTAAATGAATAAATTGGATATGTTTGAAATGATAAGCAAATAGCTAATTTAATATTTTTATATAGATTAGTGATTATATTTAGGGATTGTTTAAGATGAACTATATAAGTTTTGACTTTTTGGATAAAAAAGTAGATGAAAAAAAAATGAATGTTTGGGATAACTTTTTGACTTTTTACGAAAAAATATATATTAAAATATTGTATAAAATAACAAAATTACCGTATTACCCCTATATCTTATGCATATTGACAGTGATGATTGAAGGAACCAATGCGGATTGCTTTGAAATGAGATGGTGGACAGGCATGCTTTAGAATATATATATAGGATGAGGCTTCCCTCCAGTCCTTCATTGGACTAGAGGGTACTGTTGGGGCCCCTACAGGCCCACCACGGGTTCCGTTTCAATAATCTGAACCGTTCAATGTGTAAAACTCGTCGAGTACTATATGCCTGTAAAAAATCACGTTGATCGGATATCGATAGCTATTGATATCCTATTGATTAGCAAAATCTTATTGATTGCAGCTTTTTCCAGACCTCCGGGAAAAGCATGAAAAAAAAAAAAGGCTCGAATGGTACGATCCCTCCGTCCCTCCAAAATAAAAGAGGTGATCTTGTAGTTCTTGGTTTGTGAAGATGCGTTGTTAGGTGCTCTATTTTTTCCCATTGAGGCCGAACCTAAACCTGTGCTCGAGAGATAGCTATCCATACACTAATAAGGGATGTATGGATTCTCGATCATAACCGGCCAATAATCACTTGATTACCTTCGGCCTCATACAAACACACGAAATAATTATAATAATGGGGCATAAGTTCAAGTATACAATAACGAAGAAGTCCATTGAGCGGTGCTAACATAAGCAAAATCATATAAACTTACATCATAACACATTCATGTAATTACATGCCTATACAAAAAGGCAAGTACCATAGGAAATTTATACATATCGTTTACAAACGCAGGACTATAATAGCAAAAACAAAATAAAGTCAAAGTATGATGTAAGTCAAAAACAAAACTCCATCTCGGAGGCATGATTCGACAGGGTCACAAAAATAGCTCTTGAAGCTAACTCTAAGGATGGGCTCCATGCTGTGGATCACCTACATATGCACATATAATATTGGGTGAGCGAAGCACAATGAGTAATAATACAGTAAAGCAGTGTAAATAGATGATCATATGGTTCTCACAATATCCATAATCATAATACGGAACGGCCTCTGGCCCAATATAACACGGAACAACCTTGGGCCCATCGTATAAACAGAACAGCCTTGGGCCCATTACCTAAATAGAACGGCCTTAGGCCCATTACGTATGAACATAACGGCCTTAGGCCCATCAATATTAGAGTGGCCTCAGGCCCACATAAGTACAGAACGGCCTCGAGCTCGCCCACATAAGTACAGAACGGCCTCGAGCCCACATATTAACAGCTGTTCAAAACAACCTTAGGTTCAATCACATATTATCATGTCATTAACAAAACGACCTCGGGCCCACATACGATACAGAACGGCCTCGAGCCCAAACATATTATAGCATAAACGAAACGACCTTAGGTCCATATTGCACATGTCATATAACATTTATGAACTTCATTCATTTCGATCAAAACGTAATATTGGTGCAAATCGCCTTTCAAGGCTCAAGTAATCAGTTAAGATCATATCTTAAAAATACTATTACTCATAGTGCGTTGGATCTTGTGGTGTTTCCTCCGGTACACGACCTACACAAACATGCCACACACATATTTGATAAATAATCCGTTCATTGCGTACATTTTTCTTTTAGTGATTCACAACTTTGATTTAATGGGTTCTAATCATCATTTCACTCCCAAAAAGGTTTAATTAAGGTTGAGAATGCCTTTAAAAGGTCGAGGAGGTCAACACAAGAAAGCAAAATTTCTTTTTTTGCTAGCTGCTCGTGCGGCAGGTCCAATTGCTCGAGCGGTCATGCTCCACTCGTGCGGAAGTGTGAGCCGCTCGAACATACAGAAAGAAAACCCCTGGCCTGGCTCATGGTCCGCTTATACGGAACCCTTAGTCGCTTGAGCGGGCAGAACACTCAACTCTAGTTCGACCACGGGTTCCACTTATGGCCTCATTATTATAATTATTCCGTATGTTTGTATGAGGCCGAAGGTAATCAACTAATTATTGGCCGGTTATGATCCAAACTTTTAGAGGCGAGTTTGGGTCATGACATTATCTGTTTGTTTATAGAATATCTATTAGAGTATCAACTTTGAATTATAAATTGAAAGCTTAAATGGATTCAGAAATCAAAATTGACTATTTTAATAGGTTAATTGGAATATTTAGAACCATATGGTAAGTTTGATTAAAATTTGATTCAAATCAAAATAATTAGAATTGATTGGAATTAATTAGACTTAAGTTAGATTAATTAGTCTTAATCCTACTTAATTAAGCCTAATCTAATCTAGCTTATATATAGGTGATATAAGCTTAATAAGCTCATTTCTCATCATCCTTGGGCTGAAAAGTTAGAGAGAGAGGAAGAAGGACAACTACTTCAAAAAGAGAAGAAGAAAAATTATGAAGTCTAAGGGGAGATTTGAGGGAATTAAGCTATCAAACCTTCAATCCAAGCTCTAGGTATGAAATTTAACTATAATCCTTGTAAATAATCCATGTAGGTGTTGAGTTCATGAAGTTGGTAGGATCATCTGCATGAATTAGAGAAGGCAATGCTAGAATCACTTTGAAATTAGTATACATGAGTTAAATTGGGACATGCATGCACAATTCATCTTTCTTGAGCTTGGTTTTCAACAAAACCTCTTCGTGCATGAAGTTATACTTGCTATCTTTGAGGGTTCTTCATGATTTTTAGACTAATCTTCTCATATGATTATGTTTTGAAAGGAAAAGGATAGAATTCATTACATGTATGGCAAGATTGAAAAGTTTTGAGCTTTGTTTTGGAAAATCTCAAAGAGATTTTGGATTATGGTTTGATAATTATCAAGTATCCATGTTTTTATAAAGAGTTTCATAATGTTTTCATCAGTCATGCAAACTTTTGAGTTGAAATTCATGTTTTGGAACACAAAACTCAATTCTGGAAAACCAAGAAAATTGAAAATTGAATAAATTGGGCCCAAGGCCGTTTGATAAGAATGAAATGGGTCCAAGACTGTTTGTTAAGAATAAATTGGGCCTGAGGTCGTTTGATATGCTTAGGCCTGAGGTCGTTTGATACATTTGATAGAAATATGAATGGGCCTAAGGCCATTTGATATGATTAACAAGGATATCACTTATTAGAGAATTTTATTTGTATAACCTTTTTACTTTGGTATTATTCACTGTGCTTTCGCTTACTCTTATTTATGTGCATGTGAGTGAACAAAGAGATGTCCAACCCCAACCTCAATAAAGCTTGTAAGAGAAGTCCAAGTTTTGTGGAGTCAGCAAGGATGCCTCACGCATGAGACTTCGTTTTTGTCCTTTTGTTTTACTTTTTTACAATCTTGGTGGATCCTTTCGATCACCTATGTATATAAATCTTCTGTTTGGCTGGCCATATGTTTGTATGATCTTGGACCCACAAGATGCTTATTTTGGTTCATGGTGTGAGTCATTAATATATATATATGGAAATGTTTTTTATATGCTATGTAAGCACAGCTCAATGGACAAAAATTTTAAGACTGCTTCCGTTTTGGCCCCTTTACCATTATAATGTATGTTTGGTTTTTTCTGAGGCCCTAGATAATCTTATGATCGGTTATGACATTAACCTACAGGGGCGGGTTTGGATCATGACATCAGGGTTCTCATGTAATCTAATAATTATGAGTATTTTGAAAAAGTTACAAGAAAAAAAATAATTTGTTACGCCATTTATATACTATATTTAATATACTATTTCATTGGTTATAATTGAATTGATTAAAGAGAGAATTATATGCATGTGAGAGAGGAAAAAAAAATATTACCAACACATGAGAAGTACAAGTGACACTTTGCACCCCCAAAACCTTTCATTTACAACTCATCACAAACACACTTGCACCTCCATGTGTTTGTAATTTTTTTTCTTTATACTACCTACATGTAATTTTCCTTTGATTAAATATGTCTCATCCTTTGTTCCTAATAAGATGATTCATATCACATGATAAACCAAATATAATATAGAATAATGTTTGAGGTTACTAAAGTAGTAACTCTAAAGCTGCACTAATGAGGTGGCATTATTGTGGGTCCCATCTTGATGTGATAGTTTGGCTTTTGTTTTGTTTTGTTTTGTTTTGTTTTTTTTCTTGCACTGCTAGCTCATTAGAGCTGGCATTAGTGCTCCAAAATTAGAGCATTGAATCAGTACCGTATAATATAAAACCATGATCATTATTATAACTTTTAAAAAAAAAAAAAAATACTCACATCACTGCCTAAAATACATTCCATCAGTTTCATTTTTTGGTGTAAAAGCATGAATACGTTACACATTTGTGCATTATTAATTCACACCAATACTATGGGATTACAATGGCATAAGAGAGAGATAAAAGAGACAGGACAATGTAAAACAATGTTGAAAAGGTTAAATTACCTTGGTAGTTTTTGTATTTTTTTTTTTTGGTATTATTTTAATTTTTATAATTTTAATTATATTGATTTTAACTTTTAATTTTAAATTTGGTATTATTTTAGTCCAATTGATAACATTAATTAAGATTTTTGAAGAAAAATTATTACTGAGTTGGTTTGAATGGAATTAGAAAAATGTTAAAAATTCCAAAAGTTTTACTAAATTTTCTACCAAATATCAACCCACGTGGTATAAGTCCCATACCCATGTAAGACATTTGATAGAAAATTTAGTAAAATTTTTGAAATTTCTAACATTACTCTTGAAATTAACTTATTAAATTGAACAAATTTATAATTTTACTTATAAAACCATAGCACATGCCCGCTTATTTGTATATATATATATAAAAACACACTAATATTTATAATCAATTAGATCAATTTAAGATAATATCATAAATTCATGATAAAAATCGAAATAATTAAAATTATAAAAAATCAAAATCACATAATGACAAAAATAGGACAAGTACCGATATAACTTTGTGTGTTGAAAATCATAAAATAGTATGCCAACTGCCAAGTAAAATACCAAAAAAGTAGATTGTTCTCACCTAAAAAATCTAATATTTATGAATTGTTTTTTTAAAAAAATTCAGTAAATATCAAAAATATTAAAAAATATATAAAAGTTTAATATATTCTTTTTTATTTTTGTATATTTATTAATTTTTTAAAATATTTTTTTTATAAATATTTAATATTTAGATATATTTAAATAAAGTGTATCTAAAAAAATAAAAAAAATTATTTAAAAGTTTAAAAACACTCACTAAAAATAAAAAAATATGAAATTCTTAAAAACTTAAATTCAAAAAATTAAAACCAAAAGCTGAGTATTATTTATTTATAATTCACCCCAAAAATCCACACTCCAAAAGCAATTAGGGTTATTACAATTGCATTACTGGGCACAAGAAATTAGGGTTATTACAATTGCATTACTGGGCACAAGAAATTAGGGTTATTCAGCAATCTCAAACTGCAAGAGAAAATTCAAGCATATCCTTTGTCTTCTTTTTCCAAGAAAATTATACCATCTCCAGAACAGAATCACATCGCTCGATTTTGCTTTCATTCACTTTCTCGACACAGTCCCAGAATTTTCTCTTCTCCTCTCGTTCACACTCATCGCAACCACTCGTCCCATCAAAAATCATATAAACGTAGAAAAGAAGAGCACTGCAAATCGTCGCAACAAAGAAGAGAGACAATCGAGGAAAATAGGGTCCGAATTGGCACGCGACTCCGAACGCAATCGAAGAAAAGAAGAACCAAATGGCGAATTCCAATAAGTTCTCCTGGATCGATTTCTCGTGAGGAGGCAATTTCTGGTACGCCAAAGTACAGCGAACTAACAAGAGAAAAGCAGAGTAAGCGAGGACGATGAAGACTTGCAAGGCATAGTCGGGTCGACTGTAGGCTCCGCACATTGCTGCGATGCTGTTTGATGCTAAGAGGAAGTAAGTGATTAAAAGGAAAAAGCTTGAGTATTCGCGATTGTTGCTGGTTCGGTGAGTGGTGGTGTTGCGAGACATTGGGATTGTTATTGTTCTTTTTCTCAGAAACTTTATTCGCATTATGTGACACACAATTGTGATTGTTTTCGTTGATGTGACTGGTTCTATATATACTTGAAATCTCTGGAAGAAGTTGTGTGATTGCGCAGAAATTACGAAGAAAGTGAGTTGAAGTTTCTTGGATATTACCTAAAATACATTCCATCAGTTTCATTTTTTGGTGTAAAAGCATGAATACGTTACACATTTGTGCAATTATTAATTCACACCAATACTATGGATTACAATGGCATAAGAGAGAGATAAAAGAGACAGAACAATGTAAAACGATGTTGAAAAGGTTAAATTACCTTGGTAGTTTTTGTATTTTTTTTTTGGGGGGGTATTATTTTGATTTTATAATTTTAATTATATTGATTTTAACTTTTAATTTTAAATTTGGTATTATTTTAGTCTAATTGATAACATTAATTAATGACAGGGATAGGCCCACAAGGACCACGGCCCACGGCCCACCATGCGTAAACCCAAGCCCACCATCCAACCCCCGTGGCACAACCCGGTCAGTGAAACCCAGCACAGCTGGAGGCCAACTGAGCAGGGAAGGCCAATGATGCTCGGACACGTGGCGGGTGCAGAACAGGCCATGTCAGCAGACAAAGATCTGCAAAGTTATTGCCACAGCACATCACCATTAATGTAACCCATCACAACATTTATTGCGACAACACCCCTCAGCCGGAATGGCGCCCCCTCACCCTGAACAAGACGAACCACGGCGCAAGCTTTCTGCGGAAAAGGTCAGAACGGCTGAGACAACGAAATGATTACAAAAGGATATAAGCAAAGCTCGAAGACAGGAAGAAGGTTAAGTTTTTCCATCCTCTCTCTCTCTCTCTACATTTTTTGCCCATCACCTTCTCTAATTCACACGCCGGAGGGTTCGCCGAGGGACTACCCCGTTCCCCGATTGAACTTGCTTGCAGGTTACCCAGTGGGCTTGAGGAGCTTGGATCGGTCCAGCCCATTCACGAGGACTAACTGCATCATCAGTTGGCGCCGTCTGTGGGAAATTCCGGTTTGTCCGTGCGCCAGTTGTGTTCATTGTCGCCGGAGACCCCATTTCCAGCAACCTTTTTCACCTCATCCGTCACGTGCATGGTAACGACCAGATCCATGGCTTCCCACCATAATGCTGCTGATCACCAGACCGACCCTCCCAATCCCAACAACCCACCTCAGTACCTCATCGAGCTCACCAACAGTATCAACCGTATGGCCGAACAAAACCAGGCCTTAATCGATGCTCTGCTCCAGCGGAACCTCCCTATCCCTCCTCCACCCCCAGATATTCCACCCCATCCAGAACAAGTTCCAGGCCATACTGTCCCACAACCCAATCCTCCCAACTCGGGAGGTCTGCAACCCCCTCACCCACACATACATCCGCCTCCTCCACCCCCACGCCCGTCGATCATAGCTCCAGCTCCCGAGGGTGAAGCTAGCAGCGTCCAACATCTGTCTCCCTCTGGCGGCGACAACATTCCCCTTTGGGACGCTGAACTCCGAGCCATGAAACTCCAACTCCAAGGGCTCATGCAGAACATCCAACATAAGCCCTCCACCACAGCAAACTCCCCGTTTGTCGCCTCCATCCGAGACAAACCCCTACCCCCCAAGTTCAAAATGCCTACCATCGACCCCTTTGACGGAACAACCGACCCCCTCGACCACCTGGAGACCTACCGTACCCTCATGATCCTCCATGCTTTCCCTGATGAAATCATGTGCCGAGCCTTTCCCGTGACACTGAAGGGGTCGGCTCGGCTATGGTTCAGCCAGTTGCCACCGGATTCGGTCTCCACATTCCAACACCTCAGTGACTCCTTCCTGAGCCACTTCATTGGGGCCCAACGCCAGCGACGTCCGGCGACCCAACTCCTCAACATCCGTCAGACCGAGGGGGAGTCACTGCGCAGCTTTGTCACTCGCTTCAACACCGAAGCCTTACAAGTTGCTGAAAATGACGATAAAGTCATCCTCACAGCCTTCATGGCTGGTCTGCGGTCATCCGATTTCCTCTTCTCCCTCTCCAAGAATCCCCCGACGTCCATGGCAGCCTTGCTCTCCAAAGCCCAAAAGTACATGAACGCCGAGGATTCTCTAGCCGCTCGGCAAGACTCCACGACTAAAATTCTGGCCCCCAGAGAAAAGAGGAAAGACCAAGAACCCAATAACGCCCGGCATCATAACCAAACATCCCGCTATGCCGACTGACCCCCTCGCGCCGACCGGTCAGCCCCAACCAGACCCCCCGGTTGGTTCGAGCAATATACCCCCCTCAACACTCCCATGGAACAAGTTCTTAACCAGATCCAACGGGACTACCCCCTCAAGTGGCCTCTTCCTCCACGGAACCCTTCCAACCGTAAAGACCAGTCCAAATATTGCCGTTTCCACCAGGATCATGGCCATAACACCGACGACTGCATCAGCCTCAAAGACCAAGTGGAGACCCTCATTCGCCAGGGGCGCCTGAGCCGATTCACAGATACCCGCCCTCAGCAGAGGCAAAGGACCGAGCCCCGCAGAGACAATCACAGGCATACCCCTCCACGGCGACCAGCTCAACCAGACCAGGGGCATGATCGACCCCACCAACAACCTCGGCCTCACGGTAATCCGCCTCCGCCAGTTGGTGAAATCAGAGTTATTTCAGGTGGTCTTGCTTGTGGTGGACCATCTCGCTCAGCTCAGAGGGCGGAGCTTAGAAAGATACGACAGGGCTCAGACAAGACAGTTGCCACGGTCGACCGACCCCCCAAGCAACCCAAACAGTGGACAGAGCCCATTACCTTCACGGACGCTGACTGTGCAGACATCCGTTATCCTCACGATGATCCCCTCGTCATCTCCACCGTCCTCTCCAATTATAAGGTCAGACGAGTCCTCATTGACAATGGCAGCTCGTCGGACATCATTTTTCTCAACTGCTTCCGCCAACTGAAGATCGGGGAAGAAAGCCTATCCCCACTCCAAACTCCTCTGGTCGGTTTCACCGGCGACCGGGTGACCTCTGTCGGCTCCATTGACCTCCCCATCACCATTGGAGAGTACCCACGGCAGACCACGAAGTTGCTTACTTTCCTTGTTGTTGACTGCCCCTCTGCTTACAACATCATCCTCGGCCGCACCGCCCTCAATGCCTTCCAAGCCATCACATCCACCTACCACCTTGCCCTCAAGTTCCCTACCGATTTCGGGGTCAGAACGGTGAGAGGGGAACAGACCGTCGCTAGAGAATGTTATGTGGCCTTACTTAAAGAGATCAAACTGAAGGAGGCAATGATCATTGAAGGACTCGACGTCCGAGATGAGGACGAACTGATCAGAGGTGAACCTGTGGAGGAACTCGTCGAAGTTAACATCGATCCCACCAACCCACTCAAAACCGCTAAAATCGGCAGCCAACTGCCCTCCCAAGCAAAGGCCGACCTCACCGCTCTCCTGACCGAACACAGAGACGTCTTCGCTTGGACTCATGCAGACATGCCAGGCATCGACCCCTCTTTCATCACCCACCGTCTCAGTATCGAGCCTCATTTCCGACCTTACCGCCAAAGGCAGCGTATTTTCCATCCAGAGCGCAACAATCTCATAGCTGCAGAGGTTGACAAACTTCTCGAGGCCCAGTTTATCCGAAATGTGGATTATCCTAAGTGGCTGTCCAACGTGGTCCTGGTCCGCAAAAACAATGGCAAGTGGCGTCTCTGCGTCGATTACTCCGACTTGAACCGAGCTTGTCCCAAAGATAGCTATCTCCTCCCCCGAATTGATCTACTGGTCGACGCCACGGCCGGTCATCAAATGCTCAGCTTCATGGATGCTTTTTCAGGGTACAACCAAATCGTGATGCACTCATCCGACCAGGAACACACATCTTTCATCACTGACCGGGGCACCTACCACTACCGTGTCATGCCATTCGGACTAAAAAACGCTGGGGCCACCTACCAACGTTTAGTCAATACAGTCTTCCACCATCAGATCGGACGGAACATGGAAGTGTATGTGGATGACATGCTGGTCAAGAGCAAACTCTCCGCTGACCACCTCACCGACCTACGAGAGACTTTTGCCACCCTTCGCAAATATCAGATGAAGCTCAACCTTGAAAAGTGCGCCTTTGGCGTAGGATCTGGCAAATTCCTGGGTTTCATGGTCAGTCAGCGCGGCATCGAGGCCAACCCAGAGAAGATCAAGGCCTTGATTGAGATGCAGTCACCCAAAACCGTTAAAGAGGTCCAAAGGCTCACCGGCAGAGTGGCAGCCCTCAACCGTTTCATCTCCCGTGCAACGGATAAGTGCCTACCGTTTTTCAAAGTCCTGCGGCAGACTCTTGAATGGACAACTGAATCAGAAGAAGCCTTTCAACAGTTAAAACAGTGCATGGCCAATCCTCCCCTCCTCTCACAGGCAATCACCGGCGAGCCCCTCTTCCTCTACCTAGCAGTATCAAGCACCGCAATCAGTGCAGCACTCATCAGAGAGGACGGCTCAGTCCAACGGCCGGTCTACTACATCAGTCGGGCTCTCAGGGGAGCGGAACAGAACTACCCCCTATTAGAAAAGCTGTCCCTGGCCTTGGTCACCGCCTCCAGGCGGCTCCGCCCCTACTTCCAAGCCCATTCCATAGTGGTTCTCACCGATCAGCCACTGAAGAAGGTCATGCAGCAACCAGAGCTCTCAGGAAGACTCATGCAGTGGTCAGTAGAACTAAGCCAGTTCGACATCTCTTATCGCCCCCGGACAGCAATCAAGGGGCAAGCTGTAGCTGACTTCATCTTGGAATTCACCAATCCAACCCCAACCACTAGCCCTCCAACCCCGCCAACCCCGCCAGAGCCTGAAGACCCTAATTGTTGGACACTCAATGTTGACGGCTCGTCTCGCAGGGAAGGAAGCGGGGCTGGACTCATCCTAACATCCCCCGAAGGGGGTTACTTCAAATGTGCCCTCCGCCTCTTGTTTTCGGCCAGCAACAATGAGGCCGAATACGAAGCATTGATAGCAGGACTTCGTCTAGCCAAAGACATTGGTGTTAGCCACGTTCGCGTGTTCAGTGATTCCCAACTTATCGTCGGCCAGATCACGGGTGAATTCGATGCCAAGGACACCACAATGCGGACTTACAGAGACATGGCGCTCACCCTTGTCCGCCTCTTCAACACCTTCCAGATCAGACACATACCTAGGGCGGAAAACTCCAAAGCAGATGAGATGGCCCAGCTGGCCTCCGCCGACCAATCCGACCTCAGCCATGGAGTTCGCCTCGAATACCTGACTCACCCGGCCATCTCACCCGACTTGCAAGAAGTGCAGTTCCTTCAGATGGAACCCATCCCTTGGGCATCCGACATCTTCCTCTTCTTGACCACTGGAGAACTCCCAGATGACCAACAGCAGGCTGCCAAGGTCAGGGCTCGGTCGGCTAACTACATTCTGGTCGACGGCGTCCTTTACAAGCGCGGTTTCTCACGACCGTACCTGCGATGTCTCAGCCCCGCCCAAGCAACCTATGTAATGCAAGAGATCCATGAAGGAATCTGTGGCAATCATTCGGGTGGCCGGTCTCTCGCACACAAAGTACTCCGTACAGGCTACTTCTGGCCGACCCTCAACAAAGATGCCTCTGATTTCGTGCTGAAATGCCACAAGTGTCAGCGCTTCGCCAACATCCCCCATGCTCCTCCCAGCGAGTTGATCACCCTCTGCAGCCCTTACCCATTCGCCAAATGGGGTATCGACCTGGTTGGTCCACTCCCCACTGGTCGCGGCCAGACCAAGTTCGCAATTGTTGCCATTGATTACTTCACCAAGTGGGTCGAGGCAGAACCTCTCGCCACAATCACCGAGCGGAACACCACCAAGTTTATCTGGCAATCGATTGTCTGCAGATTTGGCATCCCTCAGGCTATCGTCTCCGACAACGGCAAACAGTTCGACAACGCTAGATACCGGAAATTTTGTGCAGAACTCCAAATTCAACCATGCTTCTCTTCCCCTGGTCACCCCCAAGCAAATGGCCAAGTTGAGGTCACCAACCGCTCTCTCCTGAAGATCATCAAGACCAAGCTCGAAGCTGCTAAAGGCCTCTGGGCTGAGGAACTACCACACGTACTCTGGGCTTACCGAACCACTGCCCGGACTCCTACTGGGGAAACCCCTTTTCGCTTAACATATGGCGCTGAGGCGGTCATTCCTGTAGAAGTCGGTCTGCCCACCCCCAGGGTCTTACATCCAGATCTCGCCTCAGCCGCAGAACTCCGTCGAGCAGACCTGGACCTCATCGAGGAGCTCAGAGAGACTGCTGCTGTCAGATTGGCTTCGTACCAGCAGAAAATGCGAACACACTATAACCGCAGAGTTCGACCACGCGAGTTCTCTACTGGCGACCTTGTCTTGAGAGAAGCAACTCTTGCAACAAAGAATCCAACCGAGGGCAAATTGGCAGCCAAATGGGAGGGGCCCTACGTGGTGAAGGCCCGACCACGGCCAGGCACTTACCGACTTCAAGACATGGATGGCCGAGACCTTCCCCATCCCTGGAATGCTGAACATCTGAAGCGTTACTATCAATGAATTCTCACTTTTGTATTGTCAAAATTATTGTATTTTCCTTTTTCAGTACATAATACAAATATCGACTGGACTTCCCAGTTTCTATAATTCAACCGTCTGAATGCAGCTTCCATGAAACTGTTATTTGCAGCGCCACCTACAGAGGCCTCAGTCAGACCTGAGCACCTACAAAAGCCTCAGCCAGACCTGAGCACTTTCAAAAGCCTCAGTCCGACCTGAGCACTTTCAAAAGCCTCAGCCCGACCTGAGCACTTACAAAAGCCTCAGCCCGACCTGAGCACCTTCAAAAGCCTCAGTCCGACCTGAGCACTTACAAAAGCCTCAGCCAGACCTGAGCACTTACAAAAGCCTCAGCCAGACCTGAGCACTTTCAAAAGCCTCAGTCCGACCTGAGCACTTACAAAAGCCTCAGCCCGACCTGAGCACCTTCAAAAGCCTCAGTCCGACCTGAGCACTTACAAAAGCCTCAGCCAGACCTGAGCACTTACAAAAGCCTCAGCCAGACCTGAGCACTTACAAAAGCCTCAGCAAGACCTGAGCACTTTCAAAAGCCTCAGTCCGACCTGAGCACTTTCAAAAGCCTCAGTCCGACCTGAGCACTTACAAAAGCCTCAGCCCGACCTGAGCACCTTCAAAAGCCTCAGTCCGACCTGAGCACTTTCAAAAGCCTCAGCCCGACCTGAGCACCTTCAAAAGCCTCAGTCCGACCTGAGCACTTACAAAAGCCTCAGCCAGACCTGAGCACTTACAAAAGCCTCAGCCAGACCTGAGCACTTTCAAAAGCCTCAGTCCGACCTGAGCACTTACAAAAGCCTCAGCCCGACCTGAGCACCTTCAAAAGCCTCAGTCCGACCTGAGCACTTACAAAAGCCTCAGCCAGACCTGAGCACTTACAAAAGCCTCAGCCAGACCTGAGCACTTACAAAAGCCTCAGCCAGACCTGAGCACTTTCAAAAGCCTCAGTCCGACCTGAGCACTTTCAAAAGCCTCAGTCCGACCTGAGCACTTACAAAAGCCTCAGCCCGACCTGAGCACCTTCAAAAGCCTCAGTCCGACCTGAGCACTTTCAAAAGCCTCAGCCCGACCTGAGCACTTTCAAAAGCCTCAGCCAGACCTGAGCACTTTCAAAAGCCTCAGCCAGACCTGAGCACTTTCAAAAGCCTCGGCCAGGCCGAGCACTGAGCACTTTTCCAAGCCTCAACAACCGCAGTCAATGAGAGCTCGCAAAGCAAAACACTCAGTCATGATCTGACGCTTAACCACAATTTCAAAATAATTGGACACTTAGTCATATTTTAAAGATGTCCTCCCATATTTCATTTGCCAACCACATCTTCAACATTACATTTCAGCCTACTCTTTCACGGTAATTTGACACTTAGTCAATATTTTAAAACTGTTCTCCCATATTTCGGTTTACGCCTACAACATTACGTTTCAGTCTACTTCCATGCTCATTCAACTCGAAACATTACTTTCCAGATTCCCCCCACACTTAAACAATTTTGCCATTTCACTCTGTAGTAAGAAAGGTGTAGGTAGGGGATAAAAAAGAAAAGAAAGTGAGGGGTTATGGGGTTACCATTGGGGGTTAGCGATTGCATCGATAATACGTGGGAGGAAGAAGAGGAACAAATTCGGGAGTACGGGATGTCAGATTCCGTATGGGAGAGACTGAGGAACCATTCCATGTCTCACCAGTTCCTCGTTATTGCTCATGGCCTCTTCATGCCTGTCGTTGGCAATGACACAGGCCCTTTGGGACTCGTCCAGCTTTTTCTGCTCAGTAGCCAGCTGGAATTCAAGTGACACAACCTTGCGGCGTGCATCCTCCAACTCCAGCCTGGCTGCTTGCAGCTCCGCTTGGGCCTCCTCCCAACTTGCCTTTCCCTCCCTCAGTTTGGCAAGTTGTGCCTTGGCCTCCTCCACCTTGACTTTGGCAGCACCTGCCTTTCTGAAGAGGGCCCCTGCCAGAGTTGTCACCTCCATTTGTGCAGAGCACAGACCCCTGAACAGGTCCGCCTCATTGAATCTGGACGCAGCTCGGAGGGCTGACTCCTCCACGATCCTCACCAGACGGTCAGCCCCCGCCCTGGCGGAGCCTTCTCCTCCCTCCAGCGCTTCAGCCACCGCCCGTGCATTATAAATCGCCGTGCTCAGGCCAACTCCTCCTTCCTGAGGCCCAACGCTCCTTCGCACCTCCTGCCCCTCCCTTGGCTCAGTCCTACCCTCCTCCACCACCACCTGAGGCACTGGGACAGCTTCAGCAGCCTCCCGCGCTGGGGTCACCGTTGCCACAGGGGTCTCCACCCCAGCTGGAGCCCTCTTCACCTTCTTAGCCCCAGGCTCCCCTGCAACCTCTTTTGGAACACTTCTCTTCTTCTTCTTCTTCTTCGGACCCTCCCCTTCCTCCCTCGCCTTCTCCTTCACAGGATCCACAGGGAGCTTCCGCGGCTGGAAAGTGCTTAGGTCCTTCCCTCCCAAAGGCTTGGGACGAGGTCGAATCCTCTCCTTTGCAAGCAGCTGCGGCGGTCGGTCATCCTGGGCTTCCTTGAACTTCTGAGCCTTCATCATCATGGCCTGATCCTCCGCCTCCTGCGCCCTTCTTCTGGCCTCCAACTCCGATTGGTCGAGGTCCCCCCCGATCGGTTGCGGACCCAATCCCGCTTGAAACAGTGCGGACGGCTGAACAAGCTCGTCCCACTTCATTTTTTTCCCTCTCCCTCCACTCCTTCACCTTCTTTACTCTCTCCTCCACCGCCGCACCCACCTTCGACTCCACAAACTTGGTCGGCACTTTCCACTTCGTGCGCACTCCAGCCCCGCCGCAATTGGACACGTAAAACCACCTGGGTCTCCAACATTTAATCGACGTTGGTAACCCTGTCACCAAGCCCTTCCCCGCCACCGCTTGTAGGGTTACCCAAGTTTCCTGCTGCCCTGAAGCTTTGTAGCAGCAGAAGAACTCATCCACTGTCATGGCTTGCCCTTCCATCGCCTTTGGCCAGGCGCTTGCGCACGATAGCAGAATCTTCCACGCATTGGGCATTAACTGCCCTGGTGCCACTTCCAAGTGGTTGAGCACATCTACCACGATCTGTGGCAGCGGCAACCTCAACCCACCCTTCAGCGCTTCTTCGTAGAGGGAGAACTCCCCTGGCCTGACGTCGGACGGCCTATCTGTTGATATTGGCAACACCAACTGCACCTCCGACGGAATTTGGTACTTCTCACGGATAACCTCCAACTCCGCCGCCGTAATTAGGGATCTGTCGGCCCTCGAATGCCAGTGGTCTGGTTCCACCTGGCTGATGGGCTGGGCCGCGACTACCACGGTGGAACCACGGACACGCCTCGCGAGTTCCCCCACCTTCTCCGTCCTGTATTGTGCGGCTAATTCCTCCGCATCGTCGTCTCCCAGAGGATCCACCCTCACGTTCACGTCTCCTTCACGCGCCATCTCTAGAGTATGTCTATGGATCGCTTCTGCAGCAGGCACTAGGAAGTCGAAGAAATGCTCTAATGTTGTATCGCGCGCAACAAATGGTGTGATACTTGGAATGTTTTGGATTCTTGAAAACAGGTAAGTAAATCGAATGATACCAAATGCCCACGGTTTACCCGTATTCCAAGGGTCCCAGTTAATTTTCACCAGTTTGAAAACCTTTCAAATCATCCGCCAAAACTGTCTCATCAATGCCCATAATAATGCCCTGACGCTTCACTCCTGATCCAACGCTTGACGTTTCCCCTCCCCCGAAATCCTGACACGTGTATGGTCCAGATGCCCTGACTTCTGCCCTCACCTTGTCTTTTCCACTTCACATCACCACGTGACACGCCGCCCCTTGAGCCCCGTGCCCTTCCACTCGGCCATTCCCCCCTGGTCGGCCCCTCCCACTCCTCTTCCCTCCCGCTCGGTCACCCTTGCGGTCGGCCTCGTCCACTCGGTCACCCTTGCGGTCGGCCCTCGTCCCCGCGGCCCCCCCCTCGCGGTCGGCCTCATCCGCTCGGACACCCTTGCGGTCGGCCTCACCCGCTCGGTCACCCTTGCGGTCGGCCTCGTCCACTCGGTCACCCTTGCGGTCGGCCTCGTCCCCTCGGCCCCCCCTCGCGGTCGGCCTCATCCGCTCGGACACCCTTGCGGTCGGCCTCACCCGCTCGGTCACCCTTGCGGTCGACCTCGCCCGCTCGGTCACCCTCCTGCTCGGCCTCGTCCACCATCCTCCTTATCATTATTCCCTTCGTTGGACTAAAGCTGCACTCGGGAATGGGGGACTACTGACAGGGATAGGCCCACAAGGACCACGGCCCACGGCCCACCATGCGTAAACCCAAGCCCACCATCCAACCCCCGTGGCATAACCCGGTCAGTGAAACCCAGCACAGCTGGAGGCCAACTGAGCAGGGAAGGCCAATGATGCTCGGACACGTGGCGGGTGCAGAACAGGCCATGTCAGCAGACAAAGATCTGCAAAGTTATTGCCACAGCACATCACCATTAATGCAACCCATCACAGCATTTATTGCGACAACACCCCTCAGCCGGAATGGCGCCCCCTCACCCTGAACAAGACGAACCACGGCGCAAGCTTTCGGCGGAAAAGGTCAGAACGGCTGAGACAACGAAATGATTACAAAAGGATATAAGCAAAGCTCGAAGACAGGAAGAAGGTTAAGTTTTTCCATCCTCTCTCTCTCTCTCTACATTTTTTGCCCATCACCTTCTCTAATTCACACGCCGGAGGGTTCGCCGGGGGACTACCCCGTTCCCCGATTGAACTTGCTTGCAGGTTACCCAGTGGGCTTGAGGAGCTTGGATCGGTCCAGCCCATTCACGAGGACTAACTGCATCATCAATTAAGATTTTTGAAGAAAAATTGTCACTGAGTTGGTTTGAATGGAATTAGAAAAATGCTAGAAATTCTAAAAGTTTTACTAAATTTTCTACCAAATATCGACCCACGTGATATAGGTCCCACACCCATGTGAGACATTTGATAGAAAATTTAGTAAAACTTTTGAGGTTTCTAGCATTACTCTTGAAATTAACTGACTGAATTGAATAAATTTATAATTCTACTTATAAAACCATAGCACATGCCCGCTTATTTGTATATATATAAAAAAACACACAAATATTTATAATTAATTAGACCAAATTAAGATAATATCATAAATTTATGATAAAAATCAAAATAATTAAAATTATAAAAAACCAAAATCACATAAAGACAAAAATATGACAAGTACCGATATAATTTTGTGTGTTGAAAATCATAAAATAGTATGCCAACTGCCGAGTAAATGCCAAAAAAGTAGATTGTTCTCACCTGAATTGGTCTGTTCTTGGAAGCTTGGAATTAATAGAAGCCACTGGAACATAGGCAAAAATACACACACCCTCTAGATGGTGGTGGTGGTGGTGGTGGTGATGGTCCGGCAGCTTTAACCGCCGCATCTTAGCAGCGGCCACCACCACCTGCGCCACCCCAATCAAAGGACTCCCTTTGGGTTTCACTCACGAGAAGAGCGAAACTGGTTAGGAGGAAGGATAGTTTGTAATTTGAGGGTCCGATGTTGGTGCATTTTGGGATTTAATTTCGGGGACATTTAAGTTGTTTATTTCAGCTTTTAGTTTAATTTAAACTATTTTGAAGTGTTTGGTGTAACTTAAGAATATAGATTATAGCTTTTAGTAAGCTAAAAATCAACTTTTTCTTCAAGTAGCTATGGGGGTGCTTTTCCAAATCAGCTTAAACAGTAAGCTGAGAAGGAAAGGATAAATTTACTTAAATGCCCCTCATCAACTTCAAGTATTACCAAAATACCAATATATAAAACCCCGATCTCAATCACTGTTCACTTCTTTGAGAGACAAACTTGAGAGGCGATTTCCGGCGTGATTTCCGGTGATGATTTCCGGTGAGATCTGTCTCTCTTTCCGGCGCGATCTCTCTCTCTCTCTCTCTCTTCGCGATCGCAGCAGATCTCTCTCTCTCTCTCTCTCTCGCTCCGGCGTTGTTCATGTCTGCGATCAATCTAAAACCCTTCTATGTCGACGAACAAACCAGAACTCTCTCTCACGAACCTCCCATCACCACTGCCATTGCGATCGCGACCTGAAACCTAACCATTGCCATCGCGATCACGATTTGCTCCGTGCTCTCTCTCTCTCTCTCTCTTTGCGATCGCAATTGCGATCTGAAACCCTAACAACCGCCATCCCTCTCTCTCTCTTTTTCTCTCGATTTGTGTTGATCTGCGTTGAAACCCTAGCCACCGGCGCCTATTCACCGGTGGCGTTGAAACCCTAGAAAATAAATTGAAAAAAAAGAAAAAAAAATCAATATTAATATTAATTAAAAAAGAAAAAATTACTTTTCAGAATTAATAAAAACATAATTAATATTTAATATGAAAAAAATTAAAAAAATTACTTTTCAGAATTAATATTTAACACAATTTATTTCAATTAATATTTACATTTCACAATTAAAAAAATTACTTTTCAGAATTAATATTTACTTTTCAAAATAAAATGAAAAACAATTTATTTAAAAAAAATTAATTGTAATGAAATTTTTTTTAATAAAAACAGAATTAATACAGAATTAATTGAAATAAAATAATATGTAATAACATCACAACATTAATTGAAATAAATTGATATTACAATATTACAGAATTAATTGAAATAAATTGATATTACAACATTAATTAAAATAATATGTAATGACATCACAGAATTAATTGAAATAAAATAATATGTAATGACATCACAACATTAATTGAAATAATAATAATTTTAGTATTAATTGATGCTAATTAAGCTATTAATTTTATACTAATTGATACTATTAATGAAATGATAATTTTTGTAATACTAATTATATTAACTTTATTAATGAAATAATTTTTTTAAATTAAAACTGAAACTATTAATAATTTTAGTATCAATTGATGCTTATTAAGCCATTAATTGCCACTAATTAATTTATAATGAAAAAAATGAAATAATTTTATACTAATTGAAACTATTAATAATTTTAGTATTAATTGATGCTTATTAAGCAATTAATTGCCACTAATTAATTTATAATGAAAAAATGAAATAATTTTATACTAATTGATACTATTAATGAAATGATAATTTTTGTAATACTAATTATATTAACTTTTATTAATGAAATAATTTTTTTTAAATTAAAACTGAAAAAAATGACAATAATCATTTTTATATCATATAAGGGCAAAAAGGACAATTACACAGTAAAAAGTTATTTTACAGTTTATTAACCAAACACTACTTTGCTGCTTAAATCCATAATCCCACAACTGCACTAAACAGGTTAACAGCTTATGTTCACAACTATAAGCCATAATCTGTTAAGTTATAATCTATAATCATTTTTCCTAAACTCTACCAATCAGGGCCATTGTGGTGGGTGTAGGTTGGAGATTGCTGCTGTTAGCGTATTACTGTCATACCCTTCAATATATATATATATATATGTGTAAGAAAAAATTAATGTTGGAGAAGCGAAACTTAACAAAAACAATAAATTTTATAAACTAAAAAAAAATAATCTAGAGTTTTTTTTGGTGTCATTTTAGTCCTTATAATTTTTATTGACTCAATTTTGATGTTAAATTTATGATTTTATCTCAATTTGGTTTAATTAATTACAACTATTGATAGATTTTTTTTTTTGGGTAGAAAATACATACATAAATGGCGTGTCATATTTTTTAGGACAAAATTATAAACTTATTTAACTTAATAAGTTAATTTCAACCAATTTAGTGATTATTTTCTATCAAAAACACTAGCAGCATTATCAATTCGATAAAATTAACACAAAATTTAAAATTAAAGTCAAAATTAAGTCAATTGAAAATATAGAGATCATATAGTGAAGCAAAATATAAGGGCCACTCGTATAATTTACCCAAATAATTTTTAATTAAAACCAAGTTTCATTCATAGTATTGCCTCACAACGAGCAGAATTTCACACATACACTTTAGATTTGCATTCTTAATAATTTTCTAACCATTTTTTTCTGGGTGTACAGACTTTCTCCTATCTAAACACAAACCTTTAAAAAAACAGCAATACTACAAATTCATAATTATGCATTAGAATTTATCTAAAAATAATAATTAATGGTTCAAATTCATTTTACTTGTAGACCCCATACTTCATCAATTTAATCTCCACCATATATATCCATTCTGGGTAAATTCTGAGACCCTATTTATGAGATCCCAGACTTTTTTCATAAAAAATCAAAAAAATCAAAAAATAAAAAATTTGCAATATACAAACTAGATTTATTATGACAGTACAACAACTTTAAGCCTTTAACGTAGATTCCAAATTCGGGATAATTTTTGGTAACAAAACGTAAGCACATTCTTTTCGATTCTTTTCTTAGTTCCTTCTAAAAAAAATGATGGGCCAAAAAACTTGATTTTAAAAAAACAAAGATGATATCACAAGAAATACTAGGTAATTTTTGAAAGAAACGATAAGTTCAAGTTCTATTCTCTGTTCTTCGAGGTCACTTGTCACCTTAGATTCAGTAATTACTTGTAAATGTAAAACAGAAGATTACAGTGTCCTAAAAGTAGTCGAAAAATAAACCCAATAGCAGATACAACGTTCTTCATGTTGATGACAGTGGTGAGATAAACCATCAGGTTTGCTGATGCCCCTATTGACCCCAGCTTCTCAGACGTCTCATTTCCTGCAATCTTTTTAAGCTTAGACACATGGTGAAAGAACAACTAAAGATTCTTTATAAAAATATGCTTCCAAATCAAGGTATCTATGATATATTAATGATTAACTGCATCAAAAGGCTAAAATCCCGTTACATAATATCAATCTCTCTCTCTTAACCATGATGAAGGGCATGGCCTTAACACCACTGTAGTTGATGACTGGTTCGTCGTCAGATGAATCAACCTTTGCTTTCTCCATTGTTGTTCTTTCTGTCTTGCTCACCACGGGGTGTGTGAGAGAAACTGTGAAGTTTTCTCTGTCTCTTTCGTTGTGCTTTGTTTTGTAGGGCAGTTATACTTCACATGTATTGTTTTAGAAGGGGTCAAACTTGGTTAAAGTTTTTCTTTCCCCACAAAAAATGCCTTTTACAATGTCTTTTGGGTCCTTTTTTTGGAGCAAGGATTTTTTGTCTTCAAATAATTTTGTCATTTATCTCAATTCACTTATAATTATTAGATATATTTTGAGATTTTTACATTTTGAAATTCTCATATAATCTAATAGCAGTAAGAGAATTGGGACATGAGGACAGGGTTATTTGGCGATAAAGAATCCTGGTACGTTTTGTTTTGAGGGTTTGAATGAGTAGGATTGTTAATAAGAGAATTATTCATGAGGAGACATGTTAATATTTGTTATCAATATTAAATAATGCATAAAGAGCACTTGTTAGCATTTGTCTTTTAAATTTATGAGAAAAATTAAAGTGATTCTATCTTCTAACATTTCTTTCAGAAATGATACACCTCTCTAATTTTGGAGCTCTAAACAGAACTCTAATGACTTGGCAATCCAAAAAAAAAAAAAAAAGACACAAACATCATATCATTGTGGGGCCCACACACCATTAAAACTCTCTAGACCTCCATAATTAGAGCTCCCAATCTTTTTTCTATTTCTTTTTGGGACAATCACAGTTTAGTGCTGTTTTTTTAAAAATATATAATTTCAAGTTAGTGGTAAATTTTATGAACAGTAATAATTAAAATTTTAGTTTTTTCCATGAACTTAATAGTGGTAGATATTTTAAGATAGAGAGAAAAAAAAAAAAAGAAAGGAAAATTAGTTAAGGTGAGCGTAAGCTGATCTAAACATCTGGTTATAAAAAAAAAATATATATATTTTCTTAGATTTTCGCATTTGAAAATTTTCACATAATGAAATATTAGTGGGGGAGAAAAATTACGTTTGTTTGATAACTAGTGGACTAATAATAGTTCGTATTTGCACTACAAGAATTCACACATTTGCCGACCACTTTTGCCGACCAAAAAAATTTTGGTCGCAAAAAAATGACATTTGGCGACCAAATATTAATTAGTCGCGAGTGATCATTATTTTTGGCGACCAAATATTATTGGTCGCAGAAGGTTATATTTTGGCGACCAAAAAATGAGTTGGTCGCAGAAAGTGATATGCTTTTGCCGACCAACTACAAATTTGGTCACGGAAGGTCACATATTTTTTGGCGACCAAAAATTTGGTCGCCAAAAACTTATTTTCAGCAACCAAAAAAAATTAGTCGCAAAATTTGTACTTTTAGCGACTAATATTTTAGTCGCCGTTGATTGAGATTTAGCGACTAAAAACATTTGTTGGTGAAGGTACCTTTTCTGCGACTAATATGGTCTTTTGGTTGCCAAAAGTTTGGGAGGGAAATTTGATTTTTATAGAGGCGGGAATTGAATTTTTTTTGCGACAAAAAAATTTGGTCGCCATTTCCTTTTTTTTTTTTTTTCAAGTAAATGACATTTCAAAACATATGTTACAATAAAGTCATTTGCCTCTCAGTATTAAGATTATTATTATTGTTCTGAAGAAGAAGCCATGACTATTGCTGAAACAAGTGGATCTCCAACTAGGCTTCTGGTTTGTGGGTCGAACTTTGTTAATTTCAATGGTTTACACTTCCAAGAGTTACATTTATTATAATTCAGAACATTAATTTTTGTTCTTATTTATGATATTTCAGGGGAAGTATGGTGCAATGGTAGTATGTTGGATTCTAGGACTTGGGTCTCTTGGAACAGCATGTTGACAATAGGAGATTACTACTATAACCTGTTCCCGGTAAGTAGCCCCTTGTTAATATCCAAATTTCCACCCTTTTTCCATTATTAAACGTCACTGTTATGATTGCTAATTACAAAGTTACTTAGTCTGATGTTTTTGTTTCTTCAAATCCTCTCTTGAGATCCTATGTTAATTTACTACTTGAGCTGATTAGGAGCAAGGTTTTAAAGGATTTTCTAAATTGACTTCGTTTAAGATTAAATTTCTCATCTCCCTTTTTAGAAGAAAATGCCTACTAGTAAGAATTGTGGGTTCATTCTTAGTAAAGTTTGGATTCCTCCAACTGTATGCAGATAAAGTTGATTGATTGGAGTTTGTAACAATTGTACATATCTATTCCCATATATCTTTTTAGTAAAGTTTTCAGGTTATTTACAATTTAATTCTTTTGATTTGTAGTTCTTGAAGAATTCTTCCATGTAAGACTTGAATTCTATGAGAAGAGAAAGGCAAGTTGTCTAATGTTGTTGTGTTTATCTTTTCTTCCCATTTTGAGCCCTTTCAGCTCATTGGTTTTCAAACAGAAAGTCTGCACCTCATTATAATCATCTTACTTCATTTTATTTTACAGCACTTCGCTGCTGTCATTATCTGTCACAAGGAGGTTATTTAGTGGATGACTTTATGGAATGCATTCAAGGATGAATTTGAGAATGAAAAGAACATGCTTGGTGGTTCTTTAGGACGATGAAGCACAAGGCTGATGCTTGGTGAAAAGAACATGCCTGGTGAAAAGAACGATCAAGCACAAGGCTGATGCTTCAAAACCATATATATTCCTTCCTGTTTTAGAATTTTTTTTGGATTCTTTCATTGATTTTCCTTTTAATTTTTGTTCAATTACTTATTGGTTTTCAATGGGTGGATGTTTAAAACTTGTCTCAATTAATGTTTTGAATGGAATGATTGTAAAGTTTGGGATTGAGCAGGAAAATATGATGAATTTTAATGTTATATTTGGGTTGGGTTGAATGAATTTTGTTCAATATTAGATTGAATGTTTATAAACAAAAATTGATTGTTAAAAAACAAAAAAAAGAGATTTGGCGACTAACTAATTAGTCGTTGATTGTTTAATGTCTTTTGGCGACTAAATAATTGGTCGCCAAATTCTACACTTTTGCGACTAAAATCATTGGTCGGCAATTCCTTACCTTTTGGCAACTAAATTATTAGTTGGCGATTCCTCAACTTTTGGGGACGAAAACAATTGGTTGCCGATTTTTTGCTTTTGGCGACAAACATATTTGGTCGGGAAAATATTATTTTTTGCGACCAAAGTGTTTTAGCGACTAAATGAATTAGTCGCGGTAATGATATATTTAGCGACCAAAAATTTAGTCGGCAAATCCAACTTTTCCCAACCAACTAAAATTGTGGTCGCGAATTACTTTTGCCGACCCTCAATTGGCGACCAAAGTAGCGACCAAAAAAATTGGTCGCGGATAACTTTTGCCGACCAAAAATAGGCTTTTAGCGAACAATTTTTTGGTCGGCAAAAGTGTTAATTCTTGTAGTGTTGTTTTGAGAGATAAGAGTGGAATTAATCATGTAAAATTTCACAAATATCAGTGTTGCATTACTTTCAAATTTGGGCTTATATCAACTAATAAATGCATTACATATTTTAATATTAAAAAAATATTTTACAAATATTAAAATTATATTTCATAAATATATATATTTTTGGTACTATTTCATTTTTTAAATATAATTTTTTTTGGTATAAATATTTTTATATTATTATATTTTATATTAAAAATTATTTTTATATTAAGTTATTTTGATATAAAGAATGATGAAGTAAAAAATGATGGAATAATTAAAAAAAAATGATAGAGAAAAGACCACACTAATTAAGTAGAGTAAATAAATTAGGTAGGATAATAAAGGGCAAAATAGTAAATCCCCCTCTAATGCCAAGGGATTGTTTTTCTAATACCATCTCCCATGGGGGATTACTAATCCCATCTATGAAGGCGTATCATAATCCTAAGGTATTGTGAATCTTCTTCCTCATTTTTCAAACAAACACAATATTAGTGGGTTTCATATCCATCCTAATCTAATCCCATCCCGTATAACCCAAAACAAACGGACCCTTTGGATTTTCAGAATGTGCTTTAGATTTTTTGTTCTGGCTAGCAAGTGTCTTTAGGGTCTTCTATCTCCTAATATTTTTTCTTGGGACAATCACAATTTAGTGTTGTTTTTTAAAACATATATAATTTCAGGTTAGTGATAAATTTTATGAACACTAATAATTAAAATTTTAGTTTTTTCCATGAATTTAATAGTGGTAGATGTTTTAAGAGAGAGAAAAAAGAAAGAAAAATTAGTTGAGTTGGGCGTAAACTGATTCAAACCCCTGGTTATAAAAAAAAAAATATGTTTTTAGATTTTTATATTTAAAAATTTTCACATAATTAAATATTTGCAGATATTTTACGAAAAAATAATAAAGATTTTTAGACACTAGATCTTTGGCGTAAAGTTGTAATTCATATTTCCCTTTGTCTTTGAAAAACTACATTCATTTATAAATAAATACACAAAACATTACAAGAATAATGTTATAATATGAGTTTTGTAAATAAAATAATTTTTATGAATATTTTGTATTAAAGTAAAGAACCACATTTAACCATATTAGTTTATACAAAAATTACGTATAAACTTTTTATTTATATATCAGGCATACTTATATATTTGTACTAGCTATTTGCATATTGAAATTCTTGATAATAATTTTTAGTGCAATAATAACTATGGCTTAAACTCTTAAATTACCCTTAAATCAAGGGAATCATAAATGATATCAAACTCCTATCCTAATAACTTTTATTTTAGAAAAAAGTGACCAAAAATATATACCTACTTACTTACTAGTAAGATAAAATATGTATCTCTGATACTTTCAGAATATATTTAGATTTTAAATTTGTTAAAGAGCGAAAAATGAAACAAAAATCTAAAAATTACTAAAAAACCTAGTTCCAAAGCGAAGCCTCGCTAGAAGCATATGGTACATCATTTTTCAAATCTCATTTGTCGAAAAACTATTTTTTGAAAAATGTTGTACCATTGTTTAGCGAGGCTTCGTTTGGAAATAGGTTTTTTAGTAATTTTTTAGATTTTTGGTTAAAACATGATGTAAATAAAACTAGTATGTTTGGGATGAATTTTTAATTTTTTACGAAAAGATGTGCAAAAAGTAACGAAAAAAATTAACTTTTTTTATGGGTCCGCTAATTTCATTCATTCATTCATTCATGGATGACCTAAATAACATCATCAGCCTTCATGCTCCATTTAGTTCATAAGCACGAAATGGAATAATCATTTTTTTATAATAGTGAATGACGATTCCATTTACAATGTATTTTTTAATATTTATTTAATTAAACCAAATATAAGAATAGATATTTTAATAGAATGATTATTCCATTTCACTTCATTATGGTGAATCAAAAACTATCTCAATAAAAATGCAAGTATGTTATAAAATAACGTACAAATAAAAATAAACTAACAAAATGACCAAAGCAGGGTATGTAACTCAAATGGTAGAGTGCTCGCTTGGCATGCGGTTTTGTTTAACTGCTTATTTTATTTACTATATTTTTTTTTCTCGTGAACTTTTCCCAATAGAACTACTTTACAATGGAAATTACTATCACTTCTTCCAAATCATCCTTGCTAATACAACTAGAAAAATACAACAATGGTAGGTGGTCCGAAAATTCATAACTCGAATGGCTTGAAACACTCAAAACGACGTTGTTTTAAGTGTAAAACGACGTTGTTTTAAGTTTAAAACGACGTCGTTTTGACACATTCGAGCCACACAAATTCGGGTCACCAAACATTTTTTTTAGAAAAATAATTAAGAGCACTAAAAGTGATATTCTAATAAGACCACTAATGATGTGGGAGTAGGCGGGGCCCATTGCCTATGCCTTATTTTTTTTTTTTGACATTCCCAATGTATTAGTACTATTAGTGATATTTTTTTTAGTGGTATGAATCATTGTTGATACAACTATTACATTAGTTTTAAAATGGTAACTAATATTTTTTTTTTCACATTAAATTTTTAATTTTTAATTTTTTGAAAATATTCCTCCATGAATTTGATATTTCTATGAAAAAATAGGACAATTTTTATTTAAAAATCAATATTATTATTTTAACCTAAAAGTTATATTTACATTTTAAATTTAATAATGTGAAAATTAATTATAACTCTCTCTCTCTCATATATTCTGTAATTATTAGTCAATTATCTCTGTTATACCTCACTTAGTGCTCCACAAAAAAATAAAATAAATTTTTTAGCTTAATAAGACAAACACATGACATCCAATCCATAATTATTACATTCTTTCTCTTATAAAAGTCAAAAAAGCCACAAAAATCATCCCAAAAGAGGCTTTTTTAGCCTTGGACTAAAATAATCAAAAAGTTAAAAAACTAAAAAGCCTACCCACTTTCCAAACGTACCCTTAGTCTAAAAAATGAATTTAGAATTAGATTATAGAATTGTATATCATTTGATTTAAAAAAAAAAAATTCTATACAAACAAACAAGCATTAGTTTTCACAATGATGCTATATACGTACTCTAAAAGTGTGTACTATATATAAATTATGATATTTTTAAAAAAATAATATTGAGGCATTGTTTGAAAAATGGGTTTGGGTGAATTTGGGATTAAAATAGTTACAAAAAATAAAATAGGCTTTTTAGCCTCAATAAAACAAAACATCACATCCAATCCATAATCATTACATTATTTCTCTTAAAAAAAAATCAAAAAAATCAAAAGTTTTTCCCAAATCAAGTTTTTTAACCCCAGACTAAAATAGTAAAAAAAAAGCCAAAAAACTAACTCACTTCCCAAACCAAGCTTGAGTCATAACCAAATAACACACAGCCTTTGTTTGGCAGCTTGGGTTAGGTTAGGTTTGGGGCTATTTTAGTCACAAAAAGACAAAATAGGCTTTTTAGTCTAATAAGACAAAATATCACATCCAATCCATAATTATTATATTATCTCTCTCACAAAAGTCAAAATAGCCAAAAACAACTTATTCCAAACGAGACTTTTTAATCCCAGATTAAAATAACCAAAAAATTAAAAAATCAACACACTTGCCAAACGAACCTACATAAGATATAACTGAGGTATAGCTAAATATTTTTTTGATGCCATAATTAATCTCATAATAAATCATAACAAATATTATAATGATTTATAATCAAATCATAATTATTATTACTATACTAAATCATAACTGAACATCGTGGATGTCAAGCCTCGTTACTCGTGTTAACTAACGATATGCTACACGTTTCAAAATAGGCCGACAATAGGTTATCTACACTATAAAATTTCTTTTTGAATCAAGAAAAATGTTTGGGACCTTCTTTGAAGATGATTCCCAGGACTCTTGGGTTCTCTCCTTGCCACCTTATTTGTAATAGTGGAGATGCATCTTGAGATCGAACAGTCTAAATTTGGGTAGGAAAAGCAAATTAATTTTTTTTTTAATTTTGTATTTTTAAATAGCCAAATCTGAATCGTTAGATCAACTCAAAATGCTTACATCTCAACCATTACAAGTAAGAAGGCAGGGAGAGGGCCCAAGAAGAGGATCTTAACTCGACCTCCACACTCCTAAAATAATCCTGGCCTTCTATGTATATGTAAGGCCCACTCATATATGTATAAAGTCCACAGTATAAATGATTTAAATTTGTAGGAGTCTTATAGGGGTGAGAATCACAACTATTACTCTTCAATCAATTCCAAAGCTGAAATTATACAAACTCAAATCCATATTTATATTCTTCATTCAAAATTTCTGTCATACAAATTTAAAGTCTCACAAATTTTGTCAACGTTTTTTGTTTACTATTTATTTATAGACAGTCACTTTGTTTGATTTTTATTTTTAGAATTCATTTTTTTAAATATTTTTTTTATTTTTACTGAATTTTTAAAAATATTTTAAACAATTTTTTAATTTTTAGTCATACCAAACATAAATATATTTAAAAAATATAATATTTATGATTTTTTTTTATGAAAAAATTCACTAAATATCAAAAATATTAAAAAATATATAAAAATTCAGTATATATTTTTTATTTTTGTGTATTTATTAATTTTTTAAAAATATTTTTTTATAAATATTTTACTATTTAGATACATTTAAATAAAGTATATTTAAAAAAATAAAAAAAATTACTTAAAATTTAAAAAATATTCCCTAAAAATAAATAAAAATATGAAAAGTAAAAAATTCAACTTTTAAAAAATTAAATTCAAAAAAGTTAAATCCAAAGGCTGAGTATTATTTATTTGGAAAATGATTTGGAGCCCTAAAAATACCCCCCTAATCCCCCTAATTTTCAATTTGGGCAACTGTTTCCTTTTTTTTTTTTTTTTTTTTTTACTTGATATGAAAATTAGGGGGATTAGGGGGTATTTTAAGGGGATGTAGCAAGGTCCTATTTATTTATAATTCACCCCCAAAATCCACACTCCAAAAGCAATTAGGGTTATTACAATAGCATTACTGGGCACAAGAAATTAGGGTATTCAGCAATCTCAAACTGCAAGAGAAAATTCAAGCATATTCTTTGTTTTTATTTTCCAGAAAAATTATAACATCTCCAAAACAGAATCACAGCGCTCGATTTTGCTTTCATTCACTTTCTAGACACAGTCCGAGAATTTTCTCTTCTCCTCTCGTTCACACTCATCGCAACCACTTGTCCCATCAAAAATCATATAAAGATAGAAAAGAACAGCACTGCAAATCGTTGCAACAAAGAAGAGAAACAATCCATACCCTGGATGAGGAAAATAGGGTTCGAATTGGAACGCGACTCCGAACGCAATCGAAGAAAAGAAGAACCAAATGGCGAATTCCAATAATTTCTTCTTGATCGATTTCTCGTGAGGAGGCAATTTCTGGTACGCCAAAGTGCAGTGAGCCAACGAGAGAAAAGCAGAGTAAGCGAAGACAATGAAGAATAGGAAGGCATAGTCGGATCGACTGTAGGCTCTGCACATTGCTCCGATGCTGTTTGATGCTAAGAAAAAGTGAGTGATTGAAGTAAAAAAGCTTGAGTATTCACGATTGTTGCTGGTTCGGTGAGTAGTGGTGTTGTGAGACATTGGGATTTTTATTGTTGTTCTTTTTCTCAGAAACTTTATTCGCATTATGTGACACACAATTGTGATTGTTTTCGTTGATGTGACTGGTTCTATATATACTTGTAATCTTTGGAAAGTGCGAAGAAAGTGCGTTGAAGTTTCTTGGATATTACCTAAAAATAAAAAATTAAAATTAAAAAAGAAAAGAAAAAAAAGGAAGTTTTTTGGACATTACGTGGTAGTAACTAAGGGATGGTTTCGGATGATCTAAATAAGTATATTTTTTAATTTTTTATAAAATATAGATTGTGTATGGATTAGGTTTGAAGTGATGTGACAAAGAGGTGATGTGACTTAAATAAGATAGTGACTTTTTAATTTTTCAATTTTTTAAAATTATGATAAACAAGATCTAAAAAATTCGAGTCTCAAGCTGAGAGGACCGTCCCACTTCAACTGAACTAAAACTCGATTGGAATCGATTATATTTTTTACCGTTGCATTTGAATGACAAAAGATAAGAATGTGATTTTTAAGAAGTTATTTGGGAAGCTAAAAAGAAGAAGAAGTTAGTTTTAAATTTTTAAATCATTTTGGGTCGAATAATATTAGGAATTATAAAAAAAAATATCTTAAAATGTTTTATGAAAAATTTTCACCCTTTAATTAGTGTATGGTATTTTATTATATTTGTAATCCAATAATAGAGAATCTTTTATGAGTCATTTTATTTCTCATATTTTTTATATGCAAAAGGATAAAAAAAAATCAAAAAATGTCAAAAAATTAACTTTTAACCAACTTTTAAAATCACCCCTCACTTATTTCGTTTGAATAAAGTAAATAATAGAAAAAGAAATAAAGTATTTTATTTTACTTTATCAAAATAATCTTTTATATGTTTGCTCAAAAAAAAAAAAAAAAAATCAATGCTGACATTAGTGTTCCAAAATTAGAGCACTGAATCAGTGCTGTGTAACATAATACTATGATTATTATTATAACTTTAAAAATAATAATAATAATAATAAGAAAAAAAAAACTCACATCACTGCCAAAAATACATTCCATCAGTTTCATTTTTTGGTGTAAAGGCATGAGCACGTTACACATTTGTGCATTATTAATTCGCACCAATACTATGGATTACAATGGCATAAGAGAGAAAAAAGAGACAGAATAATGTAAAACAATATTGAAAAGGTTAAATTTCTTGGTAGTTTTTGTATTTTTTTTTTGGTATTATTTTGATTTTTATAATTTTAATTATATTGATTTTAACTTTTAATTTTAAATTTGGTATTATTTTAGTCTAATTGATAACATTAATTAAGATTTTTGAAGAAAAATTGTCATAGAGTTGGTTTGAATGGAATTAGAAATTTCAAAAATTTTATTAAATTTTCTACCAAATATCGACCCACGTAATATAAATTTCATACTCATGTGAGACATTTGGTAGAAAATTTAGTAAAACTTCTGAGGTTTCTAGCATTACTCTTGAAATTAAGTTTATTGAATAGAAAAATTTATAATTTTACTTATAAAATCATAGCACATGCCCGTTTATTTGTATATATATAAAAAAACACACTAATATTTATAATCAATTAGATCAAATTAAGATAATATCATAAATTTATGATAAAAATCGAAATAATTAAAATTATAAAAAACCAAAATCACACAATGACAAAAATATAACAAGTACCGATATAACTTTGTGGGTTGAAAATCATAAAAATAGTATGCCAACTGCCAAGTAAATGCTAAAATAGTAGATTGTTCTCACCTGAATTGGCCTGTTCTTGGAAGCTTGGAATTGATAGAACCCACTGGAACATAGGCAAAAATGCAAACACCCCCCTGTTGTTAGCGTTATTACTGTCATACCCTTCAATATATATATATATATGTAAGAAACAATTACTGTTGGAGAAGCGAAACTTAATAAAAACAATAAATTTTATAAGCTTAAAAAAATTAGTGGGGTGACCCCAGCACTCCCACCTCCATGTGAGGGGTTGTAAAAAAATAATTTAGAATTTTTTTTATTATTTTAGTCCTTATAATTTTAATTGATTTGATTTTGATATTAAATTTATAATTTTATCTCAATTTGGTTTAATTAATCACAACTATTAACATTTTTTTTTGGGTAGAAAATACATACATAAATGGTGTGTCATATTTTAAGGATAAAATTATAAACTTACTAGCTTAATAAGTTAATTTCAACTAATTTAGTAATTATTTTCTATCAAAAATACTAGTAGCATTATCAATTGAATAAAATTGATACAAAATTTAAAATTAAAGTCAAAATTGAGTCAATTAAAAATATAGAGATCAAATAATACAGTGAAACAAAATATAAGAACTACTTGTATAATTTACCCAAATAATTTATAATTAAAACCAAGTTTCTTTGGTAGTATTGCCTCACACCGAGAAGAATTTTACGCATACACTTTAGATTTGCATTCTTAATAATTTTCTGATCATTTTTTTCTGGGTGTACAGACTTTCTCCTATCTAAAGACAAACCTTTAAAAAACAGTAATACTACAAATTTATATTTATGTATTAGAATTTACTTAAAAATAATAATTGATGGTTCAAATTCATTTTACTTGTAGACAGGGGCGGAGGGAAGGAGGGCTCAGGGGGGTCACGTGCCCCCCTTGAGTTTTGAATTTTTTTTTTTACAAACATAAAGGAAATATTTTATATAAAAATAAATTATAAAAATACTATTTAGAGTGAAATGTCAATAATATTTTTAAAATTATAAAAACAATAATGATTGTTTTGATTGAAAATAAAGAGATTACAATATTATTGTTTATGAAAATTTCAATATAATGGTGATCTCTATCATTATTGATATGCAAACATAATTAATTTCAATGAAAATATAAAATTTATTAAATTGTTAGTTACATTTAATAGGCAGGGTTCACCCTCCATGTGTTTTTTTATTATTGATTGGTAATATTACATGTCAATGATTGCGTGGTATGACTATTATATTGATTTTTTAAGCATATTTTGTATAAAAAAATTACTTTATCATTATATAGTTTATTTTAAAACTTTATATCCATGACTTTTTTTAATGTTGTCCATGATACATTAATTACAAATAACATATTCACTTTGTTTGGTTTGAGTTTTCTAAAAACACTTTTCAAAAAATTTTATGTTTTTATTTTTCGTATTTTTTTGTTTTTATTGAATTTTTTTAATATTTTAAGCAATTTTTTTAATTTTTAGACACACCTAACATAAATATACTTCAAAAGTATAATTTTTGCTAAAAAATCTTTAAAAAATTCACTAAATACCAAAAATATAAAAAAATACAAAAAATCAATACATTTTCTTATTTTTATGTATTTATTAATTTTTTAAAATATTTTTTCACAAATATTTTATTTTTTTTAGATACATCATGTATCTACAAAAGTTAAAAAAAAAAATGCTTAAAATTTTAAAAATATTCACTAAAAAAAAAAAAAAAATTTAATTTTCAAAAAACTTAATTCAAAAAACTCAAACCAAACATACTGATTTTTTTTTTTTTTTTTTTAATCTTTCTTGAAGTCAATCGTAAAAATTTATGTGAAATATTTTTGTAAATATTTTTAATGTTGTAATTAAAAAGTGTCCGCTCTCATTTATTTTCTTGGCTCTGCCACTGCTTGTAGACTCCACACTTCATCAATTTAATCTCCATCGCATATATCCATTTTAAAAAAAAATCAAAAATTTGCAATATACAAACAAGATTTATTAGGACAGTACAACAACTTTAAGCCTTTAACGTAGATTCCAAATTTGGCATAATTTTTGGTAACAAAAAATAAGCACATTCTTTTCGATTCTTTTTTTTTTTTTGAACGGCAAATCAGTAATCTTTTTTGATGAAACATACGAAGTATGACAAAAACATCAATAAAGAGGAGCTTGAAGCTAACGCAAGCTTCAAGCTCCAGTTGGCGAGGAGCCAACAAGAACAAAAGCAATAGAAACAGGACAAAGGATAGAGCTAAACTGCCAAAATAGAACAAAACTCCCAGAAACAAAACAGAAGCAAGCAGAAAGCTCCCAGACACAGAACAAAACTACCTGCAGACAAATGAATGCGCAAAAAGACCGAAACATGTTGCCAAGAACCTGTGCACATGCAGAACGGAAGCCAAACTGAGAAGAACCACTACTGCCAAAAACCTCATCAGATCAGATTACCAGTGCTAAGTACCTCCACAGATCATATTACCATGCCATGAACAAAACAACCCAAGCATCTCATGAGCGGATGCAGTGCCTTACACCAGAAACATTGAAGAGAAGATCATTAATGGAGAATGGAAAATCTTTGGTGGAGGACTTTAACTAGATTGCAAGCCTGATGATAATAAGACCCTGCAACAATTAAGTGTTTAGTTGAGAGGCTTGAAAAAGGCACTCATTTCTGATCTTCCAGGTGGACCATAGAGTGACCAATGGAATTGTCATGACTCGAACCCGCCCCTAAGGGTTAAGGACATAACTGGCCAATAATTACGAGATTACCTACGGTCTCAAACCAAATAAAACATAACTCATTAGAGTAAAGGGGCCAAACAGAAGCAATTTCAAACTTTTGTCCATAAAGCTGTGCTTATATGGCACATCATAACAAACCATACATATACATGATAATAACTCACATCAAAATATGTACTAACACAAAGCTCTGTACAAATAGGATCATTCAAGTCTAGGTCAGCCAATCAAAACTATATACGACCATAATCCAAAGTCCTCGCCAATATGACAAAATGTAATAAAATTGCAAAGGGCGAAGACGAGTCTTGTGCGTGAGACGTATGGGCTGACTCTTCAAAACCTTGGTTGTTCCACATAGACTTCACTGAGGCTGGGTTTGGATCTCTCTTGGCTCACTTACAAACACATGAATGAGCGTGAGCGAAAGCCAAGTGAATAATATCAAATAAAAAAGTTACTCAAACGGTATTTAAAACAACGTGCTTCGAACGACCTTGGGCCCAATTCGTATTTCTATCTAGCATACATATATAAATATAGGTCAAGTGACTGCGGTTCCAAACACATCATACGGCCTCGGGCCCAATTCATTCGTGTCATACATGTCATACGGCCTTTGGCCCATTCATTCGTATCGTTCATGTCAAACGGCCTTTGGCCCATTCATTCGTATCGTTCATATCAAACGGCCTTTGGCCCATTCATTCTTCCATTCATGTCAAATTGGCCTTTGGCCCATTCATTCTTTCATTCATGTCAAACTGGCCTTTGGCCCATTCATTCGCGTCATACGGCCTCTGGCCCATTCATTTACAGCAAACGGCCTTAGGCCCAACCATATGGCATAGCAACCATTTGTCCACAATTCAACTCCACAACTCATAAGACTTATAGAGAAATAAGCAGTTGAACAAACAACATATCTCAAAATATCTTCATTAAGTAATTACTCACAGTGATCGGTGGGATGATTCGCCCTGGAGCTCAACCCTACACATTCTATGAACACAATGGGTCACAAACAATTCAATTCGTTCTTAATTCACATATTCCTCTTTAGGCTTCATTCTTATCCCTTTAACTCATTTACAATGCTTAATGCATGCCTAAGGGTACTTAGAAGTGAAAGGGAACGGAAAACGAAACATAGAACGCATTTACAAAATTTCAGAAACAGGGGTCCTCGCTCGAGCGTGGACTTCCCCGCTCGAGCTAGGGCTGATCGCGGGTCGGTTTTGGCCGGGTGCGGGTCAAAACCGACTCGACCCGCACACATGCGGGTTAAAGAAAACAGACCCGCAATCGCCTGCGATGCGGTTCGCGGTTTGTGCGGGTGGGTCAGTCAGTTGTGCGGGCGGGTGCGGTTCGGTTTGCGGTTTGGGCTTTTTTTAAATTGGGCTTAGTTATGATATTAATTTGAACAAATTTGACATGTTGTTGGGGTACTTTTTAAGCATTTTTTTATTATTTATGAAAAAGTTATAAATTAAATTTCATGTCATGATAACATAAATGCCCATATAATGATATAATAAATTTTACATTCTTCCAAAATACAAAAATAATTGATAAAACTAATTACAAACTAAAACATTAAAATTCACACTAAAATCAATCTCCATCCATCCAAAATCCAAAGCTTACCTAAATTCTACATTCATCTAAAATGCAAAAATAATAATAATAACTAGTTATCTCCATCCATCCATAATCCAAAGTTTACCTAAATTTTACATTCATCCAAAATGTAAAAATAATAATAATAACTAGTTATCTCCATCCATCCATAATCCAAAGCTTACCTATTAATCCAAAATGCAAAAATAATAATAATAACTAGTTAGAAACTAAAATAAATTAGTTTTCATCCATCCATCCATCCAAAATCTAAAGCAAGCTTATCTAAAATTTAGTGTTCCAATTAATTTTACATTCATCCAAAATAAAAAAAATAATAATAAACATTAGTTACAAACTAAAATAACATTGTCTACAAACTTCATCCAAAATAATTTCAAAAGGTAGTATCCATCCAAGGCTTCACTAAACTCTTTAGGTCCAATGTCCAATGTCCAATCTCATCCAACAATCTGCCAAAAAAAATTCCAATGAGCCAAATTAATAAATATACATAAATAGATATAAATAAATAAACATTAATCTGATCTCAACTAATTAGAAAAATCTCACACATGAGCCAAATGAACATTAAAGTTCAATTATAGCATCTACATTAGACTTTGGGGTTGAAGAGGAACATGGCTCCAAAGTACCTAAAAGCATAAGTCAACAAGAGATTAGAGAAGATAAATAAACTTGCATAGTAAAAATAATAATAGAATTAAAAATGAAGAGATATTCACATATTACCCGAGTCGTATTGCTTAAATTCCTCCACATCATCCATTGCTTTTCGAAGAGAAATTGGAAGGTTGCTTTTAAGCCAATTTTGTGTGCATACAAGAGCTTCAACCATGGAAGGGGCAAGTGAACTACGGAATGGATCAAGGATACGTCCCCCGGTACTGAAAGTCGACTCCGAAGCAACGGTAGAAATGGGCATGGCCAACACATCCTTTGCTATTTGAGATAACACTCTATACTTTGTTGCATTATTCTTCCAATATTCCAATATCTCAAATGTCTGATTTTTTGCAAAATGTTCAACCTCGCCCAAGTACTTGTCTAATTCCGACTTGCTTCAACTAGTGAAGCGCCCTTCCAAATATGAATTAAATTGGGACTCCATTTGAGAATCCAAATCATCCTCATCAATCACCATTGTCTCCACTTTAGTCACCCTCGAGACACTCTCATTTGATGAATAAATTGTGGCATAATGGTTGTACAAACGAGTCAAACAAGAAATAATTTTGTTCACCATCTCATCCACCTTCCTCTTTTCTCCATGAAATATATTTGTAAAACAAAACTCCAAGTATGCTATCTTTTTTGTAGGATCAAGAGCAACAGCAACATACAACAACAAATTAATCTTATTTCCATCCCCCCAATATTTGTTGAACTTTTGCTTCATACTCATAGCCATTGTGCACAAAACATCATCATTGTCCAAAATTAATTGATTAATTGTGCTTTCAATTTTAAACATCTCTTTATAAAATGCATTGGAAGTAACAAAAAGGGACCCGGAAAATTTCTTTGTTGCAAGGTAGAATAGTTTCAAAAATCTCACAAACAACCTACATTTTTTCCAATCCTTCTCATTTGGAATCCTCCTAATCCCACCATCAACATCCTTGAAGTAAGTTTCAAAATTGGGGTCTTCATACTTCAAACGGTTAAAAGCCTTCTTAAACTTTTCAGCGGCCTCCAACATTAAATATGTGGAATTCCACCTTGTTGGTACATCTAGGCATACAAGAGCAGTAGTCACAAGTTTTAGATAGGCCGCACACTTCTTAAAAGCATCTTGCCGATTAGGAGAAGACCTCACATACCTAACCGCAAGTCTAATATTTGCAATAGAATCATCCATTTCCTTCAATCCATCACTCACAACAAGGTTTAGAATATGTGCACAACACCGCATATGCAAAAACTCATGCTCCAAAATGGTCCCCTTCCAATCTTTGGTATTCCTTCTCAAGTATTGAATGGTAAGATTGTTGGAACTAGCATTATCAACAGTTACAGTGAAGATACTATCGATGTTCCACTCAAGCAAGCACAACTCAATTTTTCTACCCAAAGTTTCCCCCTTGTGATCTTCAACTTGTTGGAAGTTTATGATTCTTTTTTGTAGTTTCCAATTATCATCAATGAAATGAGCCGTTAGACACATGTAACACAAATTTTGAATAGAAGTCCAAGTGTCCGTAGTGAAGCAAATTCTACGACCCTTCATTAACCTCCTCAATTTATCCCTCTCGTTGTTGAATATGTTTGTCACCTCTCTTGCTATGGTATGACGAGATGGGATTGGTGTGAATTTAGGAACGGCAACATTACAAAATCTTTTAAACCCAACTCCCTCCACAAATCGAAAAGGTAACTCATCAATAATCACCATCTCGGCAAGAGCCCTTTTACAAGCCTCAAAACTAAAACTTGTTGCCACAACCTCAACACCCTCTTCGGCATTTTGTTTTGATTTAAAACTCAATGTTTGTTGCCCATCTTTATCACTGTTTGGAAATTGTTTGCAATTAGGGGTATGACTTCTCAAATTACTAGTCCCATGAGTCCTAGAATCGGCCATATACTCTTTAAAACAATACTTACACACTGCTCTACGTTTCCCATCTTCTCCCATAACCTTATCAAAATGGTCCCAAACCGAGGATGGTGCTCTCCCACCACTACTCTCACTCTTTCTTTTGTTCGGGGGTTTAGGAGGCTTAGATTCAGATGGGGAAACATTAGTTTGAGAATTAGATGATTCTGGTGGAACAATAGGGCTTCCGGTAGATTCAAAACTAGCATTGTTATCTTTATCCATTCAAACTGGTAATAAAAAATTAAAAAAGTATGAGATAACAATTAAGTCATGGATGGTATAATAATTGAATCTAAACCATAACAATTCTAGCAAAAGCATTAGCTATTTTCAACATGAAAATAAAATAAATACAGTCTTATAAACTTGAGTCTTATAAACCATCCACATCTCATTCACCATTTTTGTTTTCAAATTTCTACTCAAGTTTATAAATCAAATAAATACAGTCTTATAAACCTTATTAATATTATGAATGTGACCTACATGCTACCAATTTTAAATTCACAATATAAAGATGAATTATGTATGTTATAGTTTTTTATTTGTCGAGAATGAGTATTCAATAATTTTCCTACTTTCATGGATTAATCATTATGGTTCTTTCTCCTATTTATAAAAATGATTTAGAATAATTCCAATGGTAAATGTAAAAATAATTTTGCTAAAGTGTAAAGAAAATATAACCAATTCTCATTTTTGGCTATTATCAATTTTTATTTTATTTTATGATATTGATTAGTTGTGTTGATGTGCAAAGATTAAAGTTGTGCACTGCCAATAATTTTCGGATTTGCGAAAAAATAATAAGAGTTCATATAAAATCTGCAGATCCACATCTAAAGATTCTAAAGTAAAGAAAAAAATAATTTTCGGATTTGCGAAAAAATAACAAAATAAAATAAAGTAAAGAAAAAAATTATATGAACTACAAAGGAATGGAAAAGAGATCCACATCTAACAAAATCTGCAGATCCACATCTAATTTCTGCAGATCTACATCAAAGGAATGGAAAAATTATATGAACAAAGGAGTGGAAAAATAACAAAATCTGCTGGCACACCCAAGTTTCTTTTCTGCAGATCCACATCTAATTTCAAAAATCGAATGAAAAAGAGAGAGAGAGAGAGAGAGAGCGAACCGTATAGGGCTGTGTTGCTGCCGATCGCCGGTTGATTTGCTGCTGCCGATCGCCGGTTGCTTTGCTGCTGCCGATCGCCAGCGTCTCGCCTCGCCGCCGCTGCTGCTGCTGTGCTGCTAGGGTTAGCGGCTGCTGCTAAGAAGGGAAAATACAAAAGGGTGAGAGAGGAGAGAAATGAAATAGACGGGCTGGGTGGGTGGGTTCATCAGGCTGCCCTAGTATAATAAATAAAATAAAGGTTTATTTTGTAATATATATATATAATATAAATATAAAAAAAAAAAATTATAATGATACGCGGGTCGCGGGTTACGGTTCGGGTAGGGTCAGAACCGCAATCCGACCCGAACCCGATTTTGGGCAGAATTCTTGACCTGCACCCGCCCATCTACCTATATCGAAACCGCCCAAAAGGTTGCGGGTAGGGTAGGGTCGGGCGGTTTGTGCGGGTGGGTGGGTTCTGTGCCCAGCCCTACTCGAGCGGACCCATTAGGTCTGCAAAAGTTCTGGTTACCTCGTTTTCACGCTTGAGCGTGAATTCGGGCGCTCGAGCTGAAGTTCATTCCATACAGCTCCCCGCTCGAGCGTGAACTTCTCCTGCTCAAGCGTGAACTTCCCCCGCTCGAGCGGACATCTATGACTGTAAAAATACTGGGAGCCCGTATTTTACGCTCGAGTGGCGGTTCCCCCGCTCGAGCGGACGTCAAGGATTCTGGGTTTTCCAGAACTTGTTCTTGAGCTCAAATTCGACCTTCAAAGGTCCAAAACCCACAATTCTGGTTTCAAAACATGCAAATATAATATAAAGCACATGGATGTAAACAACATGAGGCCAATCATTCAAAATCATGGTCCAATTCTTCAAAATTAATCATGGCTCATGCATTCAACTCTCATATAAGCTCCATATGTTTAATAATCAAACATGCATGTCAATTTTGACTTCATTTCTATTTCAAATGATGCAACTGGTGTTCATTCTCATGAAACTCAATAAAAACATGCTTGCATGTATGATCCAACTCTCAATCTTTTATAATTCACATATTACATGGTAAATTATGTAATTTCATAGGAATTCTCTACATGCATGCACACATGGACTTCAAACTCATCAAATACCACACAATTCTTGTTTTCGATCACCAATCAACTTTGAATTCACAAAATTACAATATTAAACTCATGAATTCCTAATCAATTACTCACCTAAAAGCTCAATCTTCCTAATTTATGATCAAATCTTGAGTGTGCCTTCAAGATCACCAAGTTCCCTAGCCAAATCTCTACCTTGAGCCTCCCCTTTCACTAAATTCGGCTCTTCTCTCTCTCTAGAGCATATTTTCAGATGTTGAGTTCGAAAGAAACAAAAATGAGGGTGTATAATGGCCCTTTAAAAGCTCCCTCTGAATACATTTCTTTAATATTAAATAATTGGGCACCATTTCATTAATTTAATCTATTTAATTTGATCCGAATCAATTTTCAATTAAATTTCACCGTAGGCTCTAAAAATTATGCCAATCACAATGGCGCAGTCAATTTCGGTTTCTGTGGCCGATAGGGCCTTCAATTTAAATTCCAAAGTAGATAATCCAACAGATATTCCTACGGTGAATAGATAGAAATTCAAAACCACATATTTTCACATAAATGGCACACAAAATCATATTAAACACATAATCACATTCATAATAAGGACTAATTAGCATAATACAAAACAGGGTTATCACAGGAATGGCACGCCAGATTCTCCTCTCATTTTTCTTGCAGATGTACCCTGCCCACCACTGCAGCAGATCCTCAACAGAGGCAGGTACCACCCAAAGAATTCCCCACCATTGTAACAGCCCAATCCAAATCCTCCAGACCATAGGACAGTGAATCATAACATGTTAGGTTGTTTCCTGCTGTGATTTATAGAAGAGACATGATATAGAAGCCGACCTATCCAATACACCAATCCCTTGCAAGAATACGAATGTTTTAACCTTGTGTTTCCATGCGAGCCAACCAAAAAATTGCGTTTTGGGAGGCAGATAGTTGAGCCAAACCAAACCACTTGAATTAGAAGTGTTACCGAAGGCAAGGTTAGAGTGATTATAAAGATTAGAAACAAGAGACTGACCAGGTTTTAGTGTTGCCCAAACTTCACTATCATCAACACCTTGATTCAAGGAGGGAGGTGCTGCTATGGTGATAAGAAGTCTATTGAACTCATCCTTTTCCCATTCAAAGAGTGCTCTCCTGAAGGTAAACAACTAGATTAGAAGACCCTCCTTGTTATTGGACAGTTGAAAAAGCCAGGGAAAATCATCTTTTGAGGTAGAGAGCCCCACACCAGTGATCATACCAAAACTTGATTCTATAACCATTCCCTACTTTTATATGAAGATTGCTAACATAAAACAATGAGAGGGACTCTTGCTTATCTGCTGTTGCCACAATGCCACCCCAGATAGTTGGATGATGGTTACTAAAGCAGAGGTTTGGAAGCCATGACCCTCCTAGAAACTTGTACTTACTACATAAGACCCTCTTCCATAATGATTCATGATCAGAGGTAAACCTCTACCACCATTTGAGTAGTAGGCACACATTCACATCCCTTATTCTTTTGATGCCCAATCCTCCTTGTTTTATACTGTTTGTTACCTCTGTCCATCTAACAAGATGAATCCTCTTTTTTTGATCAGGGCCTCCCTAAAGAAATGAAGCTTGAATTTTTTCTATCTTCTTAGCTACTCCTTCAGGTAACTTAAACAGAGATAAGTAAAATACTGGCAGACATGACAACACTGCCTTCACCAAAGCCAACCTCCCAGCAAAGGGGAGAAACCTCATTTTCCATCTAGCAAGCCTCATTTTAAATTTATCAACAACTGGTTTCCACATCCTCTTTCTTTTGGGATTAGCACCCAGAGGCAATCCAAGATACTTGAGTGGTAAACTTTGAGTCTTGCAATTCAGCAGATATGCAAACTCCTTTAGAGCAGTGCCTGAAATACCAACCCCACAAACCACGCTTTTATGATAATTGATTTTGAGACCTGAAGCTACCTCAAAGCACCTGAGGATTCTTTTCAAACTAAGAACTTCTGATAACGCAGCTTCACAGAACAAGAGAGAGTCATCTGCAAATTGGAGATGGGATAGCTGAACTTGATTATTTTCAATGACAACCCCTTTGAGCAGATTCACTCCCTAGCTCTCTGTAGGAGAATGTTTAGTGCTTCAACAACCAAATTAAAAAGAAATGGGGATAAAGGATCACCTTGTCTGAGGCCTTTTTGAGGATGAAATTCCTTAGTTGGTGAGCCATTAACAAGGATTGAAATCCTTGCAGAAGAGACACATTCCTTTATCCATGAGATCCATTTGGCACCAAACTTGAAGTTTGCTAACATTGAGGGAAGAAAGCCCCAATTAATAGAGTCAATAGCCTTTTCAAAATCAAGCTTAAGCAGCAGCCCTGATTTTTTGGTTTTAAGCCAGTTATCTACAACTTCATTTGCCACCAAAACTCCGTCCAAAATGTTTCTACCCCATAGGAAAGCTGATTGTGAGTCACTAATAATCATAGGCATAACTTTTTTGAGTCTAGATGCAAGGACTTTAGAGAGAATTTTGTACACAGAACCAACAAGGCTTATAGGTCTAAACTCATTTAAGGTGACAGCTTTCTCTTTCTTTGGAATCAGTGTGATAAAGGTACTGTTAAAACCTGATGCTAATCTGCCACTAGAATGGAATTCCTTCATAAAGTTGAGCACCTCCTCCTTAAGCATCTTCCAAAACTTTTGAAAAAACATCATGTTAAATCCATCCGGCCCAGGAGCTTTGTTCCTATTACAATCAATTACAGCTGCCTAGACTTCTTCTTCAGAGAACTCTGCCTTAAGCAAATGAAATTGATCACTAAGCCTTACACTCTTGAAATCTGCTGCAAGAATTGGTCTATTCTTCCAAGCTTCAGAGAAATGATGAGAAAAATGTGACCACACTTCTTTTTTGACTTGATCTGGTTCCTCAAAAACAACTTCCCCAACTGTGATAGAATTGAGAGAATTTCTATTTTGCCTACAAGTAGCCATAACATGGAAAAATCTTGTATTTTTATTGCCTTTCATGTTCCAATCTTGCCTAGACTTTTGGAGCCATTCCCATTCTAACTTCTTGCTCAATATCCACATTTCATTCCTTTTCTCTCTTTGCTGCATCAGTTCTTCCTCTACCAGAGGCCTATTCTCAGCTTTCAAATCAATCTGATGAAGTTCATTTTCAATAACTTGCAGTTTAGTTGAGACATCACCATATACCTCTTTACTCCATTTTTTTAAAGCCGGGGCCAAGAGAACTGTGAGTCCCTCCAAGCTTGTTCCACAAAGGATGCAAAATTCAAATGCAACATCCAGGCATTTAAGAACGTAAATGGTTTAGGCCGCCCCTAATCTCTAGCACCCTCCATAAGTACAATAGGGTAGTGATCAGATGAGACTATAGCAAGACCCCATTGATTGAGCTTGAATTTTTCTAGCCATTTAGGACTGAACAGAAACCTATCTATTCTACTCCACTTGTGACCATCAAATGCATTACACCAGGTGCATTTTCTGCCAAGAAATGGAAGATCAACTGCCTCACATCTATCAATAAAATTGTTGAAATCCTTCATGCCCCTATCCCTGAGAGATACACCTACTCTTTCCCCTATATTTCGAATCTCATTGCAGTCACCACCAATACACCAAGGCATGGGGAAATGAGCTTTCAAATTTAGCAGAGATTCCCAACATTTCCTTCTCCTTATGATGTCATTGGGAGCATGAATATTAACTATAACACAATCAAATGAGTTGAATAGCTTACCAGATAGGAGAATGAAATTTCTGCTGCAGCAGCACTTAGTAAGCTCAAATATACTTGGATCCCATATGCAAAGTAGACCACCAGCCAATCCTTCAGCATCCACATTCATGAATTCAAGCCTATCTCTAGGCCAGACACTTTTCACCATCAAATTGGTTAGACTTGATTTTTTTGTTTCTTGGAACAAAGCCATGTCAATCTTTCTTTCAAATAGCAACTTCTTAATTTTGCTCCTCTTTTCATGCCTTCCTAGCTCTCTGATATTCCAACTTTAATGACTTCATATGAATAAAAAAGACTCTGATAACACCCAGTGGTTGCAGATTATTCCACATTACCCTTCATTCTTGTCAATCTGTCATTATCTTTTTCCTCCATTTGTGCTAATTCTCTAATAAGCTCAGGTTCCTGACCCTTGAAATCTAAACCCAATCTTTGCCCCAGTTGCAGTATGGATTGAGCTTATTGAACAATCCACTATCAGGAAATTGTTGAAATTCTGGACCATGATTTAAAGCAGGTATAGCTGCAGAACCTGATCTAGAGCTTTTGGTGACTCCCTTATTTGAGGTTGCACCCTTTTGCCCTATTCTTCTAGCAAAGCTAAAAAACCTAGCAGCTAGCAAACAATGCTTAAAACCTTCACTTCTAATCCCTTTCCTCTTTCCTTTCTTCAGTCATTGAGTAGTAGAGCTCGAAATAATTGGACTAGAGCTAACACTTAATTTTGATTGAGAGCCCACCCAAGATGATTCACAAACTGGTCTTGCAGAAGAAGGCTTCAGTGCAGCACTTCAGAGCCCAATAGACAGTGGGCCAAATAGATCTTGACCCAAAGCAATCTCTAAACGGATACCAGGCCTATCTTTGAGAGGTTGGCTTAGACTTTTAATGAAGCCTGGGGTGATAGATTGATCTTGCACTGTAGATGCTAGTACACATTTTTGAGCTTCATGAGTGCTCCCTACTAACTGTTGCGTGTTATCCACAAGTTGAGCTTCCACACCTTTCTGAAAATCATGAATACACTGTCTCTGATGCTGGCTATCTACTAGTAATGATGATTCCACAACACCTACACCTATTTCATTTGAAAAACCCACCCAATCCCTGGTCTTTTCCACTGTTGATACATGGCTTAAACTGCCCCCATCAGCCAGCTCAGCTGGTGACCTCATCTGGGATGCCAAATCCCCTAACGCCACCTTAGGTGTTAATGCCACATCAACTGCATTGTCAGCATCTTCTTGCACTGAGTTGGCCTCTGCAGGGAGAGGGAACACCCCATTGATGTTGGAGTAAACCTCTTTGACTGTGGCATTAGAGTTCAATCCAATAAAGCTGATGCTGTCCTCTTCTGAACTTAGCTCCTCAAAGACTCTAATCAGATATATTTTTCCTTTACACTCTAGATTTAGACTTGTATTGATTGGATCCATTACATTGGTAACAATCTTGAAACGGCCACAGCGAAAGGATTTGGGGGTACTAACATCCCCATTAAGGAGGACCACCTCTCCCCAAAGTCGCCCAATCTTACGGAAAGTATCTGAGTTCCACAGGTTGAGGGGCACACCATAGCAGTTAACCTAGACACACCTCTCCTGTTGAAGATACATGCCTGACCTCTATTCTGTGATATACTCACACCAGTTATGGAACCAAGACTTAAACAGAGTCAATTTACTCACCATCTCTTCCTTGGAGCTGAATGAGATAATAACGTCTCACCATCCTCTTTCTCTTACCAAAACATTCTTTGCCCTATTTTTTATGAGTTCATTTCTTACATACTGAACAGAGCAAGGCGGCTTGAACCTCATAATCATGCTTTCGTAGAGCCACCCATTTCCGATTTCATCTACTTTAATAGTTGTCGAAGGTTGATATCTGGGTTCAACTCCCTTTATGACTTCTGCAAATGACTTACCATCAGTGCGTTGTTGCCAGATCTGTTTTGATGCTGCCATACTGGCCTTCATGGGTTCAAAATAGCTTGGTGGTAGCAGATTCTGCCTTTGCCTATCCACTCTTTCTTTACCATATTCTGCAACTTTAACTGATAAAGACTTATCATCCACCCACAAGCCATTGCCCTTTTGCTCAGCTACATCAGCTGCAATAGAACAATCATGACGCACAAACCCAAATCTGGTATTTGTTGCTCTCCTCATCTTTTGTGGAATGAAAACATCTTTCACCACACCAAACTTGTTGAATAGATCATGGAGCTTTCTAGGTACCATTGATTTAGGCAAGTTATCCACAAATAATTTAAACAAAGATGCTCTTTGATTCTGAAATCGCGAGTCAGTATGCAAATGTCTACCTCTTCGTTTAACCACCGGTATCCAGCCTCCCCTTACTCCACTTTCCATATTGCATCCACTTCCTCTTTAGTGTGTAATCTTTTTCGATTCTTTTCTTAGTTCCTTCTAAAAAAAATGATGGGCCAAAAAATTTGATTTTAAGAAAACAAAGATGAAATCACAAGAAATACTAGGTAATTTTTGAAAGAAACGATAAGTTCAAGTTCTATTCTCTGTTCTTTGAGGTTACTTGTCACCTTAGATTCAATAATTATTTGTAAATGTAAAGCAGAAGATTACAGTGTCCTAAAAGTAGTCGAAAAATAAACCCAATAGCAGATACAACGTTCTTCATGTTGATGACAGTAGTGAGATAAACCATCAGGTTTGCTGATTTATCTATTGACCCCAGCTTTTCAAACGTCTCATTTCCTGCAATCTTTTTAAGCTTAGACACATGGTGAAAGAACAACTAAAGATTGTTTATAAAAATATGCTTCCAAATCAAGATATCTATGACATATTAATGATTAACTGTATCAAAAGGCTAAAATCCTGTTACATAATATCAATCTCTCTCTCTTAACAATGATGAAGGGCATGGCCTTAACACCATTGTAGTTGATGACTGGCTCATCATCAGATGAATCAACCTTTGCTTTCTTCATTGTTGTTCTTTCTTTCTTGCTCACCACGGGGTGTGTGAGAGAAACTGTGAAGTTTTCTGTCTCTTTTGTTGTGCTTTGTTTTGTAGGGCAATTATACTTCACATGTATTGTTTTAGAAGGGATCAAACTTGGTTAAAGTTTTTCTTTCCCCATAATAAATGCCTTTTACAATGTTTGTTGGGTCTTTTTGTTTGGAGGAAGGATTTTCTGTCTTCAAATAATTTTGTCCTTTATCTCAATTCACTTATAACTATTGGATATATCTTGAGATTTTCACATTTTGAAATTCTCATATAATCCAATAGCAGTGAGTGAATTGGGACAGGGGGACATGATTAGTTAGGGATAAAGAATCCTTGTCCGTTTTGTTTTGAGGGGTTGGATGAGTAGAATTGTTAATAAGAGAATTATTTGTGAGGAGACATGTTAGTATTTGTTATCAATATTAAATAATGCATAGAGAGCACTTGTTAGTATTTGTCTTTTAAATTTATGAGAAAAATTAAAGTGATTCTATCTCCTAATATTTCTTTCAGAAATGATACACCTCTTTAATTTTGGAGCTCTAAACAGAGCTCTAATGACTTGGCAATCCAAAAAAAAAAAAAAAAAAAAAGACACAAACATCACATCATTGTGGGGCCCACACATCATTAAAGCTCTCTAGAGCTCCATAATTAGAGCTCCCAATCTTGTTTTTTTATTTCTTTTTAGGACAATCACAATTTAGTGCTGTTTTTTTAAAAATATATAATTTCAAGTTAGTGGAAAATTTTATGAATAATGATAATTAAAATTTTAGGCTCCGTTTGGTAGAGCTTTGTAATTATGATTTGAGAATATGAGTTGTATTTTGAGTTTGTGTGTTTTAGAATTATGATTTGAGTGTAGAAAATTTGTTTGGTTATGGTTTTTGAATAAAGTGTTGAATTGAGTGTGGAATTGAGTTTTGAATTAAGTGTAGAATTGAGTTTTGAAAGTTTGATTTGACATGTGAAGTAAAAAAATTTGTTTGGTTATGAGTTTTGAAAAGAGTTTTCAAAACTTAATTCAAATTGTTATAACTCATAACAAAACACATTACTTTCACATTATTGAAAATTTTGATCAACACTCATAACCAAACTCTTTTTAAAATTCAATTAAAAAAATTTATTATTAACAAAAAATAACATTAATTAATTTTTTAATTGAAAATACTACAAAGGAAATAATTTTTTTTCAAAATAAATATTCAAAAAATTTAAATCATAAATATTTAAATAATTTAAATAATCTAAAAAATTTAATAAGTAAAAAATTAATTTAAATATTCAAAAAATTAAAATAATTTAAAATTTTAATATTTTAAATTTAAAAACAACTGTACACTCAAATCCTAACCAAACACATAAAACAAAACTCAATTAAAAAATTATTTTTAAAACTCATAACCAAACACATAACTCGAAATTCCATACTACTTTCACAACTCTACACTCAAATCGTAACCAAATACATAACAAAAAATTAAAATATTTAAAAATATTTTTATAAAATAGAGTTTGAATTTATTTTTATAAAATATTTTAAAATTTAAAAAATTAAAATTGTAATATTTAAAAATTAAAATATTTAAAAATATTCAAAAAATTAAAAAAATCATAAATCTTAAAAAAATTAAAATATTTAAAAATATTTTTATAAAATAGAGTTTGAATTTATTTTTATAAAATATTTTAAAATTTTAAAAATTAAAATTGTAATATTTAAAAATTAAAATATTTAAAAATATTCAAAAAATTAAAAAAATTAAAAAAATTGTAAATCTTAACAAAATTAAAATATTTAAAAATATTTTTATAAAATAGAGTTTGAATTTATTTTTATAAAATATTTTAAAATTTAAAAAATTAAAATTGTAATATTTAAAAATATTCAAAAAATTAAAAAAATTTAAAAATTAAAAAAATCGTAAATCTTAACAAAATTAAAATATTTTTAGAATATTGATTTGAATGGAGTTTTGAAAAGAGTTTTGAATTATGTGTTTGGTTATGAGTTTTAAAAAGTAATGATTATGTTTTGAAATGAGTTTTGAGAAATGAATGTAGAATTGTAATTTGAAAACCCTAAACAAACACAACACTCAAAAGTGAGTGTTGAACTAGATTTTGAAAGCTCTGCCAAACGGAGGCTTAGTTTTTTCCATGAACTTAATAGTGGTAGATGTTTTAAAATAGAGAAAAAAAGAAAGGAAAATTAGTCGAGGTGAGCGTAAGCTGATCTAAACATCTGGTTATAAAAGAAAATATATATGTTTTTAGATTTTCGCATTTCAAAATTTTCACATAATTAAATATTAGTGGGGGAATTAAGAAAAATTATGTTTGTTTGATAACTAGTGGACTAATAATAGTTCATATTTGTTTTGAGAGATAATAGTGGAATTAATCATGTAAAATTTCACAAATACCATTGTTGCAGTACTATCAAATTTAGGCTTATATCAACTAATAAATGCATTACATATTTTAATATTAAAAAAATATTTTACAAATATTAAAATTATATTTCATAAATATATATATATTTTTTGGTACTATTTCATTTTTTTAATATAATTTTTTTTGGTATAAATATTATTATACTATTATATTTTTATATTAAATTATTTTGATATAAAGAATGATGTAAAAAATGATGGAATAATTAAAAAAAATGATAGGGAAAAGACCACACTAATTAAGTAGAGTAAATAAATTAGGTAGGATAATAAAAGGCAAAATAGTAAATCCCCCTCTATTCTCAAGGGATTGTTTTTCTAATACCATCTCCCATGGGGGACTACTAATCCCATCTATAAAGGCGTATCATAATCCTAAGGTATTGTGAATCCCCTTCCTCATTTTTCAAACAAACACAATATTAGTGGGTCTTATATCCATCATAATCCAGTCCCATCTCGTATAACCCAAAACAAACGGACCCTTTGGATTTTCAGAATGTGCTTTAGATTTTTGGTTATGGCTAACAAGTGTCTTTAGGGTATAAGCAAAAGATAAAAAATAAAAAATAAAAAGATATTTTTTACTAAATTTAATATATTTTATTAAAATCAATATACTTTTTAATAGTTTTACATATTTTCAAGACATTTTATATATACTTATCAATATTAAACAATGCACAAAGGACACTTGTTAGCATTTGTCTTTTAAATTTATGAGAAAAATTAAAGTGATTCTATCTCCGACTATTTCTTCTTGGGACAATCACAAGTGTTGTTTCTAAAACATATATAATTTCAGGTTGGTGATAAATTTTATGAACACTAATAATTAAAATTTTAGTTTTTTCCATGAATTTAATAATGGTAGATGTTTTAAGAGAGAGAAAAAAGAAAGGAAAATTAGTTGAGTTGGGCGTAAACTGATCCAAACTGCCAATTATAAAAAAAAATATATGGTTTAGATTTTTATATTTAAAAGTTTTCACATAATTAAATATTTGCAGATATTTTAAGAAAAAATAATTAAGATGTTTAGGCACAAGATCTTTGGCGTAAAGTTGTAATTCATATTTCCCTTTGCCTTTGAAAAACTACAATCATTTATAAATAAATACACAAAACATTACAAGAATAATGTTATAATATGAGTTTTGTAAATAAAATAATTTTTATGAATATTTTGTTTTAAAGTAAAGAACCACATTTAACCATATTATTTTATATAAAAATTATGTATAAATTTTTTTTTATATATCAGGCTTACTTATATATTTGTACTAGCTATTTGCCTATTGAAATTCTCGATAATAATTTTTAGTGCAATAATAACTATGGCTTAAACTCTTAAGTTACCCTTAAACCAAGGGAACCATAAATGATATCAAACTCCTATCCTAATAACTTTTACTTTAGAAAGAAGTGACCAAAAATATATAACTACTTAATTACTAGTAAGATAAAATATATATCTCTGGTACTTTAAGAATATATTTAGATTTTAAATTTGTTAAAAGAGCGAAAAACGAAACAAAAATCAAATTACTCTTTCTTCTATAACTCTAACACTATGTTTGGTAACTTAGGAGAGAAAAGAAAAGAAATGATTACTTAAGTAATAAGAGAAAAGAAAAGAAAAGAAATGATTGTAATTTCTCTCCTTTTTGTTTGGATAAGTAAGAAATAAAAGAAAAGAAATGATTGTGATTTCTCTCCTTCTTGTTTGGTTAGATTTTATTAAGAGAAAAGAAAAGAAATTATTTTATGTTATATTACCAAAATAACCTTTTTATATTTTCAATCATTTTATTTCTTTTATTTTTATAGGGGTAAAATTGGTATTATGAAAATATAAACATTTGTGGATTTCTTTTCTCTCACAATCTCTCCACTTTTGGGAAGATTGAAAATAAGGGTTATGAAAGAAATGAGTTTCTCTCCATTTCTCTCCACTTAAGATAACCAAACAAGGAAGAGAAATACAATTCTCTCTATTTCTTTTCTTTTCTTTCCAAATCACTCAATCCAAACACAGTGTAAGATACAAACTAAAAACTTGTTTAAAACCATTTTTGTTTTGTGTTCTCATTTGTCGAAAAACTAATTTTTGAAAAATATTGTACCATTGTTGAGTGAGCCCACTTTTAGCTCACACAGTTCGCATGGCTAACATATCCTAATCTATATGGGTCCTCTAATTTCATTCATTCATTCATTTATGGATGACTTAAATAACATTATCAACCTTCATGATGCATTTAGTTCATAAGTCCGAAATGGAACGATCATTTCTTTATAATAGTGAATGACAATTCCATTTGCAATGTATTTTTTAATATTCATTTAAGTAAACCAAATACAAGAATAGATATTTTAATAGAATGATTATTCTATTTTACTTTGTTATAGTGAATCAAAAACTATCTCAATAAAAATGCAAGTATGTTATAAAATAACATACAAATAAACATAAATTGACAAAATGCCAGGTGATATAGTTGCTTAGCATGCGAGAGGTATGGGGATCAATACCCTGCATCTCCACTTTGTAGATTTTGTTTAGCTGCTTATTTTATTTACTATATATTTTTTTTTCTCGTAAACTTTTCCCAATAGAACTACTTTACAATGGAAATTACTATCACTTCTTCCAAATCATCCTTGCTAATACAACCATTACATTAGTTTTAAAATGGTAACTAATATTTTTTTTTCACATTAAATTTTTAATTTTTTGAAAACATTCCTCCATGAATTTGATATTTCTATGAAAAAATAGGACAATTTTTATTTAAAAATGAATATTGTTATTTTAACCTAAAAGTTATATTTACATTTTAAATTTAATGATGTGTCAATTAATTATAACTCTCTCTCTCTCTCTCTCTCTCTCTCTCTCTCTCTCTCTCTCTTGTATATTCTGTAATTATTAGTCAATTATCTCTGTTATACCTCACTTAGTGCTTGTTTGGAAAGTTAGATTTGGGACTTTTTTTTGCTAAAATAGCCACAAAAAAATAAAATAATTTTTTTAGCCTAATAAGACAAACACACCACATCCAATCCACAATTATTATATTCTTTCTCTTATAAAAGTCAAAAAATCAAAAAAGTCCATCCCAAAAGAGGCTTTTTTAGCCTCAGGCTAAAATAGTCAAAAAGTCAAAAAAATAAAAAACCTACCCACTTTCCAAACGAACCCTTGGTCTAAAAAATGAATTTAGAATTAGATTATAGAATTGTATATCATTTGATTTAAAAAAATATATTTTCTATACAAACAAACAACCATTAGTTTTCACAATGATGCTATATACATACTATAAAAGTATGTACTACATATATATTATGATATTTTAAAAAAATAATATTTGAGTCAGAACCAAATAACACACAACCTTCGTTTGGCAACTTGGGTTAGGTTGGGTTTGTAGCTATTTTAGCTACAAAATGACAAAATAAGTTTTTTAATCTAATAAGACAAAATATTACATCTAATCCATAATTATTACATTATGTTTCTCACAAAAGTCAAAATAGCCAAAAAAACTTATTCCAAATGAGACTTTTTAGTCTCAGACTAAAATAACCAAAAAATAAAAAAGTTGTACACACTTGCCAAACGAACCCAGATAAGATATAACTGAGGTATAGCTAAATATTTTTTTGATGCCATAATTAATCTCATAATAAATCATAACAAATATTATAATGATTTATAATCAAATCATAATTATTATTATACTAAGTCATAACTGAACATCGCAAATGTCAAGCCTCATCATAACTATCAGCCTCGTTTGGTAAAACTTATTTGCAGTTTAAAGCTACTTATAGCTTAAAATAAGTTTATTTTAGAGTGTTTGGTAAAAATTATGAGGGATGGATTATAGCTTAACTTAAGCAATTTCAGCCATAATCTCTTAAGTTGGTTCCTAGGTGCTTTTCAAAATAGATTATGCAGGAAGCTGTTTGGTCTCATTTGTAATGACTTAAATGCCCCTCAAATATTTCAACTATTACAAAAAAACTCACCTATATAAGCTTTGTTCTCAAGCACTGTTCACTTGAGAGGGAGAAACAGAGGCGATTTCAGGCGAGGACGATTTCTAGCTCTCAACACTGTTCTTAACTCTATCTCACTCATACACACACACACACGAACCAGAGCTCTCACTCACTCACTCACTCACTCACTCACTCACTCCCTCTCTCTCTCTCTCTTCATCGCGCATCAATGTCGTTTCAGACTGGCGGCTAGGGTTTCTCTCTCTCCCTCTTCCTCTCTCTTTCCATCGCGATCTGAAACTAGAAATCATCTCTGCCGTTCGCTCTCTCTCCACTGCCTCCCACACCTACATTGACAGCTGATCGACAGCTGGTCATCTCTGCCGATCGCGATTTGCGTTGAAACCCTAACATCGACGATTGTTCGCCAGCGGGGTTGAAACCCTAGAAAAAAATTGAAGAAAAATAAAAAAAAATCAATATTAATATTAATTAAAAAAGAAAAAATTGTATATTTTTGAAGAAAAAGAAAACAAAATCAATATTAATTGGTATTAATTATTAATAAATTAATATTATATATTTTTGTAATGAATTAATTATTAATTGATACTAATTGATAACAATTGTTGATTATTAATATTAATTGATACTAATTAATAATTTTAGTATTAATTGATACTAATAAAAATTAATTATTAATATTAATTGATACTAATTAATAATTTTTTATATTAATTGAGACTAATTAAGAAATTGATACTAATTAATAATTTTAAGCCAAGTTTGGCAAGTTGAAAAAAAGCCAAAAAGTTAAAAAGTTACTCAAAAAGTTAAAAAGTTATCACTATTTACCAAAAGTCAAAAATTACGGTTGCACAACTCCCAATCCTAATTTTTCCATACACACTAATTTATATAATTTTTTAATACACATTCTTCCATAAAAAGTCAAAAAGTTAACCCAAATAACCATATTTTTTTCCTCAACTTTTTAGTCCAAAAAGTCAAAAAGTGCACTTATTTAGGACATCTCAAACAAACCCAATTGATACTAATAAAATTTAATTATTAATATTAATTGATACTAATTAATAATTTTAGTATTAATTGAGACTAATTAAGCAATTAATTGATATTAATTAATTTTATAATGGAAAAAAATTGTTACAATAATACTTCCATTACATTTTTGTCAAATGTATCAATTTTTATATTAGTTGACACTAATTAATACTAATTATATTAACTTTTATTAATAAAATAATTTTTTAAAATTGAAATTGAAAAAAAATGACAAAATTATCATTTTTAATCATACAACACTACTAAAAACCGGACTTTTTGCGACGGTCTCAAACGTCGCAAAAGGTCCACTTACCGAAGTAAAAGACTTTTTGCAACGAAGCAGCGACGGGAAATGGGGGTGGCGGAAGGGGGAGTGACAAAAAGTATTTGCGACGGTTACAAACCATCGCTTTCTTGTAGCGACGGCTAATCAATGGTTTTTGCGACGGTTTAACCTGACACAAAAAGAAGGGAAAAAAACTTCACTTCTAGTGACGATGTTGGCCGCTGTCGCCAAAACTTTTTAGCGACAGTGTTTGACGTAGCAAAAAGTATTATTAGCGACGGTCTAAAACGTCGCAAAAAAAAAAAAAAAGAATTAAATTAATATCGTATTTATGACAGTTTAAACCGTCGCTAAAAATTTGAACTAATATGCATATGCGACATGTTAACCCGTCGCTAATAAATTGTAAGAAAATGAAGATTACATTAGCAACGATTTATTATTGTCGCAATAAAATTATTTTCATAAAATCAATAGATATTTTATTAATTCATTCCCTATATAGGACAATTATACAGTAAAAAATGACAATTATACAGTAAAAAACTATTTTACAGCTTATCAACCAAACACTATTTTGTTGCTTAAATCCATAATCCCATAGCTGCACCAAACAGGTTAACAGCTTATGTTCACAGTTATAAACTATAATCTGTTAAGTTATAATCTATAATCACTAATCACTTTCCCACAATTCTACCAAACGGGACCGATATGCTACATGTTCCAAAATAGGCTAGCAATAGGCTTTCTACACTATAAAATTTCTTTTTGAATAAAAAAAATGTTTGGGACCTCCTTCGAGGATGATTCCCAGGACTCTTGGGTTCTCTCCTTGTCACCTTACTTGTAATATGCACCTTGAGTTGATCGAACATTGTAGATTTGGACAGGAAAAGCAAATTTAAATTTTTTTTTTATAATTATTTTTGTATTTTTAAATAGTCAAATCTGAACCGTTATATCAACTCAAAATGCTTGCATCTTCATCGTTACACGTAAGAAGGCATGGAGAGAGCTCAAGGAGAAAATCTCAACTCGACCTCTACACTCCTAAAGTAATCCTAGCCTTCCATGTCTGTGTAAGGCCCACTTATGTATGTGTGACGTCCACAGTATAAATGATTTAAATTTGCAAGAGTCTTGTAAGGGTGAGAGTCTCAACTATTACTCTTCAATCAATTCCAACTCTGAAATTATACATACTCGAAACCATATTTACATTCTCCATTCAAAATTTCTGTCATACAAATCTCACAAAGTTTGTCAAAGTTTTTTGTTTACTATTTATTTATAGACAGTCACTTTGTTTGATTTTTATTTTTAGAATTCATTTTTTAAAATATTTTAATTTTTTATTTTTACTGAATTTTGTTAATATTTATTTTATTTTTTTTTAATTTTTAGCTATACCTAATATAAATATATTTAAAAAGAATAATATTTATGAATTTTTAAAAAAAAAATTCACTAAATATCAAAAATATTAAAAAAATACATAAAAATTCAGTATATTTTTATTTTTTTTTATTTTTGTGTATTTATTAATTTTTTAAAATATATTTTCAAAAATATTTTACTATTTAGATATATTTAAGTAAAGTGTATCTAAAAAAATAAAACACTTGCTTAAAATTTTAAAAATATTCATTAAAAATAAAAAAAGGGATATTTACCAATAAATCCCATCTCATAAACAACTATACCAATTAGTCCCACTTTGGTATAGTTGTTTATCGGATAAGTCCCACTGGTGGAGAAGTTTAGATCTATCTAATCCTATTTTCCAACTTTGGTAGTAAGGTTTGGACAGTTATGCCCTTTCCTATTTCATTGGGTTATTTTTGGTGGAATCACCTGTATTTTTAGTAACTTCTTTGATTTGGTGTTACACATTTTCACAATCGGTGAGACACATTTTCACAATTTGGCTGTTAGGGTTTTGGGTTTTTCTGGGTGGGTTGCGTGTATGTTATTGGTAAGGGTTTGTGGCACCGATGCTCTGTGTGATGAGAATCAAATACATACCTCTCACACACCCATTCGCGGGGTAGCAGCGGGGACAGACACACCACAGAAGGACGTAGAAGACCACGGCCACCATCTCCACATTGATCTCTCACTCTCTCTCTCTCTCTCTCTCTCCCTCTTGGAACCTCACTGAACCCACACAATTCATAGATACACCACACTCCACTTAACACACCCACACACTACACACGGCACACACCGGAGCCTATGCACACACGCACTCAGGCCATGTACACGTCAGACCCATGCACACGCACACACACACACACATAGGCACACACACACGGACACACGGCAGCACACAAACACAGTCGAGAGGAGACTCACACACGTAACCCACACACACAGACAGCACAGCAGAGACAAATGCCCCCACTAAAGCAGTAAACACAAAAAACCCTTTAGTGCGCTCCCCCTATCTGTGACACCCACAATGTGTGTCATGTGTGGCACGCGCATTTCCCAAAACAAAAACAACCCAACCCAACTCATACGGAAAACGCTCAATTAAATGGCAAATATGTCATTTACAAAATAAAAGGACCAAACAGAACATAAGAAAATAAATGGGACTAATTGGTCTACAAGTTCAACATTTAAGATTTATGGGTAACTCTCCCATAAAAAAAATACAAAAACTTTTAAAAAATTAAATTAAAAAAATTGAAACCAAAGGCTGAGTATTATTTATTTATAATTCACCCCCAAAATCCGCACTCCAAAAGCAATTAGGGTTATTACAATAGCATTACTGGGCACAAGAAATTAGGGTTATTCAGCAATCTCAAACTGCAAGACAAAATTCCAGCATATCCTTTGTTTTTATTTTCCAGGAGAATTATACCTTCTCCAGAACAGAATCACAGCACTCGATTTTGCTTTCATTCACTTTCTCGACACAGGCCGAGAATTTTCTCTTCTCCTCTCGTTCACACTCATCGCAACCACTCGTCCCATCAAAAATCATATAAACATAGAAAACAACAGCACTGCAAATCGTCGCAACAAAGAAGAGAGACAATCCATACCCTGGATGAGGAAAATAGTGTCCGAATTGGAACGCGACTCCGAACATAATCGAAGAATACAAGAACCAAATGGCGAATTTCAATAAGTTCTTCTTGATCGATTTCTCGTGAGGAGGCAATTTCTGGTACGCCAAAATACAGCGAAATAACAAGAGAAATGCAGAGTAAGCGAAGACGATGAAGAATAGCAAGGCATAGTCGGATCGACTGTAGGCACTGCACATTGCTCCGATGCTGTTTGATGCTACGAGAAAGTGAGTGATTGCAGTGAAAAAGCTTGAGTCTTCGTGATTGTTGCTGGTTCGGTGAGTAGTGTTGTTGTGAGACATTGGGATTGTTATTGTTCTTTTTCTTAGAAACTTCATTCGCATTGACACACGGTTGTGATTGTTTTCGTTGATCTGACTTTGTAACTTTGGCGGTTCTATATATACTTGTAATCTTTGGAAATTGCGAAGAAAGCGCGTTGAAGTTTCTTGGATATTACTTTTCGATATACCTAAAAATAAAAAGTAAAAAATAAAAATAAATAAATTAAAAAAAAGAAAAAAAAGTAAAAAGAAGTTTCTGGATATTAGCTGGTAGTGACTAAGAAATTCGAGTATCAAGGTGAGAGGACGGGCCCACTTCAACTGAACTAAAACTCGGTTAGAATCGATTATGGTTTGTTTTGGAAAGTTGGCTTTTAGTCAATTTTTTTTGGTTTGTAGTAAAAGGTAAAAGTTAGTTTTTTTGAATATTTTTTTTTCATTTGGGAAGGTGGTTTTTAGTCAATGGTGAAATTACAATTTTACCCCTCATAAGTCAAAATATGCTACATGAGTGAAGTTGTAATATTTTAAATTAAATATGGATAGTTTGGTCATTTGATTATGATTTGACATTATAAACAAATATTAATAAAAAAAGTCAAAAGCCACTTTTTACCAATTTCTCAAATCATTTGTCTAAAAAAACCAAAAGCTTGGTTAAAAGTCAAAAAATTATTTTTTACCATCTTTCCAAAATAAACCTATATTTTTTACCATTGTATTTGAATGACAAAGGATAAGAACGTTATTTTTCAGAAGGCATTTGGGACCCTAAAAAAAAAAAAGGGTTAGTTTTAAATTTTTAATACATTTTGGGTCGAATAATATTAAGAATTATAAAAAAAATATCATAAAATGTTTTATGAAATTTTTTTTATTCTTTAATTAGTGTATAATATTTTATTGTATTCATAATCTAAGAGTAGAGAATCTTTTAGGGGTACGTATGTGTAAATCCTAATAAGTGGACTTATTGTCTAATAGGTCATATGAAAAAAATTTGTCATAAAAAAAGTTACTAATTGTAAGTTTCAGCGACAATTTATAAAAATCATAACAAAAAAAAGTCACTAATTATTAATTTTTAACGAGACATATAAAAATTGTCACAAAAAAAATTATTTTTAGCTACAATTTTACCAAGACTTATTTTCAATAGGACTTGATGGAAATTAAGTCCAACTATTAGGATCTATTGGTAGTTTACCCAATCTTTTCTTTTTTTTATGGGTCATATCATCTCTCATATTTTTTACATGTAAAAAGATAAAAAAGTCAAACTATGTCAAAAAGTCAACTTTTAATCAACTTTCAAAATCACCTCTCGCTTATTTCGTTTAAATAAAGTAAATAATAGAAAAAAAAATTAAAGTATTTTATTTTACTTTATCAAAATAATCTTTTATATGAATAAATTATTTTTTCAGCTTCTTTCGCTATAGGGTAATTTTGGTATTTTAAAAAAGTTTTACTATTAAATTCAATTCTTTTCTCGTTAAATTTTACTATTTTTAGTATAAAAAAAAAAAAACAATTTTAGTGAGAGTTCTTTTCTCACAATTTCTCACCTACTTAATTATCAAAATAAATATAAAAAAAATTTATTATTCCCACAATTTCTTTTCTTTTTACACCAAGTTCAGAGAAGATTTGTTCACAATATGAACAATGCATACCCACCATTTCATTGGTTTATTTTGATCTTTTGGTGTACCACCTTATTGAATCAAAGGTATACTGTATATTATTCACAATTACGTGCTCCAAGCTTGCAGCCCGTAATATATTTACAACCTTTTTTTTTTTTTTTTAAGATTTGATTTTTTTAACAAAATAAATCGTAATTTTTATTTTTGTTAATTTAAATTTTAAATTTATTTAAAATACTATTTTTTTTATTCAGTTTAATAACTAAAATATTATTTTTTCTGTTGATTTTACTTAACAGAAATAGGTTGATCCTTTACATTAAAAACAAATAAAATTAGTATTTAAATTGCTAAAATTAAAATTTTGAATTTATTTTGTTAGAATTTTTTAAAATAATTTTCTCTCCCTCTCTCTATATATACGGGTAGGCAATAATTTATTTGATCCGCAAAAACCGCATACCCCGCATCTCCATCTATTTTACAGTCATCTTTTTAACATTGTACTTTTTGTTTTCTTTATTTAATTTTTCTTAAACAAAAACAATAACAAATTTTAAAACTCATCAATTTCATATTATTTTTCTTTTTGAACAAAATTAGTTTATAAAAATACAAAAAAGTTTTGTATTTTTCAGAATGTGGGGATTTAAAAAAGGGGGATGCACCAATAAATCCCAAATTAATAACTTATACACTGTTTAGTCCTAAAAATTTTCTTATAGACTGAAAGGTTCTATTACAATATTTCAAACATCAGATTAATGTTTCAAACATTAGATTTCAAACATCTAATGTTCATCAGATTTCAATAATATTTGAAATTATAGAATGAATGTTTCAAACATTAAATTTCAAACATCTAATGTTCATCAGATTTCAATAAATTTTGAAATTTAGAATGAAATATCAGATTCATTTACATCATGAACATCATGATGATGTATAAAATGGGACTAAATGAAACATAAAAAAACTTTTAGGACTAAATGGTTCAACTTTTCAGAAATTAAGATTTATGGATAAATTTTCCTTTAAAAAAATCCAAAAATTTTCAAAAACTGGTAACCAACAATTTTTCGTGTGGCAATTGATGTCACTAGAGACGAAGGTATGGAGGGACTCGGGGATCACGTGCCTCCTTGCGTTTGGATTTTTTTTTTTTTTTGTTTTATTTTTTTATAGACATAAAGAAAGTATTTTAAATAAAAAAATTACAAAAATATTATTTAGAGTGAAATATCAATTATATTTTTAAAATTATGAAAACAAATAATGATTGTTTTGATTGAAAATGAATAGATTACGATAAGCCATATTACCTCTGAAAATTTTATGAAATTGTTTTAATGTAACAATGATGCCTATTATTATTAACATGCAAGCATAATTAATCTCATTATGAAAATATAAAATTTATTGAATTGTTAATTACATTTGATATGTATGATTCACCCTCTTTATTTCTTTACTATTGGTTAGTGATATCACCTGTCGATGATGGCGTGATATTACTATTATATTAATTTTTTACTAAAATTTTGTATAAAATATTACTTTCTCATTATATAATTTATTTCAAGACTTACATATATCCATAGCTTTTTTCGTATTACACTAATTACAAATAACATTATTTTTTTTTCTTTCTCAAAGTCCATCATAAAAATTTAGATGAAATATTTTTATAAAATTTTTTGATATTATAATTAATAAATACCCTTCCAATTTAATTTTTTGGCCGGTTGTCCATTCTCATAATGGGAATAGGGGATAATAAGAAAGGTAAACCTATACAGCTTACATAATAGAAACATTCCACAAAATATGCATGACAATGTTTGGGAGAGTTTTGTTTCATAGCAATGCTGTGAATAATATAGTTCCAATTACATGCTTCACAAAACATAAAACTTAATCGATATTAAAACTTCTTAAGTTACAACCATCCGTATCAAAATTGCAAGCCAATAAAACATGCATGCATGGACGACAGGCTCTTTGAATATACACTGATCCACAAGCAACATATCAACCTTGAAAAAAAAAAAAGTATGTATACAAAGAGAAATGTAAAATAAAAATTTGAAAACAAACCTGGTGTGTTGAGTCCACCACACCTCCTTGTTCAATCTCCCCAAGCATTAGAGAAGCAATTTGCTCCCCAACATCCACTGGTGGCATAAGCTCTTTCTTCTCTTCGTCTTCAATTTTACCCTTTTCATCCCCACGTGCAAAAGACACCGCAGTATCAGCAGAGATGAAGCAGCCAGTAGTAGTTTCAGCAACTAGTGAAATTCCATAGCCGGGTGACCTGCCATTAAAGATCCCCAGATGGGACTAATCATAACATGTTCTAATAAAAGAAACTATAAACATAATTGTGTATTCCAATCAAGTGAACTACCACTAGCAGAATTTTTTCCTAACTTTGGTCTAATATTTAGGTGGGACCCATGTGTCAATTTTCGCGGGTCAAAGTGGTAATGCGTTCTATGCTGCGTTGTGATTCACGTGGTATATTTGGCTGCTCAAAACCATTATCGAGTGAATGGGAAATTGAAACCAAAGTGTGCTCCATGGAAATGGAGTTTTGGTGAAAAATTCTTAAAGGTTTGAATAAGGCTTGTCCCACATTCATTTGGTGGGGAGTTTTGAATGGGTTTATAAGGCATGGGTTTGGAACTTGGGGTGTGTCCCAAGGGATACCCAAGTTTTGTAGAGAGAGAGGTTATGGGCAAAATGGGCTAGACCCATTGGACCAAAAAATAATCACACGCGCGCTGTCGTCCAAGCGGGCAGGCTGGGTGCGTGGTGTCTAGCCCAATATTAATATTTTTGGGCCAAAAACATTTGAGTTTATTTTGAAATAAAACCTGTCCGTTTTTTATTTCAAAATTCTGGTTGGAAATTAAATTCAAATTTTGTAATGCACCTCTTCAGAAATTCTGTCCAAACCGAATTTGTTCCACCCGAACAGATTTCAAATTTGTTTAATTTTCAAATTCAAACAGATTCGGTTATCTGTCCAATTCAAAACCCAACAAGTTCAGTACCTGTTCAAACAGGTTTCCACCTGTTTAATTCAAAACCAGTAGCCACCGCTACATCTATAAATTGACAACCCTCATTTGATGATTAATTCACAAATTTTGTCCAAATAAATTCTGCAACTATTCTCTTCATATTGCTGCATTATTTTCTTTTGAGAGAGAGTATAAACATTTAGTGTGTTCGTCGTACGGAAAATTTGTAGTGCTGCTATTTTCCGTTGTTGATCATTTCATCATGGGAGATAAACGTCCACATTCTAAAAGCACTGTGGAGAGGACAAATTTGTCTTAAGGACACAGTGTCAAACACTGGACTTGATCAAAATATTATTCAAGAATTAATCAAGTAAGTAAATTTATTTTCTGTTTGGTTTTATTTATTTAAATCAGATTTTAATTTTGTTTTTGTAACAAAATAAAAATTTATTTTTATTTATTTATATTTATTTATTAGTTTGATTTTTGTAATCAAACAAATTCTCTCATTTCCTTTATTTCTTATATATTCTGTTTGTTGCTAAGTACACAACAGTATTTATTTTTCTAAATACAGTAAAGATTGTCCAACAATCTTAAGATAGAATAATTTTTTGCATCTTTATTGTATTTAATTTTTTGTGTTTTCACAAAGTGATATTCTGGTTGGAAAATACAAATAGTATTTATAAATTATTTGACAGATAGTAGTAATATACTGTCTATTTTCTTTGACAACTAGTAGTAATATACTGGTGTCATTAACAATTGTAGAATATTATTTGGTGTTACAGAAAGTTATTGTGGCATTTTATTTTTCTGGTTTTAGTAACAAGGAAAATAAAATTATTTTGTGTTATAATTTATTTTCTGGTTTTAGTAACTAGAAAAATAATTTGTGGTTTGTTTTTCTGATTTTTGTAATCAGATATTATGGCTATTACAACTGAATCTGCAACTGGAAGTGGTACTCTAATTGTTACATCAACTCTGGTTTCTATCCAGAACCATGTTCAAGTACCAATAAATCATGGAGAAAAACTGAAAAAATTTAACGGTACTGAGTTTAAGAGATGTCAGCAGAAGATGTTGTTTTATCTTACACCTCTAAATTTGGCCCGGTTTCTCCGTAAAGAGGCTCCAGCACTTAAAGAGGGTGAAAGTGATCGGCAACTTGTTGCCGCTGTAGATGCTTGAAAACATTCAGATTTCCTGTGCAGAAACTATATCCTCAATGGCCTTGATAACATGCTGTATAATGTTTACTGCCCTCTGAAGTCAGCAAAAGAATTATGGGATTCTTTAGAGAATAAATACAAGATAGAGGATGCCGGCACGAAGAAACTTGTTGTCGGTAAATTTCTGGACTTTGTTATGGTAGACTCCCAAACGGTAATTTCTCAAGTTCAAAATTTTCAAATAATTTTGCATGATATTCATTCAGAAGGTATGTCTCTTAGCGAGTCTTTCCAAGTCGTTGCTTTAGTGGAAAAGTTACTACCGGCTTGGAAAGATTTCAAAAATTATTTAAAACATAAACGTAAGGAGATGACTATGGATGAGTTGATTGTAAGATTGAGAATTGAGGAAGATAACCGAAAGGCTGAAAAGTGGAATGGGAAAAATCCCATTGAGTCCAAGGCTAATGTGGTTGAACAAGTTCACAAACCACATAACAAAAAGAGGAAGTTTACTGGAGATGGTCCTAAACAAGGCTACAACAATGACAACAAGAAGTTCAGAGGAAAATGTTATAACTGTAGCATGACTGGACATCAAGTTTCTGATTGCCGCCGCCCTAAGAAGGATCATGGAAGTACAAGTAAGAAGACTACCAATCAGGCCAATGTAACTGAATTAGATTACATCTCTGACGGAGTGAATGACATCAACCTCTCTGCTGTGGTATCTGAAGCTAATTTGGTTGGAAATCCCAAAGAATGGTGGGTTGACACTAGGGCAACTCATCATATTTGTGGAGATAAGAAGATGTTCACTACCTACAATGAGGCTGCAAATGGTGAACAACTTTTTATGGGAAATAATTCTACTTCTACTGTAGCTGGACAAGGAAAGGTGATCTTGAAGATGACATCAGGGAAAGAACTGACCCTCAACAACGTACTGCATGTACCTGACATCCGGAAGAATTTGGTTTCTGGCTCTTTGTTAAGTAAAAATGGTTTTAGGCTTGTTTTTGAGTCTGATAAATTTGTATTATCAAAAAGTGGTATGTATGTTGGTAAGGGATACATGAGTGATGGTCTCTTCAAATTAAATGTAATGACAGTTGTACCGAAAGTTGCTATGAATAAGAATAACACATCTTTTGCTTATATTATTGAGTCGAATTTATGGCACGGTAGATTAGGACATGTAAATTTTGATACTTTGCGTAAATTAATTGGTTTGGATTATATACCAAAGTTTGAAATTGATCCTAATAATAAATGTGAAATTTGTGTAGAAACGAAACTAACTAAGGCTCCATTTAAATCGGTCGAGAGGAAAACTGAACCTCTAGAATTAATTCATACAGATATATGTGATCTTAAATTTGTTCAAACTAGAGGAGGCAAAAAGTATTTCATTACATTTATCGATAATTGTACAAGATATTGTTATGTTTATTTACTTAGAAGTAAAGATGAAGCCTTAGAAATATTTAAACTCTACAAAACAGAAGTTGAAAATCAACTTGGTAAAAACATTAAAATGGTTAGAAGTGATAGGGGTGGTGAATATGATGCCCCATTAAATGAATTTTGTGCACAACATGACATTATTCACCAAACTACAGCACCCTATTCTCCTCAGCAAAATGGAATTGCAGAAAGGAAGAATAGAACCCTAAAAGAAATGATGAATGCTGTGTTACTAAGTTCAGACTTATCACAGAACTTGTGGGGGGAAGCAATATTGTCTGCTAATTATGTTCTTAATAGAATACCCCACAAGAAAACCAATAACACTCCTTATGAATAGTGGAAAGGTCGACCGCCTTCCTACAAATAGTTAAAAGTGTGGGGGTGTTTGGTAAAAGTTGAAATTCCTAATCCTAAAAAGACTAAGATTGGATAAAAAACAATAGATTGTGTGTTTATTGGTTATGCTCAGAATAGTAGTGCATATCGGTTTCTGACTTATAAATTAGAAATACCTGATATAAATGTGAACACTATTATAGAGTTAAAGAATGCTGTATTTTTTGAACATGTTTTTCCTTACAAGAAAGGACAGGAATTAAGTTCACAGAAAAGAACTTATGATTGTACACAAAGTCAAGAGACTAATGACAATCAAACACAAGAGACTAGTGATGGTCTCGACCAGCAGAATTTAACTGATGATGAACCAAGACAAAGTAAGAGAGCGAGAACATCAAAATCCTTTGGTCCAAATTTTCTGACATACCTGTTAGAAAATGAACCTCAAAGTTTTAAGGAAGCAATGACAGGTCTTGAAGCACTTTTGTGGAAATAGGCTGTTAATAATGAAATTGAATCCATTATGCAAAATCATACTTGGGAATTGGTGGATCTTCCACATGGTTCTAAACCTCTTGGATATAAGTGGATATTCAAGAGAAAAATGAAAGCAGATGGTTCAATAGACAAGTGTAAAGCAAGACTTGTAGTAAAAGGTTACAGACAAAAGGAAGGTCTGGACTATTTTGACACATATTCCCCTATGACAAGAATAACATCTATTCGCATGCTTATTGCTATAGCAGCGTTGTTTAATTTAGAAATACATCAAATGGATGTTAAGACAGCTTTCTTAAACGGTGATCTAAATGAAGAGATCTATATGGAGCAACCCGAAGGGTTTGTAATGCCAGGGCAAGAAAAGAAAGTTTGTCGGCTTGTAAAATCTCTTTATGGATTAAAACAAGTACCTAAGCAATGTCATGAAAAATTTGATCATGCAATGCTTACTAATGGGTTTAAGATAAACGAATGTGACAAATGCGTCTATGTTAAAAACACTGACCAATGATATGCCATAGTTTGTCTTTATGTGGATGACATGCTTATCATTGGAAGCAGTCAAAACATGATCAAATCAACTAAGCAAATGCTTAACAAAAGATTTGATATGAAAGATATGGGGGTCGCAGATGTTATATTAGGAATGAAAACTACTAAAACATCTGATGAATATACATTATCTCAATCTCATTATGGCCTCGTTTGGGAAGTGGCTATTTTAGTAGGCTATTTGGCTTTTTGACTATTTTAGTGAGTATTTTAGTTTTTGTGTTTGGGAAGATGAGATGATTTTTTAGTTGAGTTATTATATTGAAAAATGTGTTTGAAATGATGTCAACTTAAAATGACAAAATTGCCCTTAATTTTATTTTTTCCGAAATTAATCATTAGGGGTAATATTGTAATTACACTTGTCTGCAGCCTACACTGTAATTGGTAGTGTAGGTACAGTGTAGGCTGCGTTGCTCAGCAGCCGAATCATTTGACTTTTCCTTTTTTTTTTTTTTTTTTTTTTTTTGAAAAATCATGCACAGGGAAGCTTTTCGGCTATTTTCTGAATTGAGGCTAAAATAGCCTAACCCAAGCCTTCCCAAACACCCCCTATATTGAGAAAATTCTTGATAAATTTATCAAGGATGATTTGAATGTAGCTAGAACACCTGTAGACATCAATCTTTATTTATCGAAAAATAAAGGTGATGCAGTGTCTCAGTTAAAATACTTCCAAATCATTGGAAGCCTAATGTACCTAATGAATTGTACTCGTCCTGACATAACTTATGCAGTCAGTAAATTGAGTAGGTACACTAGTAACCCCGGAGAAGACCATTGGAAGGTGATCATTCGGGTTCTTAAATACCTAAGATTTACTCGTGATCATGGTTTGAACTTTATTCGATATCCAGCAGTACTCGAAGGTTTTTGTGATGCAAATTGGATATCGGATAGTAAAGATTCAAAATCCACTAGTGGATATGTCTTTACTCTGGGAGGCGCTGCTGTTTCTTGGAAATCCATGAAACAAACATGCATTTCACGATCCACAATGGAATCCGAGTTCATTGCTTTAGACGAAGCAGGAGAAGAAGCAGAATGGCTTCGTCACTTCTTATAAGACATTCCAATATGGCCAAAACCTGTGCCAGCTATTTACATTCATTGTGATAGTCAATCTGCAATAGGCAGGGCACATAATCATATGTATAACGGTAAGTCACGACATATTCGTCGTCGACATAATACCGTAAGGCAATTGCTCTCAAATGGAATAATCTTAATAGATTATATAAAATCTATAGAGAATATTGCGGATCCATTAACAAAAGGTTTGACAAAAGAGCAAGTGTATAGTTCATCGAAGGGGATGGGATTAAAGCCTATTACATAAGAGTTATCATAATGGTAACCCTACTTATATGACTGGAGATCCCAAGAACTAAGTTTAAAGGGACAACTAAGTTATGTGTGGCTTACCAGAAATCACCAAGGGATTAAAATTCCTTACCCATTCCTATGGTGAGAGTGATATTTGCAACATGTGCTGTTTGCAAGGGTCTAAGGATAAGCTTAGCTTTTAATGATTACTTATATCTTAATTTAGGCATAAAAATCAAGACGAGTATAAGGAGATACTCACAATAAGAATCACCTATATGAGTGTTGAACTGGGGCTGGTTTTATGAGAATGAAGAGGCTACATTCTCTAGAAACACTCATGAAAACCAAGAGTGTTCAAGGCCAAAATGAACACAACAGTGAGAACCACGATGTGTTAGAAGATATTTTGTGTGAAATCTATTGTCTTGGCTTACACAAAAATAATTCAAGGCATCGCGTTCATTGGTTAGCTAATAAGTCCGATAGGTTATCACTACGGAAGGTTCAAGGCCGAAAGCTACCTATCCTGATGCAAGATATTTTTGATTTATACTCTTTCGACAAATTCGGCATATTGTTGCATTTCCGTTGTCATCAAATTCCATTCATATGGGGGATTGTTAGAAATGGTCAGGAAAAATTCTGGAAAAATAGAATTTTTTGCTAACTTTGGTCTAATATTTAGGTGGGACCCATGCGTCGATTTTTGCGGGTCAAAATGGTAACGCGTTCTATGTCGCGTTGTGATTCACGTGGTATATTTGGTTGCTCAAAACCATTATCGAGTGAATGGGAAATTGAAGCCAAAGTGTGCTCCATGGAAATGAAGTTTTGGTGGAAAATCCTTAAAGGTTTGAATAAGACTTGTCCCACATTAATTTGGTGGGAAGTTTTGAATGGATTTATAAGGCATGAGTTTGGAACTTGGGGTGTGCCCCAAGGGGTACCCAAGTTTTGTAGAGAGGGAGGTTATGGGCAAAATGGGCTAAACCCATTGGACCCAAAAATAACCACACACGAGCGCCGCCGCCGCCGCAGTTCGGTCGGATGGCCTGGGCTTGGGCGCAGGTGCGTGGTGTGAGGTTGGAGGCCAAAAACATTTGAGTTTATTTTGAAATAAAATCTGTCCGTTTTTTATTTCAAAATTCTGGTTGGAAATTAAATTCAAATTTTGTAATGCACCTCTTCAGAAATTTTGTCCAAACCGAATCTGTTCCATCCGAATAGATTTCAAATCTGTTTAATTTTCAAATTCAAACAGATTCGATTATCTGTCCAATTCAAAACCCAACAGGTTCAGCACCTGTTCAAACAGGTTTGCACATGTTTAGTTCAAAATCAGCAGCCACCACTACATCTATAAATTGGCAGCCCTCATTTGATGATTAATTCACTAATTTCATCCAAATAAATTCTACAACTATTCTCTTCATATTGCTGCATTATTTTCTTCTGAGAGAGAGTATAAACATTTAGTGTGTTCGTCGTACGGAAAATTTGTCGTGCTGCTATTTTCCGTTGTTGATCATTTCATCATGGGAGATAGACGTCCACATTCTGAAAGCACCATGGAGAGGACGAATTTGTCTTAAAGACACAGTGTCGAACACTGGACTTGATTAAAATATTATTCAAGAATTAATCAAGTAAGTTAATTTATTTTCTGTTTGGTTTTATTTATTTAAATCAGATTTTAATTTTGTTTTTGTAACAAAATAAAAATCTGTTTTTATTTATTTATATTTATTTATTTGTTTAATTTTTGTAATCCAACAAATTCTTTCATTTCCTTTATTTCTTATATATTCTGTTTGTTATTAAGTACACAACAGTATTTATTTTTCTAAATAAAGTAAAGATTGTCCACCATATACTAAATCCCTAAACATACTCCAGCTTTGTGATCAGTAAATATGTGGACATCCGGAAGCAGGCGATTAAAAATTCCTCGAGCTGCATGTATCATGGTATTCTCAAACTGAGCAGACACTCTTGTTGAAAAAGTAACTCCCCTAACCTCTTCACCATGCCCTCATCAATCCAGGTGACTGCCTCTAGAACAATACATAATAAGAGAAACATGATGCAGAAAATGATAGAACAGGACTTAGATGAAGAAATTCACCGTTAAACTACTTCAGACAGTAGGAACCAAAAGAAAAACTTCTCCACCACCATGAGGAGGAGCACCACGGCACTCAATTTTCAGATCCAATCTTTCTGAAGGAACTCCGAAATGCTTCAGGATTGGTAAGGTAGTTGATCGGAAAGTATCAACAGATGGATCCTTAGAATCATTTGTAATCCCTGAAAGCAACATAGATATAATTTATAATGAGAATGAGTACTCCAAACCCTGGATTCATTTCTACCTAAAATAGTGTTTAAAATCATTATAATTTATATTGATAATCAATATACATGTAAAGCTTTCAATCAATTGGTAAATGCATCAACTACTAAGCTTCATGGCTAATCCATTCTAGAAGGTTTCCAGCATAAAAAACCAAGCAATATCTAATAATATAATGGCAAAACCTTACAGATAATATTTACAGCTGATAAGCTTTTCCTCAGACATCACTAATTGTGCACCTTTTCTCGGAATAACTAACAAGCAGTAGGAAAACACCAATGACATCTACTCATGATTGAATGCTTCCCAGAATTCTTCAAATTATAGTGTCCAACGACTTGTGTGTATTTTACCTAAAGAAAATGTTGAATAACAAAAATAAAAAATCAAGGGCAAATTACACAATCCGCTCCTAAGGTTTTCTGAGTAGTTAACGAAATTGCATTACCCTTCCTTAATTTTTCCAACAATATAAACAAACCCCCTCCATTAGGCGTCTCCTAGAGATGCTAGCATAATCTACCAAAAACAGCAAAATTGATTTTGAAAAATGCCAAAACCACCCTTTTCCACTATTGCTAAGACCAAAGTGCATTTCTCATGCATTTAAGGCACTTACATATAGCCAAGGCCAACAGCCAAGTCTGATATGCAGCCAAGACCAACAACCAACTTAGTGTCTCTTTCACACACACACACACACCCCACACTGAAGAGTTGCCCAGGGCCATATTAGTTCTTTCTCTTTATACCATTGCTAAGACCAAAGTGCATTTGTCATGCATTTAAGGCACTTACATATAGCCAAGGCCAACAACCAAGTCTTGTATGCAGCCAAGACCAACAACCAACCAACTTAGCTTCTCTTTCACACACACACACACACACACAACACCACACCAAAGAGTTGCCCAGGGCCATATTAGTTCTCTCTCTCTCTCTCTCTCTCATATAAAACACAAACAAACCCAATCACCTTCTCACCAAAAGTACCACATATATGTGTATATGCCATAAGCATTAGCATTAAAAGCAAAAAAAAACATTAGAGTTCCAAACGTAGCATTATTAGTACGAGATAAACTAAAAAAAATTACAACGCCATAATGGAAGCAATACTCCATGAGAGTGAGAGTGAGCAAAGATTGTAGCAAAATGAAAAAATAATAGGCCCAAGAATACTCAATATAAGTTAACCAACACTTCACAACTCAGAGTGCACAATTGGAAACAAAACAGCCAACAGAGCAAGAAGAACAATCTCATTATTGACAGCCCCGCCGATTTTGCTTTTCCATAGTGATTGGAGAGGTAGGGGGTGGTGGTTCAGTTTGCGGTATATATATCTGTATGAAACTGGTAGCATCAAGTGAGAGTTGGAGGGTGGTGGCTGGGTGTGTTTTGGAGGTGGTGGAGGTATGATACATCACAGCAAATTGTAGACAACTTTATTAAATTCAGCCAATAAGGGAAAAATGAAAAATCAAAAGAAGAGAGATTTGTAGTACCTTTTAGCCTTATTGAAAGGGGTTTCTTCCCAAACAATCCAAGCACAATTAGTGGCTCCAAGAAATAGCCAATGGACCGACTAACACCACAGTCATGCACAAGATGTTTCCCACCATTCACAATCCCAGGTTCATACTTCAATTTCGTGCCTGCAACAGTAATTATCATTTTTTAAGAAATTAACATATAGCCATAAAACTCTATCCCTCAAACGCACAAGAATTATACAAAAATATTAGTACGTGTGTTATATATATAGAGAGACATACAAATTAAAGTCTTATACATCATTTTAAGTATTGAGGGAAAGCGGAAAAATTTGGGTGGTACCAGTTTCGTTGATCTTGATGACACAGTCATCAGAAATCTTCTCGAGGAGGCAGAGGAAGGAGACCTCATGGCTCCGCCAGGCCAGGTTTCGTCAGCGCAGATATCCTCGATGACAATTGGAGTGGAAGCAAGTGTCGAGGTTCTGGCTTCCCTTTAGTTTCATGTACGTTGTCTTCCCCATTTTTTGCACTCCTGTTTTCGTCGCTCACCAGTTAACTCTCCAGGTCTCTCTTGCTCCTTACCCTGTCCTCTGCGACTCCATGAAATTTTTTCTAGTTGTGGTCAATGAAAATCTTTTTGAGTAGCATAAATTCTATAAACACAAATTTACACTCTTATCTATATCTATCATCTATTTTCAAGAATTTGACAAAGATAATTTAAATTCCTCATATCGCAAAACACAAAAGATTACTTATCAATGCTATCAAATGCAACCTTTTCAATGTAAGTGACTAATTAAATAAGTGTAATTGCAGCAAACAAGACATGTTCTCACTTCTCAAAATAAAACCCCCCCAAAAAAATAAAGATAAAAAAAATCCAAGCTTTCCGGCAACCCACAAGAGAAAAAATAATCATCAAAAAAATGCGTAACAAATTAACAACTCCAATACGAATTTAAACAATACATAACTTATAAGCAGGCTATCCCAAACTCCCAATATATAAAAATTAAGCATAACATAGTGTGCGTACTGAATACCGCACTAGATGATTGTGGATCGGAGCCCCGCACTTGATTGGACTGTCCAGGAATTGAGGCCCTGCAAGAAGAAGCACTGTCAGAGCTGCCCGGATGATCCCTCCGGTATGGGAATGAATAATCGGAGAAGAAGCAAGGTGTTCTCTCAGTGCTGAAAGTTAAGTTTCAGTGAGTAGAGTTTAGCTTAGATCAGTTACCTTCAATATGAAGTCAGTGTAGTTTATATATAACTCCTTACTTGTTACCCAAGATGGTTTCCTGGAGCTGTAGTGCTGCCAGCTTTCCTTTTAGCATTGCCCAAGGTTGGAGACCATCTGGTAGTTGTCATAGGGTGCTTATACTCATTGTTGCCATGCTGATAAAAAACCACATTCCTTTGGTTAACTGTTTCCGTTATTCTAGGTGTAGGGGACCAGCTGAGGTGGCAATTTGCACATGCATATACTTACAGCTTCCACGTTTCTCTGGTGTGTTCCTCTGGCTCGACATTGTTGTGCCTCAACTTGGTCCTTTATGGGATTGCTTGTAGAGATGGGCCGGCCCAGTATGATATCTTTGTGTGGGCTCAGCCTCTTTCGTGTTCTATCCAAGGGTCAGGTCTTGCGGCTCGGCCCCAGTCCAACATCGTGGCTAGATTGACCTTTCTACCACAGGTTGGGCCTAAGTGCTTGAGGACTTGGGTGGATTGTTGATGATGCAATTGGGCTGAACTGAGTGGCCCACTTACTTATCTTGCTTCTCAGGTCTTGAGTCTAATGGATTGGGCCGACCCAAGGCTTGGATCCGACCCATTTCATATTTAGCCCATTTATTTGCCCCCTAGCTTGCGCTAAGGTTTCCCTTAGAGAGAGCTATTGCTTTGCACTCCAAGTGTCACGTTGCTTCGGATCCACCCCAGCTCGGTCTTGGTGACGGTTCAAACCTGACTCACGCCCCCTGCATATGTCCTTTCATGGCGACACGTGGCAGCGTGGTACTAGTGCACAGAGATAGTGCGCCGATTCCATACTGATGGTCGTGATTCGTGTACCTTCATGCTTGCTGGTGTAATAAATGCTCTAGATCTATCAATCCAAACCCCTTCATCTGTTTTCAAACTTTTGGAGAGTCTAAAACCCTTTCCGTTCCTCTAAGTTAGGAATCGCAACGGCGCGGGGCGGGGTCGGGGATCACACTTCCCGTCCCCGATCCCTGACGGTGAAAATACCCCTGACCCCGGCCCCGATCCCCGATGGGGAACTTATCTTCGTTACCGCCTCACCTCCTAAAGGGCATCGGGTTTCCCTGACCCCGTAAATTCCCCGGCCACAAAAAAAAGAAAAAGAAAAAAAAAAGAGCAAAACAGCAGCTATCATCATCATCAACATCAACACAGTTTACAAATTCATCATCAATGATCATCATCATTAACATCAACAACAACAAAATGTATATCTATATCTATATCTATATCAATGATGTTGATATAGTGAAGATCTTGAGAACTAGTGTATATGTATATATATGTGTGTGTGTGTGTATATTATCTCAGAACAGTGGCTGTAGATCTGGAGACGAGGTAGAAATGTTCGTAGCGATTCAGATCTGGAAGGAGCTCTCCGTCACCGATCTCTCTCTAGATTTCTCTGTCGCGGCTTCGATCTGGAAGGTGCTCATTCATCTCAAGGTGCTCATTTATCTCTCTCACAGAGAGTAGAGAGAGAGAGAGAGTTGAGAACTTGAGAGTAAACACAGAGAGAGAGAGAGAGAGTTGAGAACTGATAGATATTAGATATAATAGACATATTAGATATTAGACATAATAGCCTTCTGATAAAAAAAAAGATATAATAGCTTAAACATATATAATAAAGCTTAAACATGCATATATATATATATACATACGGGACTGTTGGGGATTGTTCGGGACGGGTCGGGGTTGGGAACTTATCATCGTCCCCGGCCCAAAAATCATCGGGGATTTAATTTTTAATACCATCCCCGGCCCTATGGGGGTAATCTTCGGGAAAAACTGGTTCTAATCGGGGTCGGGGGGTCGGGTCCCCGTCGGGCTGGGTTCAAATTGCCATATCTACTCTGAGTTGGTCTCGTCAGTGCTCTGTCTAGACGTTCTGCTGCCGTTCTCGTTTCAGTGCCACTTGCTTGTCACTGCTGTTCCGATCTCTGTAAGTTCCCTTGAGATTATTCTTTTCTTGCCTTTTTCTGTCTTGATCGTCCTTTTTGGCCCTTGTGCCATTGTCTCCGGTATCTGGTTTTATTTTCTGTTTAGTCTGAGTTTCGTCTTTGTCCCATTAGGTTTGTTTAATGGGAAAGTTTCGATCATTAGTTAATACCCCTGAGGCTATGGCCATGTTTCGCCGAGACTACAATATCCCTGATGATGTGACCCTTTCACTGGCGAAGGTTGACGCCAAGCGCATAGGCACTAGGAGTACTGTGGCCTTCCCAGTCGCGGCCATTGTTGAGGGAGGAGTTCAGTTTCCCCTCGACCCTTTGGTGTGCTGATTCTTGCACCAAGTTCAGCTTATCCCTATGCAGGTGTCTGTTAATCTATTCCGAGTCGTCTGCGGTGTCTCCGTTTTTAACAGGCGGTAGGGTTTAAATCTGGACATCTGGGACATTTTGGGTTGCTATACTCTTTCACACAACAAGGATCACAGCACGTACTACCTTCGTGTTCGTTCGGTTGATTGTCATCTTGTGACTGGTTTACCTGATTCGGGCAAACATAATGATGATTTTCTACAAGTCGGTGGTAATTGGGAGTTTCCTGCTGGGACTGAGTTCCAATATGAATAGATGCCCCAGAAGGATGGTTATTCAGGTTTGAGTCCTTCCTTCTAGTGTTTCTGCATTCTTTGCCTTGTTTTGAATGTTGCTCTAATGTTGCCTTTCTTTTCTGCAGAGGCTTCCCCGTTTTCAGCGCAGGCTGAACCAAGAGAATACTGAGGCCATCAAAGTTGTTTTGAGATACAAGAAGAGTTTCACGCCCGAGCTATTGGATTACCAAGCGACTTATCATTCCACCATCCCGAAGAAAGCAAGGCTCGCTGCGTCTTTTCTAGATTCTGACACTGAGACTGATACATCCCTTACCCTTCTGGTTACGAATCACCGCTGAAGCCAAGGTGTGCCATCTGAGAGGACACCTTCTCCTACCTCCATTTTCGCAGGGGGTGGGTCTATGTCAAAAATGAGGGTACTAATGGATTTAGAAGCGGAGGCTTTTGGCTCCTCTGACGCTTTGGAGGCTCCTTTGGTGAAGGCCTAAACGAAGAGCCTCATGAATGTGAAGTTAGAGGTAGGAGTCTCTAGAACTCATGCTACCACTGTCGAACCCTCTGCCTTGGTTGCTGCGAGAGCGAAGAAGATGAGGAGAGAGACTGGCAAGGCGGTAGCTGGAGAGGCTTCTGAAGATCCTGTTGAGGATAAGTTGTTTGAGAAGTGGGAACTGCCAATGTTGCATCAGGGCAGGCCCATTTCTACTTCAGATTCAGTTGTTGCTTCCAGAGACTTTACTTTTGACCTGACCAAGACCTTGCTAATGCCAGTGGACATGGCTGATCATAACGTGCCCCGTGATATTCCAGATCTTAAGGGGACCCTTCAAATGATGACTGCTGTAAGTGTTGTTGTTGTTGTTTTTTTTTTTTCCGTGTGTTATGCTACCTATTGTTGTTTTTTTTTTTTTTTAATACCTTGCTATCTGTTGTAGTGTATTCAAAGGATGCACTTGTCAATCACCAGAGCAGAGGAACTGGAGAAGGCCGTACTGGAGGCCTATATGAATGCTGAGAGACTATCAGTGAGCTTGGAGGCCGAGAAAGAAGGACGCAGAACTGCTGAGAGGGAGGTGTTCTGTTTGAACAAGGTTGTTGCCTCGGCTGAGAAGTCTAAAGAGGCTGCCATTGGGGTACAGGCCCAACTTGAAAGGAAGATGGCAGAGTTGGAGGCTGTTATTGTGGTGATGGCCGCTAAACGTTCTATGTTGGAGGCTAAGTATTGGTAGCAAGGTTGGGATGAGGCTGGGCCTGCTTACAAAGAGGAGGTGCTGGTGTTGCGGGACAAGCTCTTTCTGAAGGGTTGGTCGAGTGCTCTGACCGCTGCTCAGGTTCCTAAAGGGTCTCCCTTGTTTCAGGATGTCCCTGTTCCCTCAAGATCCTTAGGTCCAAAGACTGCTGCTGCCCTTGCAATTCTTCCAGTTAAGATTTCCTCGGGAATTGATTTTGTAACCAAGACTCAAGAGGGCGATGTTGCCAACGAGACAGTGAATGTTGAAGGGGGTGGAACCCTAAAAACTGAAGCTGCAAGAGATGTGGTTAAGGAAGCTTCTACTTCTCAAGAAGTTGGAGCTGTCTCTACTTTTCCTCCCCAAGATGGCCTGGACAAGATTATGGACGCTGCTCCTGAGGTTCCTCTTGTTGATGGAAGTTGAATTCTTCTTTGGAATGATTCGAAGTTTTTGCTTTTTCTCTTTTTTTGTTTTTGTTTTCATGTTTCTGCTATACTAAGGCTTGGTCTTCCTGACGAGTTGCCCCCTTATATTTGCCAAGACTATTTTCTTCTTTTTTGTTGCTGTTTGTGAGGCCAGCTTGTGCCTTTGTTGGATAATGGAATTTTCCTTTTGATTTTGCAATTTAATGCTTTCTTGCTTCTATGTCTGAATGTTATCTGTACTGTTTGCCCCCGGCCAAACACTGTTGGGACCTCCGGGCCGAATAGATGCTCGATCTGGTTAAGGAATATGTTGTATGACTGTGCTTGGTTTTGTAATGAAAGGAGAGGGTCTTACTTAGGTCCAGGTTGGTTCTGAAAAACAATTGTTTGCCCCCACTTAGAGTTAAGTAAGGTTGGTGCTGAAGATTGTGCCCTTTAGGCAGAACTGCTTAAGTCTGTTGCAACTTTGATAGCACGAGTGTATTGGAAGTTTACTCCTGATATAGTTTAGCCAAGTTTGTTCCAACTCTGTTCGTATGCAGCAATACTGAAGTGTCGATGTCACGGTACTTAAGAAATTCTGTGGACTCAGAGATGTTTACTTAAAATATGTTAGTGCGGTTTCCACCAAGCAGTTCCACTTGGCTAAAGTCCAATTTATTTGCCAAACATAATTCCACCAAGCAATTCCAGTTGGCATGTTTGAGTGCTAACTAAAATTAAATCCCGTTTAATCGTTCTGAAACTAAGTTCGCTTGGGTTTAGACCAAAGCTAAGTTCGTTTGATAAATATCAAAGCTAATTCCGTTTGATAAACATCAAAGCTATTTCCATTTGGTAAATACCAAAGCTGATTCCGTTTGATAAACATCAAAGCTATTTCTGTTTGGTGAACACCAAAGCTGATTACAAAAATTTGATAAATTTGAGAGAAGTGGGGAGGTATTTTTATTGGTCAAAAGACGAATGCTTTTACATTATGATAGAGAAGTTAGGGGATAATTCTATTGATAGTATTTCTTGAGATTTGCTACATTCCAAGGCCGAGGCACGGCTCTGCCTTTGAGATCCTCTAGGTAGTAAGCTCCATTTCCAGCAATAACTGTGACTTTGTACGGACCTTCCTAGTTAGGTCCAAGTTTTCATTCGCCAAGCACCCTTTTGTGATCCGTAACTTTCATCAAAACCAGCTCTCCAAGTGTGAATTACCTTGGGAAAACTTTTTGGTTAAAATTCTTGATGAGCGGCTATTGATATGCTACAAGTCTGATCAGTGCTGCTTCCCTTCGGCCTTCTGCCATAACCAGTGCTTGTGCAATAGCTTCCTCATTACTTGTGCTTTCAAACAGTTCAGATTGGAGGGTTGGGAGACCAACTTCAAGTGGGATAATAGCCTCCATTCTATAAGTTAGGAAGTAAGGTGTTTTCTCTGTTGAGCGCCGTGTCGTGGTTTGGTAAGCCCATAGCACGTGGGGTAACTCTTCAACCCATTTTCCTTTTGCATGTTCGAGCTGCTTCTTTACTCCGTCGATGATGGTTTTGTTCGACGTTTTTGCCTGCCCATTATTTTGTGGGTAGCCGGAGAAGAGTTCTAATATTCGATTCTGAGGTCGGCACAAAATTTGCTGAAGATTTTTCTATCAAACTGTGTTCCATTGTCTGCAATCAGTATCCACGGGATGCCGAAATGGACCACGACATTTCCCATGACAAACCGCTTTGTGTCCGCTTCTTTAATACTTGCCAGTGCTTCAATTGCAACCCACTTAGTGAAATAGTCGGTTGTAGCGATAAAGAATCGTCTGTTCCCAGTGCCCTGTGCCAATGGTCCAACAATATCCAAACCCTATTGGGCAAAGGGCCATGGGCTGGTAAGTGGGGTGAGAGTTTTGGCTAGTTGATGAATCAGTGGAGCAAACCTCTGACATTTATTGCACTTCTGAACGTACTGCTGTGCATTTTATTGCATCTGTGGCCACCAGTACCCATGAGTAAGGGCTCGGTTCGCCAATGACCTTCCACCAACGTGGCATCCACAAATCCTATCATGAATTTCATAAAGAACATTTTCGACTATATTTGGATGCACACTCAAAAGATAAGGACTGAGATAGGAGCGTCTATATAGTTTCCCAAATGGTGAAACCCAAAACCGAGCCGACCTATGCCGGATTTTGTTGGCTTCCTTTTTGTCTTCGGGGAGAATCCTAGATTTCAGAAAAACAAGTATTGGATCCATCCAACTTGGCTCTAGATTACTGTAGAGGATTGGAGATGCAATGCTTAGTTCTGGCATGAACTCAACCCAAACGTTTCTAGCGTCTTTGGCATCTAATGATGAGCCGAGGCAAGCCAGAGCATCAGCGTGGCTGTTTCTGTCTCGACTGATTCGTTCCACTTGTATGGATTGGAATTTTTTAAGTAGATCCTTACCCTTGGCTGCATACATAGCCATTCTTTCATCTCGTGTTTCGTAGACTCCAGTAAGCTGGTTTACCACCAATTGAGAATCGCAGAAAACCAGAAGTTGCTCTGCACTGAAGTGCTCGACATTGCGTAAACCAACCAGCAGTGCTTCGTATTCGGCCTCATTGTTTGAAGCCTTCTAACCAAGCCTAAGAGCTTGCTTCCAAATAAACCCTTCCGGTGACATAAGTACTACCCCTGCTCCCGAGCCTCGGCTATTGGATGATCCATTGACATAGAGTTGCCAGATGTTACCAATAAAGAGTTTCCATACTTTTGAAGTGCATTGCTTTCCTAGTTCGGGATGTGTGGCTCCTATGTCAAACTGGAGTTCTCGGGCTCGGTGCTTTGGGTGTGAGCAAATTCTGCGACGAAATTCGCCAAGACTTGGGCCTTGATTGCTGTCTTGGGTTGATATCGAATGTCAAACTCACCAAGTTCAACTGCCCATTTCGCGGTTCAGTTGGAGAAATCAGCTTAGCTGAAGACAGATTTGAGGGGGAATTCGGTGAGGACATTGATGGTGTGACCCTGAAAGTAATGTTGTAGCTTTCTCGAGTGAGCAGTGCGTAAGCTAACTTTTCCAAGGGTAGATACCACGTCTCGGCATCTAGTAGAGTCTTGCTAAAATAGTATACTAGCCTTTGTTCCTTGTTAATCTCTCGGATTAATACCGGGCTCATGGCGTGATCCGAGACTGCTAGATATAGGTACAGCTCCTCCCCTGGTTCTGGAGTGGACATGAGAGGTGGTGTACTGAGGTATCTTTTGAGACCTTGCAATGCTTCGGTACATTCATGACCCCATTCAAATGCAGCCTTTTTTCTTAGCAACTGGAAGAAGGGCTTCATTCGATCTCAAGACTTGCTGATGAACCGATTCAGGGCGACCGCCATTTTAGCTAGCTTCTGTCGCTCTTTAGCCTTTGTTGGTACTTCAAGCTCTTGTATTGCTTTGATTTGATCCGGATTTGCCTCGATTCCTCTGTGAGTAACCATGTACCCCAAGAACTGCCTTGTTCCTACCCCGAAGATGCATTTTGAGGCATTAAGGCGAAGCTGATGGTTTTTCAGGATACCAAAGACTTCTTTTAAGTCTGCGAGGTGGTTTGTAGTGAGCCTACTTTTCACTACCGTATCATCTATGTAAGCTTCTATGGTTTCTCCGAGCTGGTCTTTGAACATCCGAGTGATCATTCATTGGTAAGTCACCCCGGCGTTCTTGAGGCCGAACGATATTACTTTGTAGCAGAAAGTGCCTTTTGGAGTGATGAATGCTGTTTTTTCCTGATCTGGACCAAACAGTGGTATCTGGTGATAGCTACTATAAGCGTCCATAAAGCTCATACGCTCATGTCCTGTTGTTGAATCAACCAGTTGATCAATGCGAGGTAGAGAAAAACTGTCCTTGGGACAGGCTCTGTTAAGCCAGGTGAAGTCAATGCAGACTCTCCATTTTCCATTCTTCTTCTTAACTACAACTGTGTTTGACAGCTATTGTGGGTACTGAACTTCTCTAATCGCCCCCGATGCCAGGAGTTTTTCTACCTCGGCAATTACTGCTTCAGTGTGCTCAACAGAGGATCTCCGACTTTTCTGCACGATACGCTGAGTTGAGGCGTTGATATTGAGTTCGTAGCAAGCAAAATCTGGGTTCAACCCTGGAGTATCATATGCTAACTATGCAAATACCTCCATGTTTTCCCTCAGCAATTCCAGTAGCTGAAGTTTCTCATCAGTGCTTAGTGAGGTACCGACAAGGAAGTACTTTTCTGGATCATCGTCCTTTACTAGGACTTTCTCCAAATCCTCTACTATCTTTTCATTTGGGGCTCGTCTTACATCCTCCAAGACTGGTTGTTCGGCCACTTCCATTGTCTGCACCCGATTGCAAAGTTGTTTAGCCTTCATGGCTACCATGAAGCAATGTTTCGATGCAATTTGGTCCTTTGAGATCAGCTCTACTCTGTGTTCCATTGGGAAGCGGATGAGCTGGTGGTAGGTTGAAGGGACCGCTTCCATTTGGTGAATCCAAGGTCGACTGAGTATGGCATTGTGAGGAGAAGGTGTATTAATAACTAGAAATTCTATCTACAGAGTCTTTATTCCAACCACAACTGGCAACACTATCTTGCCAAGTGGCCATTCAGGCTGAGAATTGAAGTTGACCAATGGAGCTGCTGCCGGGGTGAGGTGCTGCTCAGAAAGACCGAGTTTTTTGAACAAGTCGTAATACAATATATCCGCTGCACTGCCCTGATCTACTAGGACTCGTTTTATGTCAAACCGTTTCCCAATTCCCATAGTTATAATCAGTGCGTCAGTATGTGGGTGTTAAATACCTTCTAAATCCTTTATAGTAAATAAAACCGTGCACAAAGGGGACTTGGATACTGTGCATACCTTTTCGGCATGGGCCCTACTGACATGACCTGTTGAATTTGCACAGCTTTGGCAATTTCTTCTCTGAGTGCCTCTTCACGCTCTTGAGTAGTTGTTCTGTGGATTACATTTATTACAACCCGGGGAGGATGCTCAATGTTCGGTTCCGGTGGAGGGTTCCCCTGTTTGGTCACCATTTTATCTTGATTAATGTAGTCTCGAAGGTGTCCAGCAGCTACCAAGTCTTCCAAGTATTGTTTCAGTGCCCTGCAATTCTAAGTCATATGCCCCCTGTCTTGGTGATAGGCGCATCTGAGCTTTTGATTGCGCCGAGCTGGATCTCCCAACATTTTTGGCGGCCAAACAAAGAATGGCTCTCTCTTGATCTTTTCCAAAATATGATAGATTGGTTCTTTGAATACGGTCACGACTACTTCGTGAGATTTGGACTTGTCTACTTTATTCACCGTGAGTCCTCGGTGTTCCCCTCGGTCTGCTGTCTTCTTGTGACGAGCTGTTTGTTTAGTTGATGCTATCTCGATGGGGATCTGGTCGTCTTCGAGGCGAGCGTATTGCTTAATCCTGGCACGTAAATCTTTCAGTGCTGTGGCCGAGTGCTTGGTAAGTGACTGTCTCAGCTTACTTTCCAGGTGCAGACCGTGTTTAAAGGACATCACAACCATCTGTTCACTACAGACATTTTCCTCCAGGTCATTATACTTTTCACAATACCTCCTAGCATAATTGCGCAACGTTTTTTCCTGTTCCTTTTGGAGACTGAACAGTGTATTCAGCTCTTTCAGGATCTTAGTGTTGAAGACAAACCTAGCTAAGAAGTCTTTGGAGAGCTGCTTCTAGTCGTAAATTGATCCAGCTGGGAGTCGATCAAACCATCGAAGTTCGGATTCTCCCAAGCTGGACGGTGTAGACTGCCCCGAGAACTCTCTAACTCCGCGCCTGTGAGGGTGCGAATCCGTTTTGTTCTCTAGCTACTACAGTGCGGACTCAATATCACGGTTCTGAATCTAATCTCACAAAGTGCAATGTGAAACCGATAAATCACCAACGAGTCCAAATCCAGCAAATCGTTTTGGAAAACTAATTTTTATAAAGAAGTGCCAAACATGGACTGCTTTGCCAGATACAGAGTCACCACCTAAATATTTTATTTTAGGGGAATTTAAGAAACCCTGACTCGTGCCTAAGGCCACATGTCCGTCATCACTAAAGTTGCCTCGGCTCGGGAACTTGGGTATGAGAGGGGAAGGTCATGCAATGAGCACCCCCGCTCGTCCGATCAAAGATCGGCCTTTACTAAGCATGATTTGTTGTTTTTGAAAACACATGTGTTCTTATTCCGGTTATTAACCTAGAATTATATGTGATGCGCACAGCATACAAGTATAGACTAGATCGCCTAAGTTGGAACAAAACATTGCATATTCGTTTGTTTGAAAATAGTTTAGAGGTGCTACTCGCAAGTAGGCTAAATCGTGGATTTCAATGAATTGTTCCAATTCAAGCAATCCAACCTTCACCCGCAGGCATTCAAGCAGTTAATCACTTAAGCAGTTAGCCTCATGGCGAGCATGCTTTCATGGCAATCAATAACACACATGCAGTATGCTAAAGCGTAAACACTCACAATGTACTCCAAGCCAAAACAGAGAACTAGTTAGAAATCATGTATGATCCTAGTTCATATTAAGATGGCTAATGCAACATATACAAAAATGAAACTCAGATAGGCTCGGCTATTCTAAGAAGTCATGTGAATGCAACTTGATAACATGTTGTTGAACACGTATTCAAGTAAATGTATTGAAATACAATGCAGTTAGTATGATGCGCCGAGCCCGGTGCATGCAATACAGATGAATGGATGCACGCATGCAAGCATAAGGTATGCTAATCAAAATATACCCTAAAACTAACCATCGTAAGCGGTTAAGTAAAAGGGAGAAAGAAATGGGGGTTGCAAGACATGCATCACACACATGCACGCTTATTACAACAATTGGCCCTCTAGACAGAGGGTCCGAATAAAGAAGCTAACTAGCTAATCTAAGCTAATTAAACTAATTATTACATCACAAAACTAATTAACTAGCAAGTTAATTAGTTAAGCTATTACAACACAAATTGAATAGTTAAACGCATTAACTAATTAGGTGCAAAAACCAAAGCATAAACTAGCTAAGCAAATTAGCTAAGTAAAGCGATAAATCAGGACCCTCAAGGTGGGAAGTATATGCATGCTCGGTTGCCTCGTTCGGAAATCCGTCACGATGCCCCGATTTGCCTCTGTTTGCAACTGTCCTCAGAACCTTGCACCAAGCTCCACAAAGCTTCTAACTCACCTTGGGGATCTGTAGGAGCATGGCCGACCACTTTCTGGAGTTACCAACCACCTGCCAACCACCCATCTTTGCCACAGACCAGAAAAAGTGGTCGGCCAGCTAGTTTATCTGGTCGGCCAACCAGTTGTTGCTGCACTTCTCCATTTTGCTGCAACAGAGAGCAAGAAAGGGCATGGCAATGTATTTGCAAGGTATGTGTGCACAACCACCCTCCCTATCATTTCATAAGCTCAAGGGAGTGTGGTTCTCGACCCTCGGGCCACCAATCACGCATCTCGATGCATGATGGCCGAGAAGCCAAATTGCACAATTCAATGTAAAATGAATGCACACATAAACACATAAAGCCTAGAACTCTATCATGTATGATCAAGAGCGTCGGCGACCGAGAATTGAGGCACGTTTCATCACTTCAAGTATGAAACGTCTCTCGTTTCTCGTGTTTGGACTAATACCCAATCCAAACAAATGCAATGCAACTCAAGCATGCAAACATGCAATGCAACTACATGGCATACACAATGCAATGTAAGATAACATGGCATACCCAATGCAAAGAACATGGCATACACAATACAATGGACAACATGGCATGCACGATGCAATGTAACATGATTAACTTAACAAAGCTAATGACATGCAAAGAGGGCTAATGCATGCATACATAAAGCAAGGAAACATAAGCATGCAACAACATGGCAATGTAAGCATGCAAATAACATGAAAGCAAACATGCTCAATGGATTTAAACCAAAATGGACAGACCTCAATTATGCCCAAATCAATGGCCATGATGATGAAACTAAGGCATGAAGTACAAAGTAAATGCATGTACAATGCAAAGGGCCATTGACCGGGCATAAGAGCACAACTCTCAAGAGTGCTCGAAGAGTGACAAATGTGGAAGTGTAACAACACTATAAGCTCTGAAATAAGGTATGAAATGATGCCAAATCATTCAAACAACACAAGCATGGCATGCTAGGGTCTTTAAAGCATAAAGCTAGCAAAGAGGACTACTCTAGAGACATGCAATACATGGTACAAAGGCATGAACCAACCATGGATAGAGCTTAATTAGGTTTAAACAAAGACCAAAATATGCTGAGATGAGGGCTCAAAGGCCTAGGCAAAATGGCATACACGCTAGGCCACAAACTAGGCAACAATGCATAACACTCCAAGGCACTTAAAGAGTGAGTGAAGTGGGAACATGGCAATGCTACATGCTCTAAAATGTCATGGTAAATGATGCCAAATCATGTACACAATACAAATGGAGCATGCTACGGTACCCAAAGCTTGAAGCTAGCATAGACATTTGTACTATAGCTATACCAAACATGAAGTATATGGCAAAGGCAACCCAAAATAGTCCTAGAACATGTCAAAATGAGTCTAAAACGTGTATGGAAGGAAGCCAAAACAAGCTAGCATGAAGGGCATAAGGCATGATGAATGCAAGGCAAATAAGGTGGATTACACTACACCTACCAAGACCAAGCATGAGATGGCTTCACCAACAAAAATCAAAGTTATATCATGGCAAAATAACCCCAAAAATCCACTGAAATGATAGCTCGCAAGCTTAGGCATGAAGGCATACACAATGACCCATGTTTAAGGCATAAAGGGCAAACCCTCCAACGCATTGAATGAGTGAAAGATGCAAGTGTATGAACATGAAATATGGATTGAAATCACATAACAAGTGATGCCAAATCATTGAAACAGGCCAAGCAATGCATGCTAGTGGACTTGATACACAAAGCTAACAAGCTAGAATGCACTATAGCTATACAAAGCATGGCATGCATGACTGAAACAACACAAATTAGAGCTTAAGAATGCTAAAACATGGACAAAAGCTTCTTAGAGTTAAGCCAAAATCATGCTAGAATGACATGTTAAAGCATGATACACATTGGGCTATTAAAGGGAAATGCACCACAAGTGCAAGAAGCATGCAAGGGCTAACCAAACCAAATCTTAACAGAGGTGTGACATGGAAAAACATCACCAAAAACATGCTGAAATGGAAACAAATCATGCTAGAAAGGCATGCTACTTCATGAAGCATACAAGACTAGTTTGCAACATTTACACTACAAGTGTATAAGGCATGCAAGAGATGAAAAAACCAAGTAAAAACAGTGGTATGCCATGTCAAAATAACCCCAAATACATGCTAAGATATGGCCAACATAAGCTTAACGAACATGCTCAAACATGAGGCAAATGAAGCAAGCATGCAAGACACAAGGAGAGGGGATGACCCTCTCATATTTGGGACCTCAAAACAACATTTCCACCACTGAAATTCCTTTGAGTTTCAGTGGTGAGAAGGCCAAAACAAGGTGGTCCCAATAGCTTAAAAGGAAGGTTCAAAACAAGGCCTAACAAGGCACAAGAAGGGGTAGACTACCCCCAACACAAAAGTGACTTTAAACAAACATTTTAAGGACCAAAAATCAGAACTTTTTTCAATAAAAAGTTAAGCTTAAATTAGCATGAAAATAGGTCCAAAAGCTTAAGCAAAATAAGGGTTTAAAGGGCTAGTTGACTCACCCTTGTAGAACACCTTCAAAACCACAACTCCAGCAGCTTTTTTGAACTCAAACCAACCCAAAAACTCCAAAACAAACCTGAAGAAGCCTCAGCAAGAAAATGATGGTGTTTGAGTGTGTGTTTGTGTGTTAAAGTGTGGTAAAACTACACTTTTAAGGCACAAATGAAGAACAAGAGCAAGATAGAGACAAAAGTGTATCTATATCTTCCAAGCCCAAAAAACTAAACCTGGAGGAGAAGGGGGGAGGTTCTCTCTTATAGAGAACCAAACTCAAGCTTGTTGGACAAGCTTAGGGTCAAAGGCCATCCCTCTATACACGTGTATGGAGGATGGCTTTAGTGCCTTCCAGCTGTGACAATTGGATGAAAATATCTCCAAAAAGGTGATGAAAAGCAGCCGACCACTTGAAGTGATCGGCCAGCTACTTGAAGTGGTCTCCCAAGATGAAAACTGGTCAGCCATGGTGGGAGAGGGTCTACAACATGAAAACAATGCAGTGGTGTGGTGGCCGACCAAAAAAGGTGGCCCAAAGACCAAGAAAACCAGTTGGCTGACCAGAAAACTGGCTGGCGGGGAGGAAAGTGGTCTCTAAGAGGAAGAACTGGTCTCCTACCCTTGTACCACCTTCCAAACAAGGAAAACAAGGTTTGTACCAAAAACAAACCAAAAAGGATGCAAGACGAAAGTTCAGGAGGCAAGGCGCGCGGCCGGAAGCCTCGAAAACTAGTCTACGGGCATCAAAAGTGGTCTGCGACCACAAAAGTGGTCTCCTCGACCACAGTGTCCCTCTAGGCAGAGGCAACAAAGCGTGGTTCAAAAACCACACCAAACAGAGAACATTAAGCGGTCCCGAGTTAAGGCGCGTGGCCGAGGCTCCGAAAATCGAGAACTGGTCTCCAAACGAGAAAAGTGGTCTACGACCACGAAGTGGTGGTCTACAAGACCTCTCCCTCCCTCCAAGGAAGAGAAACAAGGTTCGGTCTGCAAACTGAGCCAAAGCACAAAGAGTTCGGAGGCCCGGAGGCAAGGCTCTCAGCCAAAACTTCGAAACCTCAAAATGAGCACGACATACACTATCACCGAGCGCTCAATTGATGACGTCTGAATCTGAAGGTCGGTCAAAAATGGGGTGTCTACAGACGGGAAAACTTTGCACATCAGTGCTTCGTCACGGCTCCATAGGGACATCATCTATCTATAATGGCTGATGTGCGTCAATGGGTCCGACTTCCTATCGTACGACGTGAACTTTGGTGGGATGAATTTCTTGGGAGGTCTTATGGCCTCTATTTTCGGTGAGAATGGGAAGGAGACGAGCCTATCCAATGCTCGATGCTCTCTCTGGTAGATGGTACGGTCAAGGTGATCTCGCTGTTGCTCATTTTGCCTGTTACCAATTAGCCAAGGACAAAGGTCTTGAGGGGGTACTCTGTCTGCTGGCTAGCTGTCTTCTGCCTCTTAGCCCTTCTCCAGCGTGAGCCACGGGTGTGGCTGCTTGCCACCTCACTTTGTACTGGGATTGGCTGGCTCTGTTGCCAAGACTCATTTCTGGAAACCTTCTTCACTAGTGATTCACAGGATGGGCTTCTCTATCGCAGGGGAGAGGGCTCTGTATCATTCATCTCTTCCGTCGGATCACCCATTACCCTTTTAAGTTGTACTTTCAGCTCTTGTATCTCCATTCCCATGGAGTCTATGATTTGATCCCCGCAATCCTTCTCCAGAAGAAAGTGATGAGAAGAACCTCCAACGAAAGGCAATCGATGCTCAACAGATTTGGGGGTCCGGTTGTTGTTGCCGATTTGTTCTTCTAGGACTGTTGGGAGTGCCAAGCCTTTATCTTTTGTCTTCTCCGTCTGTGGAGTCTGTGTCGAAGGTGGGATGTCCTCAATCCCTATCACCAGAATCAAGTGCAGAACTCGGAGGTAAAGCCCTTCACGTTCATCGTACCAATTGTGCGTACTGAATACCGCATTAGATGATTGTGGATCGGAGCCCCGCACTTGATTGGACTGTCCAGGAATTGAGGCCCTACAAGAAGGAGCACCGTCAAAGCTGCCTGGCCGGGGTTGGCCGGATAACCCCTCCGGTGTGGGAATGAGTAATAGGAGAAGAAGCAAGGTGCTCTCTCAGTGCTGAGAGTTAAGTTTCAGTGAGTAGAGTTTAGCTTAGATCAGTTACCTTCAATGTGAAGTCAGTATAGTTTATATATAACTCCTTGCTTGTTACCAAGATGGTTTCATGGAGCTGTGGTGCTGCCAGCTTTCCTTTTAGCATTGCCCAAGGTTGGGGACCATCTGGTAGTTGTCATAGGGTGCTTATACTTATTGTTGCCATGCTGATAACAAACCACATTCCTTTGGTTAACTGTTTCCGTGATTCTAGGTGTAGGGGACCAGCTGAGGTGGCAACTTGCACATGCATATACTCACAGCTTCTACGTTTCTCTGGTGTGTTCCTCTGGTGCTGCCAGCTTTCCTTTTAGCATTGCCCAAGTCCTCTATGGGATTGATTGTAGAGATAGGCCGGCCCAGTATGATATCTTTGTGTGGGCTCAGCCTCTTTCGTGTTCTATCCAAGGGTCAGGTCTTGCGGCTCGGCCCAGCTAGCATCGTGGCTAGATTGACCTTTCCACCACAGGTTGGGCCCAAGTGCTTGAGGACTTGGGTGGATTGTTGATGATGCAATTGGGCTGAACTGACTGGCCCACTTGCTTATCCTGTTTCTCAGGTCTTGAGTCTAATGGATTGGGTCGACCCAAGGCTTGGATCCGACCCATTTCATATTTAGCCCCTTTATATAGCAATATAAATCAATAACTAAAACATTCAATTACGGGCTCACCTGAACAATGCCGTGTTCTATTGTAGAGAGTTGAGAGAGAGAAGAGAAAGCTTCGAGCCGTTCTATGATGTAGCTAGGGTTTGAGACGTGTGTGTTCTTTAATGTTATTTTGCCTTCAATTTTTATTTATTTACAATTTGACCCTACATAAATTTATAAAATTTCAATTGGCTAAACTGGCCACTCACTGTGCCGCCTATAAATGGCCCTTGCGATTCCCGGAGTTTCTTTTTGAATATTCAAATATAAAAAGAAAAGCAAAGAGCAAAGAAGGGAGAGTTTCACCGGAAAAGAGAGGTCAACGATGATGATGGCGTACGGAGGTGCCGCCGTAGGTCCACCATCAACGACGGTGGTGAGGCAGGGGAGGTAGAGAAGGTGTCACGACCCCAAACTGCCCCTAGTAGAATGGTGCCGTGATGGCCAGTAATCCGAGATTACCAAAGGCCAACTTACAAAGATCACACACAATCAGAGTATAATCTATGGGGCTGACAAGAGCGGAAGCAATAGCTTAAAATACAAGTGGTCCATAAGAGCTGTGCATAAGTCAAATGGAATGACATACATCATTACATAACTTTACAACTTATAGAATATACATTACATCTTGACAAAAGGGGCTTCTCAAGCCGACATAAACAAAACACAATATATACAAGTCAAGAAACATCCTCCACAGAACTGCCGACGTCATTACAAGATTGCCGAGCTAAACACAAAATGCCGACATAAATATAATACAGGAAGTACAAGGTTAAAAACATAATCTTCACAGTTGCCGACATCCTTGATGCCGACCTAACATGCATACAAAACATCGGCACAAAACGCACATCTCGGCGTAGCCGACTTCTAGCTTGGAACCTACATATATACATAGAGAGGGTGAGCTTGGATACTCAGTGAATGGTACAAGTAATAAAGGGGTTAAATGAATGATTCCCGAGGTCTTTGTCAAAACAATACATATATCATATCTTCTTCAAAACATGCACATATAAAATAACTTGTTCAAAACATATACTTAGCATAACTTGTATCAAAACATGCACTTGGCTTAACTTGTAACAAACATACCCACCCGTTCATAGACTGTCGGTGGCAAAACAAGGGTGCTACTTAGGCTTAAAGTCCCCTGGCACGTACGGACTTGTGCCACTTATGCTTAAAGTCCCCTGGCACGTACGGACTTGTGCCACTTATGCTTAAAGTCCCCTGGCACGTACGGACTTGTGCCACTTAAGCTTAAAGTCCCCTGGCACGTACGGACTTCCAAACATGTGCTGCATAAGCTTAGAGTCCTCCAGCACGTAAGGACTTCCCGAGGATGTTAACCGAAACAGAACTTATACTTGGCAAGCAAAACTTATACTTGATACATAAAATAGGGGTATTCATTCATGCTTAACAAATACTTTTCAAACAAGACAAAACAAAGCTTATCAAAACCTTATAACATAACTTTATTAAAAATACCACTCACTTAGTTCTTGGGACGTCGGGCTCAAGGCAAGGTCCAAGTCCTACAAACATATGGCAAGGTCCACTGAAAACACATCTCAAAACAAGTCTTACATACATGCAAATGATCTCGGAAAAACATGCTGGAAGTCAAAACACTGTTTTACATGTCGGGAGGACATGCTGGGTACTAACCAGGTCTTTGCCGAGGTCCCACACCTCCTGGCCGAGGTGTGGTTACCACGGCTTCGGCGTGCGGCTGCAGGCCGAGGTTCAAACAAGACAAAAGTGTAAGTGATGATGCAAGGTAGGCCAAGGTGAGATACGATGCTTGGCCTAAGTGTGAGGTCTAGGTAAGAATGATCTCGGCGACTACACTTCGGAAAGTGAAGTCTGGAAATCTGGGTTTCCACCCGTGAAGAACATGAAGAACATGAACATGAAGAACATGAGTATGATGAATGCCAAAATCATAACTTGCTTATACAAAATCTGGGTTTTCGTGCCATGAGTTTGAAAACATGGACCTGGGCACCCATACTTGAAGATCATGGGAAAACAAACATGAAAACATGCATCTTAGCATGAGCTTTCGGATCAAAACATGACTTTTCTTGAAGAACACATGAATGCTATTTTCTCTTTCTAAAACCGAACTTCAAAACAATGCATGGCTTACAAATCATATTCAATCATGCAATGCAATAAAATAATCATAAAGGACAACATGAGAATATCAAGAATCTGACCTTAGAACACGAATCTAACGGTTCGATCTCTAGGAATCAAGCTTGGAAATCTACTCTCTCAAGAACTCCTCCTTCTCTCCTCTAGAGCTTCTCTCTCCTCTTCCTTAGAACAAAACACAACAAATGATAGGTTTCTCTCTCTGCCGGCTGACTTAACACTCAGCTCGGACACGTGGCGTTACCGGGTTGGTTCTCTTCAAAAAGGTGATAGATTGACAAGACAGGTGTGAGGCAAAGCGTATTCAACAAGCTTGGTGGCAAGGGCACCTCGGCAAGTGATGACATCGGCCAAAAGACAAGACATCGGCAAACAAAGGACAATGACTTCGGCTAAGGACAAAACTTCGGCAACTAAGGTAACAATGATCTCGGCTAGGAAGGACAACACTTGACTAAGCTGTGCCACACCTCGGCCTAGATGTGCCACACCCCGGTCTAGGTCATACCACTCCTGGACAAGATCACCTCGGTACAAAGATGACATCTCGGCCTAGATAATACACATCTCGGCCTTGGCGATACACACCTCGGCCCAGATGATAATCATCTCGGCCAATATGCCAGGACAAAGGTGGAGGTCAGGCAAAGTGCTACCAAGATGGTTCTGGACCGAAGATGACCTCGGCTTGGGAATGATCTAGGCTTAGCATGACCTAGGCTTAACATAACAAGGGAGGAACAAAGCATACATATACACTTAGGCAAATCAAATACGTACCAAAACAAGACAAGATTCATAAATGTTAACTTAACAAGGCAAAAGTATATGAATGCACAAGAACATGACTAAGCCATAAATGTGGGTCCTTATATCCTTCCCCCCTTAAAGAAGTTTGGTCCCCAAACTTCACTTACCATGTCCTCAAAACAATTCCGAACATCGGGTCCTCATCTCTTCTTATCCTTTCCAGCCTTTACCTTGGGACAATCCTTAATGCGATGACCCATCTCACCACATCCAAAACATGCTCCAGATGCCCAATGACACTCTCCAAAATGTAGCTTTCCACAACTTGTGCATGTCGGCCTAACGTCACCTTCTTGATTCGCGTCATTAGGGCCGTCCACATTCGTCTTCTTCTCGGCATCACTCGGGTCTGGGCGATCCTCATAGGTCTTCCTCTTCTTCTGTTTCTCCACCAAGCTCTGACTCCGGCTCAAGTTAGCTTCTGCTAAGATGGCTTTGTCTAACACTCCAGCATACGTCGGCATGCTAAGCAAATTAACCCGGTCTTGAATGGGTCCTCGAAGCCCATTTTCAAACTTCCTAGCTTTTCTGTATTCGTCGTTGACCATGTGCGGTGCATACCTTGCCAACTCGGTGAAAGCACGATCATATTCGGCTACTGTTTTATTGCCTTGTGTTAACATCTGAAACTCTGTGGTTTTGCGATCTCGGACACTGAGTGGAAAATGCTTGTCATAAAATAACTCCAAAAATCTGGCCCAAGTCAACTCTGGATTACCTTCTCGGATCATCATCCACCATCTACGAGCGTCATCTTCCAAGGTGAATGCTGCCAATGCCACCTTCTGGGCGTCGGTGCTGGGAAAAACTTCGAACAACTTCTCCATTTCAAGAACCCATGCTTCTGCTTTCATCGGCTCTATACCTCCATGGAACTTCGGCGGTTTCATCTTCTTAAATTCCTTGATCAAGGTCAAGGTGTCGTCTCCATACAAAGCTGGCTGCAGCTGTACTTGTGGTACGGGAGGAGGCGGAGGCGGAACTACACGTCGGCCCTCTGTCTGCTCGGCTTGAGTGGATGTAGTACCTGTGTTCTGCTGCCTTGCTTGCCTTAACTCATGGGCCAAACCTTCTACCATCCTTTCCAGTCTGTCTATTTTGTCCTCGGGTTGATCTCGGCCAACTGGGGGTCTACCTCTTCTCATGACGCTAAAGGTATGCAAAAATGTGGCTCTTAAAACAAAATGAACCAGTAACATGCATGCAAGGAATAGATGATCATGCCGAGATGATGCACATCTTATCAAGTAGCAAGCAACATGATGCAAATCTAATATCAAGTCTAAGGGAGATCCTATGCTCTTTAGGACTCAAAGTGTGTGACCAACGTACTATAAGGATCTTGTGCTCTGATACCATTCTGTCACGACCCCAAACTGCCCCTAGTAGGATGGTGCCATGATGGCCAGACTTTTGGGCGAGTATCCGGTAACACACAAGTAGCAATGAACAGTGCCTCGCTTATTGTAACGAGTTATTATAGTCATCATAAATTTTGACGAGCTACAAGCGAGTTTGATGGAGTTAATTTTTTAAAATTTATTAGCTAAAAAATAATTTTAAAGAACTTGATGAGGATGCTCGTAACCAAGAACAAGCCGCCGGCCTTGTGTTTTACGGGAAGTAGCAGTAAGGAACTTCTAAAATGGCCCTTTTACCACAAAAAAAAGTTAAGGAAGAATTACATTTCAATGTATTTTTATTTTTTTTTAAATTATAAAATTATTGAAAAATTTACGATTTTAATTATTAATATTAATAAATTTTTTCATTTATCTGTAATTGTTTTCTAAAACTACTGATATGTATTTTCTCTAAAAATTAAAGAGAAATTATAAAAAATAAAAAATCTTAAAGTTTGAGCTTATAATAAAATAAGTATTCCAAAATTATTCAGAATTATCATCTAATGGTTCAGATTTGTCATATTACACAAAGAGTTCTGCTATTAGCACCCACAAATCATTTTGGACTCCCAATTTCTTTAGACTCTCACTTAAAAATTCTAAAACCCTTAAAATTTATTTTTTTCCTAAATAATACCAAAATTATTCTTGTAAAAACATTTCATCTATTCAAATGCACAATCTCACATCCCCACACCCCAAAAAATCTTTCTCCCAAAACCCTAACAAACCCATGACTGTGGAACCTTCCAAAACCAGTGAAAAAATTTTGTGGTGATTAAGAAATTTTTTCTCTATTTCATTATGATGTTTGTCAATCTGTTTGAATATTTATTTATTTATTTTTTACCTCTTTTCACACATAACACAACCCATTTTCATGCTTCTCTGGTTGGTTTTCTGCGATTCATCCATGGCTTCACTGTACTTGTATGCTCCCAGTGTGAGCCAAACTGGGTAGGATTTCATCCCTGATCAACGGGCCAGTTGACCACCTAAGGGTGATCTGACTTCCTTCGTTTTCTTGCTTCTGCAACTACTTCGATTATCTGTTCCCGAAACAAATAAGAAATGTTCGGTTACCTGTTCCTGAACAAATAAACAATGTTCAGACCTGTGTTCTCGAATTTTGTTCATATGGTTGAACAATGTTCAAACCTGTGTTCCCGAATTTCATTCATATGTTCAGGAGTTCAGTCCTGAAAAAATGACGAACAATTTTTATCATTTTTTTCAATAAACTTACCTTTACAAGGCCAATTTCCCCCGAGCTAAGAAAACCATCAAAGTTATGAACCTCTTCTGAGCCTTTTTTATTGTACTCCTCTCGACTTATGGAGTTGTGGTTGCCAGAAAAAAATTTCACTCATTGTCATTGCCGGAGAAGTGTATGTAATCAAATGATTACCATCATTATTGCCGGAATATTGTTGCCAAAGAGTTTTCAAGGTTTTGAAAGTGGGTAGCTTTTGAATGTGGGATTTGGAGACGATGGATGGATGGTGATGGATGTGGGTGATCTCATAAACCCTAACTTATGATGTAGTGGGTGTGTGAATTTAATTGTGAGATAGGGTATCTCAAAACTTTTGATATCCTTTTTAGTAATTTTATTTGAAGTTATTATAATAATAATAATATTAAAAAAAGGCTAAAAAATAGAGAATTCAAAATAATTGATAGAGTGCTAATAGTAACACTACACAAATTCAATCTTAACCACAAATTACCATTCTGGGTAGATTCAAGGACCACCATAAGTCTGGGTCCCTGACTTATTCCAAAACAGAATTTGAATTTTTTATTTTATTAATTTAAAGTCTACTTTTTTTTATTATTTGTTTTTAATATAAATTATTTGGCTAATTTTGTTAAATAAAACAGACCAAAAACACATTAAACTCAATCAAAAAAACCAAATTTACAGTAGTAGTAATAATAATAATAATAATCATCATCATTGTGCTTTCAGAGGGGCAAAGTTGAATTTATCTTATTTTTTTGTCAATCTCTAGTTATCTTATCTTATGATTTGGTAAGTATAGTTAAGATGTTCATCAAACATTGTTAAAATAAGTAAAGTAGATAAAGTAGAAAGGTAGGGACACAGGTGGTACATAATGTGTGTGTAGCACACTGCCATGACAATTTCTAGTAATAGAGAAAAGAATGAAGGTAAAGAGAGGTCTAGAGTTTGAGTTTGGTCATAGATATGGCATTATTATGTGTATGGCCGTAATTTTTTATCTAAGCTCAACCAACCAACCATCCACCATTTTCCCTTTGGCTCTTTTCATGGGTGGGGGGAGGGGGGCTATCATCTCCATCTTGTTTTGTTCCTTTGAAATCCCTAGAATTATAAGCCTAAGTTTTTATAATATAGTTCCAAATTCTAATTACAAAAGGGGGAATTACAGTAAGGAACAAATCCCATGATGATTCTAAGCTTCCAAGTAGTAGTAGTCCAGTTTCCAACGGTTAAGCATGCATTACACAATATTTTCACACACTAGATGTGATTATTCAATTAAAGAGATTAATTTTTACCCAAAAAGAAAAGAAAAAAAATGTTTCAACAACCAACATTGGCTTCAAATAAAACATAGCTCATTAAACTCTAGCAGTATCCATCATATGGACTCTGCAGTTATGCAAGACCCATCATATGTCTGTAATGCATCACGAATTTGTCCATCCATACTTTATGTATACAATTTCCTGATCAATTTATGTGATCTAGACTTATTACAAAATGTATTATGATATCTCTCATGTTATATGTTGAGTGCCTTAACCTGTTGCATAATGTCTTGGATTAAAACTGTGTATTTAGGGTTTGATCTAATCTATTTTCCTAGTTAAATCCAATGAAAAGGATTTGAATCCAATGAAGGCAAAAGAAGAGAAAAAGGAGAGGACAGGCGAGAGGAGCAGAGGAGAGCAAAGAAGAAATATACTTGGATGCCGGAAGGAGAACCGGTGGGAAGTCGATGCCACTGTTGCTACAAGTAGTTTGTGAGAGTAACGTGAGACCGCGCGAGAGAGAGAGAAAGAGAGAGAGAGAGAGATCGTGAGGGCCTGTGCAAATGAGTGTGAGAGGAAAGAAGAGGAGAGGAGATGAGGGTTACCTGGAACTTTTCCCACGTTGGTGGTGTTGGGGTTATGAGAGAGAGAGAGAGAGAGAGAGAGAGAGAGAGAGAGAGACAGACAGAGAGTGATGACTGGGAGCAGATGGACGATTTTTTTTTTCTTTTTTGATCTGAGAAAAGAATACTGAAAGGGTAGGGAGCAGGATAAGAGAGAGGGCAAGAGAGAGCAAAAATATAACATTTTGCAACGGAAGAAGAAAAGACGTTGCGAAAAAAAATTAAAACAATCGTAAAAAGAAAAGAAAAACGATGGGTAATAGACCATAGCGTATAATACTATTTTTTGCCATGGTCTTAGATTTTCTGTCGCAAAAAAATTAATTTGACGGCGGCTTTGCTTGCTATGGTAAAAACATATTTTTTGCGACGATTTTCAAACCGTTGCAAAAGGTTCTGTGTCTAAAGCTCCCTTTTCTAATAATGAAACATTTGTTCGAATGGATATTAAACTTCTACATCGTAATATCTTAATTTAACAATACATAAAGCATTACATGAAATATAAGAAATACAACAAATTGCCTAAAGGGCTTATACCTTTCAAGGTGAGAACCTTGATTACAAATAATTGAAACTTTATCCCAACACATAAGCCCGGTGGCTGTGATCACATAAAGCATTCAAAGTGAGCTTTCGTGCTCCATCAAGATCTCCACCTATCTTTAACTGAGTGGAGGCACAACATCAATGGTAGGAATGAGCAAAGTTGTCCAATATAAATACATTTAACAGAGTGTGCAAACATTTGAAATGGATATAATCATACTATGCACTTGACATGACACAATCCTTGTTTTTCCCTTTTAAAAGAAACAATCTGCAATGCACGACTCACAATATGGCAAGGCGATGGGCACCTAAAACATACATCCTTTCCACATTTGCAGGCTCATAATACGGCAGGGCTAGTAGACACCCAAAATCACTTGTTTTCCACATTTTTTTGGCTCAATACGGTAAAACCAATGGACACCTAAAAATATTTCCTACGTTTGCCCTATGACAAGCAAAAGATAGGGCAATTGAGCACCTAGACTTCCTCGCGCGGGCACCAATACAATACTCAGCCAGTTTCCAAAATTTGGCTCAATTACCTGGACTTATACACTATTTACACCTTTTCATATTTCCAAACATCCAATAAAGTGTATCGACATGAGATAAGATCATGAATGCCATGAGATGCACGGATTTGTAAATATTTCAAGTTGCCTAAGGTTCAATTTAGTTTATACGGGAGATAAATAGTATGTCTCATATTTCAAAAGAATCTTAATTCCACAAGTTCAACAAGATCAACCACGTCAATTAAGTAAATAAATCTCAACAAGTTCACCAATTCGATCATCATCCATGTTTCGATAGATTAACAACTCAATTTCATATTAAGTTGCCCAAATGAATCAAAATCCTTTTTTAGAGTAAAAATCAAAATTAGGGTTTAGTAAAAATTTAGGGTTTCCCTCGTGTTTTTAAACCAATTAATCTTCATCAAACACCTCTATTTTTATTAATCATTCAAAACTCCTTAAAGATTCTGGAAAAATCCCTATTTGAGCATCAATAACCTACATAAATCAATGTTACTCATCTCATACATCAATATCCCTATTTAAGTAAATGTTTTAATTTAGCCTCTTATATTTATATTTCATTGACTTAAATTTACAATGTAAATAAAGAAATACTCCTCATTTGGGTTTAAAAAAAAAAAATTCAAAATCCAATTAAATCAAAAAGTGATTCCTTCTAGTTTTAGTACAAAAATAAATTTTCAACTGCAATTACTAAGTTTGACGTTGAAGTAAAGTTGCAAATACCTCGTGCAAAAAATTCATAAAATCATATTAGACTATTTAATATATGAGTAACAATTACCTCCAAAAATTATTTTAAAAATCATAAATTTTGAAAAAATTAAAATTTCACACTTAGAAACTTTTCAAACTTAGTCCAATTATGACATAAAATATTTTTAATGCAATTATCTCTATATGAAAAAGAAATGAGAGTCGGGTCTCGACCTGAGCCGTTACTAAACCCTTTGTTATTTCTATTGATTGGCTATAACACCTAATTTTCTGCCAATGTGATTTAAATGAATCAAAACAAATCAAATTTTGAATAAACATGTGACCACCGGTATCAAAAATTTGACACAAATAACGATTACCATGACCAATTTGAATAAGCAAAAAAATTGGACAAATAAGCAAAAAAATACCAGGATAGATAAGCCAAAATATTAGAATAAATATATTTGATTAGGAGAGATAAGCAAAAATACTAGGATAGGAAAATTAAAATAATTTGATTACATAGGTTAAAATAATTTAGACAATTTGGATAGATAGGTTAAAATAAAAGTTTGGGGACAGATAGATTAAAATAATTTAGACAAATATGCTAATAATCTAGTTAAAAATAATGTAGATAGATAGATTACAATAATTTGCACATATAGGTTAAATTTATTTGGATAATTTGGACATATATATTCAAATAATTTGGACGGATAGGTATACAAGGACATTTACTTGGGACAGATAATTCAAAATAATTTGAACAAATAGATTAAAAATCGTAGGACATAATTTGAACAGATATGTATATACAGGGCATTTACTTGGGATATATGATTTAAAATAATTTGAATAGATACATTATAATCTTGGGACATAATTTGAACAGGTAGATATATACAGAAAGTAAATTAGCTATCTGTTCAAATCGTTTATGGTGTTAAAACTTCAATAAGTTAGATATTTGAGCTCGATAGTCCGTTTTGGCCTTTTTTTTTGTTTATTTTATTCCATATATTTTTTTGAGTTTGGTTCATACAAAATTGGCGAAAGTGGCTTCGAACACTCAAAAAATATTGTTTCTCTATTTTGATAAATGAAAAATTAATCTATCATTTTTAATTTTTTTTATATTAAATATTCATCTTGTTTGTTTGAAAGATTTCTAAAAGAAAAATCAACATATATTAATTTTATTAAAAATAAATTTATAAAACTTAAATTATAAGATTTTAAATTTTTTTAGCACAAAATGCATTTTGAACATACTAACTAGATTTATCTTTATAACCAATAAAGACCAAACTACGAACCGTTGTCCCAAAACACTATGGGTTGAATTTTTCACCGAATTTTCCAATATTTTATTGCAATTAATTTATTAAATTTAACCTTAACTCTTTAATTGCGTATAATTTGAGTAATATTTTAACTCTTTAATTTTGCCAAATTTTTTATTTTTATTTTTTATTGACGAGTCCGTATCAAATTTTCACTTATAAGTTAAACAACAATGATTCATACCATTAAAAAAAAGACCATTAATAACACTAATACATTAGGAATGCCAAAAAAAAAAAAAAAAAAAAAAAAGGCAGTGGACAGGGCTCACTGCCACATCATTAATGATACTATTAGAGTATCACTTTTAGTGCTCTCAACCATTTTTCTAAGGCCAAGTTTGGCATCTCCCAAAAAGACAAAAAGTCAAAAAATTACTCAAAAAGTTAAAAAGTTATCACTATTCAATAAAAAAAATATTAAAAAATTTATTTTCCACACATCCATACAACTCAGCAATCATGAAAAATCTGGCGTTGTGCAGCGTTTGTTGAATACTATTGCATAGTTTGGGTGCAATTTTCACACATTGCTATTCGGTCTGTGGGGGCCCATCACAGGTCTCGTTTTGATAATCTGAACCGTTCAATGTGTAGAACTCGTTGAGTACTATATGTCTATAAAAAATCACATTGATCGGATATCGATAATTACATGATCAAATCAGTTTTGTATAAAAAAAATGGATGGTGTTATAATTAACGATTGAAAAAAAGCATCTGATCAGATAACTATCGATATCTGATCAACGTGATTTTTTATAGGCATACAGTACTCGACGAGTTCTATACATTTAACGATTCAGATTATCAAAATGGAACTCGTGATGACCCTCACGGGCCGAACAAAACCGTCCAGTGTAATGCTCGAAAAGTAGCCAATAATTTCTTACTATCATTTCGACTGTCTAATCTTCTTCTATACACTTTTTTATACAATTTTTAATACACATTTTTCTATAAAAAGTCAAAAAAGTAACTCAAACATCATATTTTTTTTCTCAACTTTTTAATCCAAAAAAATAAAAAGTACATTTATTTATGATACCCTAAATAACCCCTAAATTAAAGGACAAGTCAGGAACAAAAAAAGTCTTCTTGTCAAGCATTTAATTTGAAGTTGAAATATATCTCTAGAAGACCACCACGTGGTAAACTTTTCCACGAACTATCAAGTCGAGACGAAGAATGCCGTAATTACCTCCACAAATTGAGGAACATTTCTCTAGCTCAATAATAGTCACCAAATCAAAATCTCCATTGTTCTTGGAGTATATTCTTCGTATGGGTTTGAAAAATTACTTCTGTGTAGTCGAGCTTAAACACGACAAATTTATAATTCTTGAGGACATTAATTTGTACTTGACTTGTTATGTCACATACTATAAATTCATATTTTAAGAATGTTCAATGTATAATTGCATATAAAATATTTTCGTAAATTTTTAGAGTTTAATGAATACACATAATAGAGATTGGTGAAATGATTGATGTTGAGACTTTATATTCCTTATATATGATAAGTATTAGAAGGGTTGAATTGGAGACAACATAATGTAATTGGAAGTTGATGAGTCTATATTATGTTAATTATTCGATGCGTGACAGAAAAAAATATCATTTCTAGCAGTACCAAGTCATCATCACATTCGTTTGTTTGATTTTTGGATTTTCAAGAGAGAAATTGGGTCACTGTTTGATTACAAGTTTTCTAACTTGTAACGCCTTGATAATTTTAACCCAAATTACAATTATCAATCCTTTATTTAATATCCAATTTCCTATACTAAGGTGAGCATTACAAAATCAAAATAACACAAATTAAAGTACAATATCTTTTTGGAAACTTTTGTTTAAATGGATATTAAACTTCTACATCGTAATATCTTAATTTAACAATACATAAAGCATTACATGAAATAGAAGAAATACAACAAATTGCTTAAAGGGCTCACACACCTTTCAAGGTGAGAACCTTGATTATAAATAATTGAAACTTTATCCCAACACACAAGCCTGGTGGCTGTGATCACATAAAGCATTCAAAGTGAGCTTTTGTGCTCCATCAAGATCTCCACCAATCTTTAACTGAGAGGAGGTAGGAATGAGAAAAGTTGCTCAGTAGAAATGCATTTAACCGAGTATGCAAACATTTGAAATGGATATGATCATGCTATGCACATGCCATGACACAATCGCTTTTTTTCTTTTTTCTTTTAAAAGAAACAATGCGCAATGCACAACTCACAACTCATAATAAGGTAGGGCGATGAACACCTAAAACATACATCATTTCCAAATTTGCTGGCTCATAATGCGATAGGGTTAGTGGACACCCAAAATCACTTGTTTTCCACATTTTTTTGCCTCAATATGGTAGAACCAGTGGACACCCAAAAATATTTCCCACGTTCGTTTTGCGATAAGCAAAACAGGGCAATTGGGCACCTCGACTCCCTCGCGCGGGTACCAATACAATACTCAACTAGTTTCCGAAATTCGGCTCAATTACCCGGACGCAAACGTGTTGGTAATTTTCCATAAAATACAAGAAAAATATATAAAATGAATTAAATAGCATCATGGAAGATATTACAAGATGGATTCCCATGAACATATAAAATAATATACAAGAAATAGTTCAAATCTAAAAGTTTGAAGAACAAAAGATAAGAGATGCAAATTGAAGCCTGCACTAGACAGTTTCCTTAAAACAGATTCACCGCCTCTCGATGGATGCTAGAGGTACGCCGGCGTCTATATCCCAAAATACGGCGGTCAAAACCAACTAATGCAGAAGCATCTTCTGAATAGCTTTCGCTAACATGACAATGGTTGCACTCTCTCTAACAAGAACCAAAGAAGGGGCTAGCAAAAGAAGATAAAAATTTTCTTTGGTGGAAAAAAAACATCTCCAACTTTTTATCTCAAAACACCATCTCCATTTTCTATCAAAACCTCTCCAAAATTATACTACCAAGTTGGAGGGGAAAGGCCTCTATTTATACAAGTAAAGAATCCCTGGCCATGAAGGCTATATATCAATAGGGCCATCAAATGTCGTTAACTAAGGCTATCAACTCTAGCCATTAGGGCTAGAAGGTTGAAAACCTATGGCCACTAATATGGTCATCTACTCTATCATCAAAAGATGACAGTTACAAAAGTCTAAACTTCTCATGTACTTAATATATACAAATAAATATGTATATAATGATGTTTAAATAAACCAACTAAATGGGTAACAAAATGGATATTAATGTTGGGTCACAACTCGATCCAAGCCCAATTCTCAAACACATGCACAAGCTAAGCCCAACACAATATAGCTCAGCCCAAGCTCAATATTAAGTCCAAGTCCAAGACCGAACCCAACACATGCACAAATACAAGCACAAGCCTAGGCCCAATCCAAACCAAGATAAATCCAAATCTAAGCCCAACTTTATTGATGCCCACTTTATGAGACAATTATCATTCACAACTCAATGGTTTCGGCTCATTATTTTTTGTATTGTAATCTTCTCACTGAAGAGAATACAAAACCACTTAGACCCACCTCAACCGGCGGTTGAGTCCCACTTTAATTTTGAATTAAAATTGCCGAAAAACTATTATTTTCCAATAATCCCCCACATAAATAAAATTGGCCGAATAAAGAAAAATGGACAACGTTTAACAATAAAGACTTGGAGAGAGAGAGAGAGAGTACACAGAATAACCCTACATCAAAAAAAGTAGCTATTAGCCTTGAACCTTTTGTAGTAAAAGCCTATCGAATTTACTAGCTGACCAGTGAATGTGATGTCTTGAGCTGTTTTGCCGTTTGTGTAAATTGAGACAATAAACCTTACACATGAGTTACTCCAACCATTATTCTTGTTCTCATTGGTGTGTCCGGTTTGGCCCTAGAACACTAGTCTGGTTCAGTGATTGTTTTTAAAGAGTTTAGCCTAGTCAATTCTTAAAGAAGCGGATTCACTTCGCACTCACATAGGTGACCTACATAAGGTATCTCGTTATACACGGTTGACTATTTACAACACTTAGGTCATTAAAAACATCAGCTTAACCACCCACCCCACAGGGTATCACTGTATAAAGGAATGGGCAAGAGGATTTAGCTCCACAATGACTCATCCGTTACACACAATTAGGTTGTCCCTTTGAACCTAGATCTTGGGATCTCCAATCAATTAGGTTGGGTTTTTCATTCCAGTAACATTCACTGAAGGTCTTAACCACAGTCCTCTTGATGACTTCTTACTAACTCTTGATTTAACCTTTAGGTTAACGGATCCTTAATATTGTCCTTAAATTGTATATAGCTTATAGTGACAACACACGAGAGTAGTCGCCGTATGAAATTATGTCTTCAATGAAAATGTCTAGACCTTGTGCCCTACCAATACTTGATTGGTTGTCGCAAAGTTTACATAATTGCTACCACAAGTTTCAATCAACATGGAATATCCTTAAGAAAATGGAAAAGTCATTCAGCTATTTCACTAGCTTTATCTAAATCACTGAATTCCGATTCCATCATTGATCTCATAATATACATATGCTTGGAAGATTTCCAAGACACAGTTGCATCTCCAATAGTGAAAACAAATCCACTAATAGATTTATAGTCTTTATATCAGATATCCAGGTGACATCACTATACCCTTTTAGTACAACCAGATATCTGGGATAATGCAACCCATAATCTTGACTTCATTGTAAGTACCTTAGTACCCGCACAAATGCCCCCCTAAAGATAGGTGTTAGGATTACTCGTGTATCTACTTAGCCTGCTTACTGAGTAGGCTATACATGGCCTTATACACCTTCTCAGATACTTTAAACTTCCAATGACCCGAGAATATTCTAGTTGAAATACAATCTCACCATTATTCTGGGCCAAATGTAGACTCAAGTCTACCGGTGTCCTCAACGCACTTGTATCCGATTTACTAAATTTCTCAAATATCTTATCAATATAATGAGACTGAGAAAGTATAATACTATCAAATTTTCTGGTAATCACATCTATAGGGCCCATATCTTTCATGTCAAATTTAGAATTTAACAGCTTCTTGGTAATTCTGAACATTTCCTCATAATTACCAATCATGCAGACACAAATTGACATATCTATTTCTCAATGTCTTTGACATACATATTTGTCAAGCCTCCTTTAATAACAAGATTGTTTCATCGGCTTTAATTCACTTACATCTCAAGATTTACTACCTATGCAAGATAAAGTTAAATTAATAACTTATTTATAGAGAAATCACAGCTTCAAAGAAGCTTTAGCCACACTAGCTACCATATAGGTTTAAGAAAATTAGACAATAGAACTTTAAAGTCCTAACCTTTTAACATCTTGTATGCTTATCTCTTAAATCTAAACATTAGATTTGTCTACAAGAAAACCGATATGCACTACTTTATTGTGCATAATCGTTGAACATAAAGTCAATGGATTTTCAGGCCTATTCTATTCTTTTGGGTCTAGGTATTGCCACTTTTTGCAAAACACCCCTACATGTGTAGAATTTATACAAAAGCTTTTAGCCTTTTCGAAAATTCATACAAGGTCTTTAACCAACTCCTTGTGTCACATGATTATGAAAATCTCAAAATCATATCACATAAAACATATTCCCAGACCGTCATTAACCGAATTAGTTTTTTCTCAAATTCAAGGCACCAAAACAAGTTTGGTCCAACATGTCACTCTGAAGTCAATAGCCTTACTATTTGGAACCACAAACCTAGTGGTCAATAGTCTACTATTCTGAACTTCATAAGATGACCAGTAATCTTATCATTAGGAATCACTAATTTTTTATCATGTGACTAGTAGACTTTTCACTATTAGGAACCACAATGTTTTAAATGTGATCAGTAGTTACTTTCATTACTAGGAATCATTATGTTTTCACATATGATCAGTAGCCTCTCCACTATACTAGGAACCATCATGTCTTAACATGTAATCAGTAATCTGTTTATTACTAGGAACCACAATCTCATAACTGTATAGCCAGTGATCTAATACCTTCTAAGAACCACCAATTTTCTATCTCTGTGATCAATGATCTTATATTCACTAAGAGCCATCAATATAATATTATATTTGGAATTTAAAAATGCAAAAATATATTCACCCATCCTAACGGGTTGTTTTATCTTTGCTTTTTGAGCAAAGTGACATAGCAATCATATATGCTATAATTGTCACAAGGATAACATACTAATTGTTTTTGATTAATTCAGAGATATTATCATACAATCTTATGTTTTTCTTTAATCACACTTGATCTTTTTAGATCTTCCTTTAAGAACCTCGCAAGGCTTAAGGTTGTCAGGTGGAACAATAGTTTTTGTTGTCACCTCTTGAAGCCATTTCTGAAAAACCATAACAGAATTTCACTATTTTGTCTTTTCAGAAACTAAACTTACCACTAGAAAATCCTAAAGTTTGAAATTTAATTCAAAACTAATCTCACCACTTACCCTAGAATTGAACATGGTTAGGAAAGTTTCCAGAAAGACTAGAGGGGTCACACCGGTTCCACTTAAGACCCAGTTAACCTTAAACAAAACTTTCAAAAGCATGTTGACTCCTAGTCCATGAGAAACAAATTTAAAATTAAATTTTCTAGAGGATAAACTAGGTTAAAACAAACCAAGTTTACAAAACTTATAAGCAATTAAAATTTGCTATCAAAATTGCACTCATAAAAGTTAACTGGTACTTCTGAAACTGAGCCCATTATTTCTGAATAAAAATCAGAAATATTTTAGCTAATGCTAAAATTTGGTTTCTTTTTCCAAAACAAAATATTTTGGAAATAATCAGGTTATAACCAAAGACTTTTTCAAAACCTGATTTCTTACTACTTTGAGAATAAAAAGATTAAACCCAATGACTTCCTCTAACCACAAAAGTTTGAAATCAAATTCATCTTAGTTGCCATTTTAAACAAATCAGAAATACTCTTTAGTCAAAGCTAAATTTTGGTTTCTATCACAAAACACCAAAACACTTTGGGAATAATAACATTATTCCTAAAGACTTTTTCTAAACCCGAAGGTTTATAATTTCTTTTCTTCCCTCTTTCCTTTTACTATGGTGAAATTATTATAAATTAGAAATTAAAACCACTACAAATGAAAATGGAAATGCAACTGTTACAAGTACAAATTGTTTAAATTTGTAAAACGGAATTCATGATGCGAGATGAACTGGAAGCCGGGTTACGGTGCCCAACTGCGCGCTAACCTAGAACCCACAAAGGGTTGCATCCAGAATCATCTATTTAGCCATGAATACATTTCTCCACTTGTAATACTTATCTTTGTATAAAACACATTACGAAACTTTATCTTCGTTGCCGCTAAATCTCCATGCTCATTGTTTATATACACACTTGGATACAAGATGAGTTAATGAACCAATAAAGTGAATATTACACAAGTAATTTCAGTTATAACTCACAATGTATAATTCAAAGGCTATAGATGCATCATAGTTATAAGAATGTCATGAGTTGCATGGTTATAAATCAATTATATATATAGGAATATTATGGTCATAATGTTAGCAATCCAACCATGCAACTATGAGCAAATATATATAAGAATAAAGTTAACTTTTCACTTATCATTCCATGAATATATAAAATAGTTTGGAATAATTTTCTTGATTACACATCAAGACATGAAAGAACTCACAAGTGATACAACCAATAATAAATAGAATGAATAAAAGTTAATCCTGTTCAAATCACAAATTAGTAGTCCAATATATTTGTTCCAATTTGTTTTATTCATTTGTATCCTCCTTTCGCGCTTAGGTAAACCTATACAGAAAGTTAGCTACAAAATAAAATAAAAAACAAACAAATCAAATAAATTAGCAAGAACTTTAAGAAATAAAATTCTTATTTTATTTTATCAACTCTTAGCATATCATGCACTAACAAACAAATTACTTATGCAATAACAACTAATTAACATAATATAACTTGCATGAATATATTACTAGAAATAAACAACTCAAAACAATCTAATAACTCTAGGCAATTAAATTAAATTTAATTTCAAGAGTCACTAGTATAAAACTATACTGTTTTATCAAAACTATTTATAATGAATCTGTTTTAAGATTGTTAGTATTTTTCCATAAAATAGAAGAAAAATATATAAAATGAATCAAATAGCATCATGGAACATATTACAAGATGGATTCCCATGAACATATAAAATAATATATAATAAATAGTTCAAATCTAAAAGTTTGAAGAACAAAAGATAAGAGATGCAAACCGAAGCTTACACTATTCAGTTTTCTTAAAACAGATTCACCGCCTCCCGATAGATGCTGGAGGTATGCCGATGTCTGTCTTCCAGGATACAACAGTCGAAACCAACTAATGCAAAAACACCTTATGAATAGCTTCGGCAAACTTGACAATGGTTGCGCTCTCTCTAATGAGAACCAAAGAAGGGGCTAGCAAAAGAAGATAAAAATTTTCTTTGGTGGAAAAAAAAAACATCTCGAATTTTTTATCTTAGAACACCATCTCCATTTTTCATCAAAACTTCTCCAAAATTATCCTACCAAGTTGGAGGGGAAAAGCCTCTATTTATACAAGTAGGGAAATCTCGAACCATGAAGGCTATACATCAATAGGGCCATCAAATGCTATTAACCAATGCCATCAACTCTAGCCATTAGGGCTAGAGTTACAAAGGTTGGAAACCTATGGCCATTAATATGGTCATCAACTCCATCATTAATAGATGACAGTTACAAAGGTCTAAACATCCCATGTGCTTAATATATACAAATAAATATGCATATAATGATGTTTGAATAAACCAACTACATGGGTCACAAAATGGATATTAATGTTCGATCATAACTCGATGCAAGCCCAATTCTCAAACACATACATAAACTAAGCCCAACACAATATAGCTTAGCCCAAGCTCAATATTAAGTCCAAGTCCAAGTCCAAGTCCAAGTTGAAAACCAAACTCAGCAGATGCACAATCACAAACACAAGCTTAGGCCCAATCCAAACCAAGATAAGTCTAAATCTATGCCCAACTTTATTGATGCCTACTTTATGAGACAATTCTCACTCACAACTCAATGGTTTTAGCTCATTATTTTTGTATTGCAATATTCTCTCTTAAGAGAATATAAAACTACTCACCTCAACCGGCGGTTGGGTCCTACTTTAGTTTTGAATTAAAGTTACCAAAAAACCATTCAACTTGTTTGGTTTCGTTTTTCTGAAAATAATTTTCAGAAAATTCTACTTTCTTATTTTTCGTATTTTTTTTGTTTTTACAGATTTTTTAAAATATTTTAAGCAATTTTTTTTAAAAAAATTTTTAGACACACTTAACATAAATACACATAAAAAAAATAATTTTTGTGAAATTTTTTTTTAAAAATTCAATAAATACCAAAAATACAAAAAAAAAAAAAAAATTTTCGTATATTTTTCGTATTTTTATGTATTTGTTAATTTTTTAAAATTTTTTTTCACAATTTTTTTACTTTTTAGATACATCTAAGTAAGGTGCATCTAAAAAAGTAAAAAAAAATGCTTAAAATTTTAAAAATATTCACTAAAAATAAAAAAAATACGAAAAATAAAAAACTCAGTTTTCAAAAAATTTAATCTAAAAAACTCAAACCAAACACACTGATTATTTTTCAAAAATACGCTATTTACACCTTTTTCACATTTCCAAACATCCAATAAAGTGTATCGACATGAGATAAAATCATGAATGCCATGAGATGCATGGATTTGTAAATATTTCAAGTTGCCTAAGGTTCAATTTAGTTTATACGGGAGATAAACAATGTCTCATATTCCAAAAGAATCTTTTAATTCCATAACTTCAACAAGATCCACCACATCAATTAAGTAAATAAATCTCAACAAGTTCACCAATTCGATCATCATCCTTGTTTCGATAGATTAACAACTCAATTTCATATTACATTGCCCAAATGAATTAAAATCCTTTTTTAGAGTAAAAATCAAAATCAGGGTTCAGTAAAAATTTAGGGCTTGTCCCTCACTTGTATTTTAAAATCAAATAATCTTCATCAAACACCTCTATTTTTATTAACCATTCAAAACTTCTTGAAGATTTGGGAAAAATCCGTATTTGAGCATCAATAACCCACAAAAATCAAAGTTACTCATCTCATACATCAATATCCCTATTTAAGTAAATGTTTTCATTTAACCTCTTATATTTATATTTCATTTACTTAAATTTACAATGCAAATAAGAAAATACTCATCATTTGGGTTAAAAAAAATACAAAAAAATAAAAAAATTTAAAAAATTTAAAAAAAATCAAAATCCAATTAAATCAAAAAGTGGTTCCTCCCAGTTTTAGTACACAAATAATTTTTTGACTGCAATTACTAAGTTTGACGTTGAAGTAAAGTGGCTAATACCTTGTAAAAAAATTTCATAAAATTAAATTAGACGATTTAATATATGAGTAACAATTACCTCCAAAAATTATTTAAAAATTGTAAATTTCAAAAAAATTAAAATTTCACACTTAGAAAATTTTCAGACTTTGTCCAATTATGATAGAAAATATTTTTAATGCAATTATCTCTATATGAAAAAGAAATGAGGGTCAAGTCTCGACCCGAGCCGTTACAAAACCCTTTGTTATTTCTATTGATTGGGCTATAACACCTAATTTTCTACCAATGTGATTTAAATGAATCAAAACAAATCAAATTTTGAATAAACATGTGACCATTGGCATCGAAAATTTGACTCAAATAACGATTACCATGGCCAATTCGAATAAGCAAAAAAATGGACAGATAAGTAAAAAATACTAGGATAGATAAGCCAAAATATTAGAATAAATACATTCGATTAGGAGAGATAAGCAAAAATACTAGGACAGGAAAATTAAAATAATTTGAATATATAGGTTAAAATAATTTAGATAATTTGGACAGATAGGTTAAAAGTTTTGGGACAGATAGATTAAAATAAATTAGACAAATATGCTAATAATCTAGTTAAAAATAATTTGGATGGATAGATTAAAATAATTTGCACATATAGTTTAAAATTATTTGGATAATTTGGACATATATGTTCAAATAATTTGGACGGATAGGTATACATAGGACATTTACTTGGGACAGATAATTCAAAATAATTTGAACATATAGATTAAAAATCTTAGGACATAATTTGAACATATAGGTATATATAAGGAATTTACTTCAGATATATAATTTAAAATAATTTGAACAGATACATTATAATGTTGGGACATAATTTGAATGGGTAGATATATACAGGACGTAAATTAGTATCTGTTCAAATCGTTTATGGTGTTAAAACTTCAATAAGTTATATATTTGAGCTCGATAGTCCGTTTTGGACTTTTTATTTTATTTTATTCCATTCCATATATTTTTTCGAGTTTTGTTCATACAAAATTGGCTAAGTGATTTCAAACACTCAAAAAATATTGTTTCGCTATTTTGATTAAATGAAAAATTAATCTATTTTTTTTTAAAATTTTTATATTAAATAATGATCTTGTTTGTTTGAAAGATTTCTAAAACAAAAATCCACATATATTAATTTTATTAAAAATAAATTTGTAGCACTCAAATTATAAGATTTTAAATTTTTTAGCACAAAATGCATTTTGAACTTACCAACTAGATTTATCTTTATAACCAATAAAGACCAAACTATGAACCTTTGTCCCAAAACACAAGGTTGAATTTTTCACTGAATTTTCCAATATTTTATTGAAATTAATTTATTAAATTTGAACTTAACTCTTTAATTGTGTATAATGTGAGTAATATTTTAACTCTTTAATTTTGCCATTTTTTTTAATTAATTAATTAATTAAAATTTTTTTTTATTGACGATTCCGTATCAAATTTCCACCTATAAGTTAAAAAACAAGTCAAGTGTACTTGTCAATTGATCAAAACGGGAAGCATTTAATTTGAAGTTGAAAAGTATCTTTAGGAGACTACCACGTGGTAAACTTTTCCACAAACTATCAAGTCGACACGAAGAATGCTGTAATTACCTCCATTGTTCTTGGAATGTATTTTCCTTTAACTCACTTCTTATAAAATTAATTTTTTTTATTTTCATAATTTTATTTTTTTGCTAAATACTTTTATTATTTTGAGTAATTTTTATTTTTATTTTTTATATACATCTAATCTAGATATATTTAAAAATAAATCAGTTCTGATTTTTTTTTTATAAAAAAAATCACCAAATATGAAAAATATGAAAAAATATTAAAATTTAGTACAATTTCATATTTTGCTCTATTCAATGAATTAAAAAATATGAATTAAAAATTCATAAAATTATTTTTGAAAATTCCAAACCAAACAGAGTGATTAATTTTTTTTACAATTTTTAAAAAAAATTTATTTACCCAGATAATGAAATTTAATTTATAATAAAAAAATATAAAAATAATCTAAACAGTAGTACCAAATAAAAATTAAATAAATTGTAAACATTACCCCTCACTTTTAACTGTAAAATTGTTAGGGAAAAATTATAGAAAAAATTTCAGAGTTTGAGCATTTTAACAAAATACATTTGGAGATTTTAATTTTGCCAATTCAAACTTTAATATTTTGATTTGTTTTCAATCTAAATCATCTGTAAGTTTTCGTTAAGTAAAACTATCAGAAAAAAAATATATTTTAGTCATTGATTCAGTGGAAACGAGAATTTTAGGTGTTTTTAATATACTTACATTGGATTTAATGACTAAAATATAAATTTTTTTTGATAGGTTTACTTAACGAAAATAGACAAATGATTTATATTGAAGACAAATATGAAAGAACGAAAAACCCCTCGAGGTATTGATTTGTGATTATAATTTAATTTTAATCAATGAATAACAATCACAATCAAACAATCAATAACAAATTGACACAACGATTTAACGTGGAAAAAATCACAATTGAACTGCTTCAATTATGATAAAAAAATCATGGGACAAAGTTACAAAATAATCCACTAAGAAGACAAAAATGAATTACACGTGAAAACCTATAATTATATAGTGAATCCACGCCTGAATTAAACCAAACTTGATGTGCCTCTTCTATCACTGTCTTCACTTCGGAATTGGTTTGCCCAACGTTGAATCCACAATGCCGTTGTCAAATACACGATGATGAGCCACTTCGGAATCCACCAAAGTTTCAGACCCAAGTCTCTCGGAATCTACCGATGAATACCTCTCTCTTTTTGTGAATAAAAGAATAAAAATAACCCTTAATGTTTGACAATATGTAGTTTGTTGGTAAATTCATCACATTCTATATATCAAGGAAATTTATATATAAACACCCTCTCCAATAAAGAATACTTTGTATTTTACTTCTCACTGAGAATCTAGACGAGTTCAACCATAAAATGAGTAAACGGCGCACTTTATACTAAACATAGTTACGAAGACCGCTTAACCACACACTTTACTGCTTGAGTGGTGTGACTAAAGGCGGTATTCACATATAGGTCAATCGATTGAACGCAACATCCACCGTTCGAGTGGTGAAACATCTTTCCCATAAATTCATAACACATGCATAGATATTGAATGAACCATTTCACCGCTTGAGCACACAAAATACCGCTTAAGTAGTCAAATAACTTTGAACAACGAAATGGCAAACAAGGAATGCTCAAGTCAAGATACGGAATATTAGCACAAACTCCTTTGCACAGGTGCAACTTGAGTTGGATATGTTCATAACTCACAGATATAATAGAGTGAATAAAAATACAGCTGAATAGAGTTTTGTCCAATGGAATTGTCAATTACAAAATCCTAACAAAATCAAAAGTTTAGAATTTAAATTGAAAAAATTAAAAACTCAATATTTATTTTTTTATTAGGTTCAAACCCTAAGATATATATATATTTTCCAATTTCTTGAATTATTAATTAAATTTTCATAATTTAACCTATCTATTATGTCTTGTCAATTAAAAACATTGTTAGTTCATTTATTTTTTTACCTGTGAGATGGTTGATCAAAGACAAATTTAATCAATTTAATTTTTGTATAACTTTTGTCCATTGAACCAACTGTAATTGTTATTGTCAACAGAATTCCTAAGCCTTTTGCGTTGAATTGAACCTTTTTATTTATATATATATATATTTATTTGAGACAATAGATAAACAAATTTTTTTGTTCGACCAATTACAAGTATAAATATTTTTTAATACTCTAAGATCATATTTGATTTATAAGACTAATAGTAAAAGTATTAATAATTCTATCAAATTAATGTGGTATTCACTATCCAATTGGAAAAGTATGATAAATTATTTCATTGTCCATTGTTTGATTTGCATTGAATAAGAAAACATATTAAGGTACAAGAGTCTTTTTACTTTATTTCTTAACTCAGGGTATATAATCTCACCTTACCCCATTACTAATAATCCTACAAATTTGTTGAATTAATTATCCATTGAATTAATAATCCTAAAATAAAATTTTAAAACAAATACAAGATTATTGGGTCCATAGATTAATAATTCCAATCTCATATTCTAACCTTGTCAATCAAATATGTTGTTCAATTCAACAAAAAAATTGAGGGGCTTAGAGGGTGATGTTGCCTACCTATGTCTAGGATGGCACTTGTGGACCTCACTCTTGCAAAGCTAGGAGAATGAGACCCTTTCAGAATAGTCACACTCTTCTTAAGACCAAGGCTAAAATTTTGGTGTTGGCTTTTGAATCTTACTTTAGAAAACCTCTCTTAATTTTTATATTAAATGTAACTGTTGTCAGAAAAATGGTTTTAACAAAATGATTTTTGGTCAACTTTGATCCAATATTAAGGTGGACTCTACACATTCTATGTGTTCAACTCTACGTGTAGATTGATATCGAATTTTAGTTTGTTTAAAACTGTTAAGGATTGAATGAGAAATTGACTCCAAAAATTGCCACTTGAATATTTGTTGAAGAATGATAACTAATCTTAAAATCTCGTATTGATTTTTTAAGGAAATTTTTGGTAAGCTTATATAATCCAACTTCAAGGAAATAATATTTTAAAAACACTCATCTTTCAGTTTCAAATAATTAAGAAAACAATTTAAGTTATTTATGTACTACAAAGGATAAGCTTACGTTGTACAAATTCCCAAAATAAAAAATAAAAACATAGTTAGCCGTTTGAATAAACTATACAAAATAGAACCATAAGACTAGAGGAGGGTATCATGGATAATGCTCTTGGAGTGTATTTTTTGTAGCTAAAGCTTGGGTGTCACTACAAGAATTAACACTTTTGGTAACAAAAAAATTGGTCGCTAAAAGTCTATTTTTAGTCGGCAAAAGTTATCCGCGACCAATTTTTTTTGTCGCTAGTTTGGTCGCCAATTGAGGGTCGGCAAAAGTAATTCGCGACCAAAATTTTTATTGGTCGGAAAAAGTTGCATTTGCCGACTAAATTTTTGGTCGCTAAATATTTATTTACTGCGACTAATCCATTTTGTCGCTAAAACACTTTGGTCGCGAAAAGTCGCCTTTTGCCGACCAAATTTCTTAGTCGCCAATTGTCACATTCCACGACCAAAATTAGTTTGGTCGCCAATTGTGACATTTCGCGACCAAAAATTTTGGTCGCCGATTGTGACATTCTGCGACCAAAATTAGTTTGGTCGCCAATTGTGACATTCTGCAACCAAAATTAGTTTGGTCGCCAATTGTGACATTTCACGACCAAAATTAGTTTGGTCGCCAATTGTCACATTCCGCGACTAAAAATTTTAGTCGCCAATTGTGACATTCTGCGACCAAAATTAGTTTGGTCGCCAATTGTCACATTCTGCGACCAACATCCAACAAAATAAACTTGTAATTTATAATAATCCATCTAATTTATTCAATATAATCTGTAATTTGTAAAAATCATTCAAACTAACAAATAAATTGAATCATAAACATTCAACAAAATACATAGATCAATCATTTCTGAATCTGTTTAATTAAAATCAGCAACTATTATAAGTTTTCATCCACAAATAATTCCAAACTACATATTTCATCTAGCATAAAAATTTAAGACATAACAAATACTTGTTATTATGTTTAAAATTTTTATCCATGTACATCAACCGAAAAAAATAACTAGTAGTCTACCAAATATTTTCTATACAATAAAGATGCCATGAAAACAGGAAGGAATATATATGGTTTTGAAGCATCAGCCTTGTGCTTGATCGTTCTTTTCACCAAGCATGTTCTTTACACCAAGCATCAGCCTTGTGCTTGATCAAGCAAAGAGACCTTGTCCCATACTCCCCATGTCCATTGCAATTACCAGTTGCGAACGCTGTCCAATATCTTCCAATGCTCTGACCATTAATCCATACTTGACCTTTTCCCATACTCCCCATGTCCAAAGCCAGAGGCTCGTCTTCGTCAGGTGCATTGAAATAAGCCTGCAGTGTTGGAAGACAGATTAAACTCGTAATGCCAATGAATCATTTCCCTGTACATACTGAAATTGAGTCTTTCTGAAATTTATTTTTAATACATCAAGTATAGGTGTCCTAATTGCATCCATACAACTCTAAAACCTACCAGAATTACCTATGACTTTATCTCTTATGTTTTCTCAACTCTAAAACCTTGTTTCTATGTCTTGGTAATTTATTCATTAGCTACAGGCCCAATTTAAAAAAGTTGCCACCAACTAACTTTATACATTTGGAGCAAATTTTTATTGACTAACAAAAATGAAGATTTCTTTTATCAACTATATTAAGGAATGAACATGCATTAATTTAAAAACAGTACCTAAATGCTGATGAAGCTTTGGATCAGTAATTCTTTCCAACTCATCTAGTTTTAATGATTAAATTATCTTTTAATATTTTATGAAAAGTCCAAACTTTCAATTGCCGTAATTGCAGTCATATAACTTATATAACAGTATGCAAGTAGAAGATTAAAAACACGAGCATAAAAAAATTAAACAAACAGTGAGCAAAGGAAATTTTCTCCACAACGGAATATTTAATAGATATATTATATATATTGCACTTTACTCTTAAATTTAGTTTCTTCCTATATATTGGAAAGAAAGAGAAACATCAAAAGAGTTAACGAGGCTTACAGATAGGAAAAGATTCATGCCAGTCAACAGTGACTGTGGTGTGTGTGCAGTACAATCCACAGATGGTCTTCCCTCATATACAATGACCCTATCTGCCAGATAGGTTGCCATTATAAAATCATGCTCGACCACAAATGCAGTCTTTTTTGCATGCAGGATGAATCGCTTGATAACCTTTGAGGCAACAATATGCTGCTCAGAGTCAAGATATGCACTTGGTTCGTCTATTAGATAAATATCTGCAGGCTGCAATGAATACAACACATTACATGTCAAATAAGATTAATATATTCCGTAAAAAAAGGAGTAAAAAAACTAATAACACTAGGATTCCCAGGCATATGCTTTCTGAAGAATGTACTTGCATCAGAGTTTCAAGAAGCTAATAACAAATTTCGTTGTTGGTTATATACAAATAGCAGAGAACATGGTATAAGAATTCTACAACCAAACCATGCTCACAAAACGTAAGGCAGTACCAGCATGCACAAATAATTGGAAAGTGCACGGAAGCCACAGATAATTGGACAAACAACAGAGACACAAATTTATGCCTTAGAAAATGCAAAGAAGGCACAGATAACTGGACCTGCATGCACACACCTATACATATAAAAGATGCGAGGGGCTTGTATTTTAGGGCTAAGAATCCGTTTTTGCTTTGGAAAAGAACAGATATGTGAAACAGGCGAACAAACAGGGAAAAACAAAAGGCAAACAAAACATAAATCTGAATGGGGCTGTACATCAAATCCTAAACATTCAAACAGAAACGATACTAAACCATGCAAAAATCAAGAAATGATCAAACAACAATTCATCTAGTTTAGCTCAACTCCTTTATTTGAGAGTGATCACAGAAATGGCAAAATTAGAAAGCATCCACATGAAATTTATATCTCTCATTCGTATGGGAAGCTTGAATTATTTCTTTACTAACAAACGTGAGCATCATCTTCTTCGAACATCATATAAAATTAAAAGATGCAAGTGTCTAAATTGGACACATATCCCACACCCTTAATTATTACTATTACTATTTTTCCCCAGACCCTTAATTATGAGACACATACAAGCAACCCCTGTACACCTAGAGGAAGTAGAAAAGCCCATATAACACATGTATCCACATAGACACTACCCTCGCTTCATTATGAGTTTTTTTTTTTTTTTGATAAATAATAAAACTTTATTGAAAAAGCATCAAGATGATGCAAAGAACACAAGGAAACCAAAAAGAAAAAACTAAACATGCCAAACCAATTATATCATCCAAAAATCTAGGAAAGCAAACAAATCCGGATCTACTCTACTCTCCAACCAACTATACATAGTAACTAAAAGCCGATTCTCCAGCCACGACACAGAATGATAAATCTCTTGAAAAGTTCGCCTATTCCGCTCCAACCATGTACCAACTTAATATTTTAGGAGCACAAATCACTTATGCTCATAGCTGCATGGAAATCCCTAGATTAATCAACACACCCAAAAACACAAGAAAAATGATGTCTCGAGGTGATGGTTGTCATTGATCACGTGTTGGTCTCAAATTGGAACCAATCACAGCCAACTACCTCGGTCAGCCTTCAGCTTTGGTCAACTCGGGCAGCAATGTCTTAAATGCATAAATCATTATAAGTGCAACAAAACTATTGCAGACACCCATCTAATCTTCTATACAGTGGATAGCTATTTTGTTGTTCAGAAGGTGTGGACAGAGAGTTACCCTTATTATCATCAATGTGATTTACTTATGTTTATCTGTTGTGTTAGCTTATTTCCTCTTTTGGTTTAGCTTCTTATGATCCATCTGTATCTCTTAACATATTTTTTTCCTTTTAATTTGAATTTCTGATCTCCATAACATATTTTTTTTCCTTTCAAAAAAGAAAGCCAAACCATAGATTGGAAATTGAAATTAAACAAATTGACAAATTCACTATTCCATATTCTGATCTCCACTAGTCCTTGTATTTCCCATTACCACCCCAACCTCCATCCAATGGCCATAAAGAGCTCCACTGCCTCCTCAAAGCCGTAGACTACCAACTAATATAATGTTCAATCATCAGTACCACCAGCTCAAGGGCAAACTAAACTTGCTCCATGCAAAAGAAAACACTATACCATTTATAACATCCCATATGCCACCACTTTCCCAATCATTTTCTCAATTAATCATGAAACAAAAAAATATGAGTACCATAAGAGCACAGAACCTATCAAAACATACAAGCAGGTTACAAGGAAGTTCACAGAAAAAGCACGGGCATTTTTCGTTGGCCTAAATCATTTTAGGGTTGTCACTGCCCTTCTATATGCAATAACAGCCAACATATGATTAGCGTGGAAATAATATCATACGGCAATCAGGTACAATAAAAACAAATAATGAATTAATGCAGCAAAAAGTATTTTAGCTAATAAAGAATATAATCATGTGCAAAACATAGAGTCCAAAATTGAAGAGGACAGGAGGAAATAATATCTACTTATCCCCTCATAAGCATAAACAACCCTGGAAATATAAGAATTGAGACAAACAAATTCAACCAATAAAAAATTTAAGCGATGGACAAACACCAAGACATAGGGGGGTCATCCACTAAGCAATACAAGTACAATCAACAACTATCTCCAATTGTAGGGTTTGATACTAACCAAAGAGATGGTGGTCCAACAAATCAAACAGTTCAATAAATCAACATATATCTATCCCTGTATATATATGTACAGATAAGCAGATAAAACATAATGACACAAAACTATATACGGTGAAGCACACTACCATGAAAAATATTTACCTTTCCAAGGCATAGACATAATGCAACCCTTTGCAACTCCCCTCCAGAAAGATTCACAACTTCTTGATCCATTAATTGTTCAATCTGAAGAGGCTTCATCACGTCTGACACAAACTGGGGATGCATATAGAAATCACGTATTTTCTGATGCAGCAAGTTCCTGACTTGATATTGAAACTTTGGACTGATCTTCTGAGGCTTGTAAGAAACATTAAATTCCGGTATCTCCACATCAGAACCTTCTACGGTATCAGGTTTCAATAAACCAGCCTGCAATTTTTACCACTAAGATAACTCATCCATGACACATATCTACTAAAACAGATATGAATTCAACATAAAAACGAAGTAACAAAAAAAATATTTACCAGCATGCGGATGAATGTTGTCTTCCCTGTACCATTCTCACCCAGCATTACAACAATTTGGGAATCAGTAAATTCACCCTCCAGCACACTAAGCTTGAAATTTCCCTGAGTTTTAGACATGGTTGGGTACTTATAACGTGCATATGTTTCAATCTCCTCAGCACTTTCCTGTGGAGTCTCAGCAACCTGTGGGAAGCAAAAACATAGTAAACACTCCTGCTGCTTTGTAAGGGACACTGCACGAACTTGAATATGACCAATTTACCTTGAAGGTAAGAGATTCATCCCGAAAACGTAGATTTTCCGTGGGGACAAATCCAGCCAAAAATATATTTGATTCCTTCTCTAACAGAGAAGGGAAGGGTGACAAGTCCATATGCACCAGGCTTCCCATATAGACAGCAAATGAAGTCTGATAAGTAATCTAGGATGCTAAGGTCATGCTCCACGACAATCACGTAACTGAAATTCGAAGTGTTAACAATTGAATTTTTGCCTTTTTTGGCCTCAAATACAAGCAAAAAAAATAAAATAAAAATGGAAGGCTGAGAACAAACAGAGATTGGAGTCAAAATAAACCTATTAGGCCTGAGCAGAGATCGAACAACTTGGGCAGCTTTAAGTCTCTGTTTTACATCAAGATAACTTGAGGGTTCATCAAACATATATATCTCTGCATTTTGTATAGCAACAACAGCGATAGCAAATCTCTGAAGCTCTCCCCCAGATAGATCCCCTACATTGCGATCCAAAACCTTTAAATTGGTTTTTGGCCCTTCACCCCGGTACACCATTGGGATAAAAAATCACATGTGAACCAACCATTTTACAACACATTGACTTGAACTGGATAAATTATCAATTCCTTAGCAAACCGGGCCAATTCAACAACATAGCGATCTTTATTTATAAAAAGATTTAATGCTTTAGACCACTTAACTCAAGGGGCTGGCCATTCAAAAGCCCACCCATACTTGGTGTTATTCCATAGCCCATGGTTAAAATTAATTTGACCAATTGATGTGGGATGTAAAACCGTACACATGACAGATTGCCGGACCTTTTTTTATTGGATGTAAAAAAGAAATGTTTATTAATTTGACCAAGTACTGCCATGGTTGTATCAGAAACATCAACATCAAGGCAAACATTATAAGCTATGCTGAAATGTGTACCAATTGGGTTTGACAAAAGAACTTTAGCAAAGGCCGGTAAAACACTTACATAGCACATTCAGATGCCCATTTATTATGAATATTTTAAGTCTGGGAGAAACATGAGTTTCTTCCACCAAGGAAGCTTAGCATCTTGCGTTGTAATCAAGGCATCACCCAACAGAGCCGCCAACCACATAACAGACAGGTTAGGAAGTCAAGGACTAAATAGACAACTCCTTGAGAAGGAAAAGATAAAATGTAAATTGATGACAATTAGTTGATCTAATGGAAAATTAATAGTATGGCTAGATATCACATATGTGGCAATACACAATAGCGTTTTAAATAAACAAACTGTTGGCTGTAATGTATATAAATCAGGCACAATAAAATTGGAAACGACATCACGTGCAGGCAAGTTATTTAGATTAATACATAAATCAAGCAATCAACAAACAGCTACATATTAATCATCTGTCTGCAGATAGCAGGTGTTTACACTCCGAAGTAAAACCAGAAATTAAATTGAGCCACATGGCCATTGGTTTAATAAGGATTGGCGAGGCAAATTGCAAGAGACGTCTGCGGACTGTGGTCTTCCAAGAAATTATTAAATTTTTCCTGCTTCTAAGTTCTTTTTGGTTTTTTTGGAGTGAAATTTTACTTCAAATGAATCTAATAAATTAAGAAAGTTCAAGTTCAGATAATAGGAACTCAAGGAAACCACAGAATTCAGAGTGTTTTGCAGCTATATAATGTCGAAATGTAGTACCTCATTATGCCCTAAAGCCTCTTCAAACAGAATAAAACTATTGGTTGAATCATAAGATTCCAATTTGACACAAGTTTCTCCATCCTCAGATTGCTTTCGCCAGACCTGAATTTCAGGTTGCTTTTCCCATTTGAATTCTGGATTTGGCAACATCTCATACATTGATGGGCACTCAACCACCTACATATTGAGGAAAATTGAAGTAATATCAAATGAATCAAGGGAAATGAAGAATGCTGAAACATAGAACATAATTTGACCCAGTAACATGCTAAACTGACAAATTATTTCTGCATAGCATGCAAAGCAGTCAAGCAAAGAATACAAGTTATATAACCCAACTTTTTTCCCCGGTTGAGTAATACAGCCAACTTTTCCAACCATTTAAATAATAAACTGATAAGATTCATAAGAATATGTGATCATGCATTCTAAAGCTTCTTTTTTACTAACCTCAAGGAGCTTCCATTTAAGTGAACTAAATTCCAACATGACCTCAGTCAATGCGTTCTGAGATGTATGCCATTGCATTCCTAACATATTTCATCAGATTATCCAAGAAGTACTTCAAATCCCTAATACATTTCTCTAACCATTTGACACTAAACCCTCCGCTTTATTTATTTATTTATTTTTCATGGTCAATCATGATATTTATTCTTTATATATTCAAATTATTATTATGATATCTTACTCATTTACAGCATGACAACAAGGTTAGACTTAACACACGTGCATACAGACATGAGCATGCACGTGCACTGTGCAGGTTAGTGTTACATTAACGAAACATTATTTCAGAGAATGATAAGCAGCACGACCAGTGTTGGTAAAAGTGGGCTTCAAGTGCAATAGCAGAAAAGCTTATAGTAGTTAAAGTAAAGCGCATTTACAAAGTACGCTTAAAGCGCGGTTTTTGAATTAAGCAAGACTTTTTGCCCTTTTTTATTTTATGTTAAAAAAATAAAATGTTCTCAACTCTTACGACGAGTAATTATGACATTATTAATTAATGCACATCAAACATAGCATGAGGTGGATTCAATTTATCAAATGGTCACATGTAGGATAGGGAACCCTTTAAAGGTATCTATCTGCCTTTGAAATATGATCCTTCTTGACAATAAAAATACATAACTTAGTTTCATAGCAAGAAACTTCCTTAGAACATGAAAGTTACCAGCTGATGCATTGTCCACCTCTTCACGAAGAAAAAGCTTTCAAACCCTTCAACAAATTGCAGTCCAGTTAAGAGAGAATCATTGATGCATCCTGGTGCACCTGTTAAGCATATAACAGACTTGCTATTGAAACATGCTTGCAAAACACATTAAGAAAAATCAAAAGAAACACAAAAACAGCTTAAACTGTGTAAAAACAATGCTCTAAGTTGTATTTCAAAGAGCATGGAACCGCTTTTTCTATTCAAAGAGAAGATAATTGTATAAACTTATTCCCGCTTTGTTTGTGTTCCCCTTCTTGTTCATTATCATCAACATCAACTAAATTTTGCTCTATTTATGTATCTGCTTTTGTTCTTTACTAGTTATATATTTCTGAGACAAAAACAATAAATATATTTATGTGTTACAAATACCATATATAGAGACAAAGGAGATTGTCCTATTCTTCAATCAACATTTTTACCAAACTGGTTACATCTAATTAAATAAGAAGAAACCCTAATTACTCAAAGATGACTAAAGTACCTTTATATTAAATAAATGAAACAACAAAGGAAAACTACCAAATAGACATCAAGCCAACCAAACAGATCCAAAATCTAGTCAAACACTTCCAATTGCTACTGCTCTGCTCTGCCTCAATTGATTCAAACAAAAACAAAAAATTTAAAAATCTCCTTTTTATTGAACTGTTTTCTCAGCAACCAAACAGCAATCAAAGAAATTTATCAAAAAAAGAAAAAAGAAACCCACCTCTGAAACAGGATTGTGAGATGGATCAGACAAATGCGGAGGTAGAGAACCCGAATGCACCGATCTCGGCACCCCCATTCTCTTTCTAACTCTCATCTCTCTCTTGATCGCTTTCTTCTCTTCCAAATTGTCCCCAACCCTAGGCGACGGAACCTCATTCATCTCCCACAGCATCGCCGCCAGCTTCCTCGCAGACACCGGCCTCGACCTCCCACCACCGCTCTATTTTCGATCAGATGGTTTCCTTTGGGAACCTAATCACTGATTTCCAAGAAGAAGAAGACAATGTTATGATTGATGATAATGTGGGTTTTACTGTTGTGTTTGACGAGGAAGAAGAACAGGAGGAAGAGAATGGGTTTTACTGTTGTGTTTGACGAGAAAGAAGAACAGAATGGTTTTGATGATGATGATCTTAAAGTTGAGACCAAGCTTTTGGGTCATCTCCAATTCGATAATTTCAGCCTTGTTAAGTGTTTGTTGCAGAACCGATTGAAGATTGTGTGGTGTACTCGTTTAGCCAGGGCCGAGGATCAGGAGACGAGAGAGAAGATTGAGGAAGAAATGTTGGATTCTGGACTGCAATTGGCTGCAATTCTTGAGCAGTTGCAAGCCGATTGAGAGAGAGAACACAGAGAGAGGGAGAGTTGGAGACAAAGAGGAGATCAGGGTCTTTTTTTAATTTTTTTTTTTTTTGTGTTTCCAGGTAAAAAACGACGTCGTTTTTACTTTGGCGACCAAATTTTTTTTGTCGCCAAAAAATTTCATTTCCCCCCTCCCTGTTTGAAATTTCCCTCCCAAACACTTTTAGCGACCAAAACACCATATTAGTCGCAAAAAAGGTACTTTCGGCAACAAATTTTTTTAGTCGCTAAATCTCAATCAACGGCGACTAAAATATTAGTCGCTGAAAGTACATATTGGCAACTAAATTTTTTTGGTCGCCAAAATGTAACATTCTGCGACCAAATTTGTAGTTGGTCGCGAAAAGCATACCAATTTCTGCGACTAACTGATTTTTGGTCGCCAAAATGTGACCTTCTGCGACTAACTCATATTTGGTCGCCAAAAATATTGATCAATCGCGACTAATTAATATTTGGTCGCCAAATGTCATTTTTTTGCGACCAAAATTTTTTTAGTCGGCAAAAGTGGTCACCAAATATGTAAATTCTTGTAGTGTGTGCTATTCTTGAATGCTTCGAAAAGTTAGTTGGTGTTCTTAAAATCAGTACATGTATATTTCAATTTGATAGATTATTGATCTAAATAATACAACTCATCATTTTACTTTATTATTTTGATAGATAATATGATACGTGTTTAAGTATAAATTACTATGGAGTATTGCTCCGCGGACATCTAATAATTAGGACCCATCACTTTTACATTGTTATTTTGAGAGAAAATATAGAATGTGCTTATTAGTAACTGATGTGAAGTATTACTTGAAGACATTTTTTGAATACTGACGTTATCAAAATTAGGTTTGCCTAACAATCAAAAGAGAACTTTGACTGTTACTAGTCTAATTGTTAGATATTTTATTATTTCAACATGAATCTCCATATTTATCGAAATAATCAAATCAATGAAGAAAAAATTATTAATTAAATCAAGTGGTATTTTAATTTGGATTAGCATTTTGAAGAAGTAATTAATTGAGCCATCGGCAGGATGCTAAAGTTGACTTGAAATTTTCCACACTAATCATCAATAGAATGGTTGTTCGAATGCTATTTTCGCATAAAAATAAAAATGATACGGGTTTGCAAATTTTTTTATTGTTTTTGTTTCCAAAAACATCAAAAAAGCAAACATAAAAAATGAAAATAAAACTTGACAGGTAAGATGTCAATTAATTTCTAGTAGTATTTATTTTTATTTTTTTTAAATTTTCTTTGTTAAAGTATCGTGCTTCTTACTCCATGTCAATGCAATTCCATTTGTCTCTCTTATTTTCCTTAAAATTTGATATATGAATTCAGTAAACATTTCGTGCTGTTTTGAACATACTAGACACCAATTACATTTGAAGATTAATATAAAGTCTATAAGTTAAGTTTAATTTAAGATCTTTCTTGCAGAATATACTAAAAAAATCAAGCTAAGATTTGGACAAAACTTGGTTTCAAAACTTGAGCTTTATTTGAGTGTTAGAGGCGTGACAAAGACCTAAATATTATACATCTAAATAAAATGGCATGGAGTTTGAAAAGTAGTTTGAGGACTGGCCAAAAATAATGGTTTAGATTTATTTTGGATGATACATTGTATTAAATTTAAATTTGGTGTAGAAGTTATTTTAGACTACTTTTTCTTATATTGCACTTGATAGGTAGTTTTGCATTCTGAAATAACATTTGGGGCATCATTTTATTAACACAAAATTAAAAAATAAAATAAAATGAGAAAGGTTAGTTCAACAATAGAAATGTGTACATTCAGACTCTGTTTGGTGCAGTTTTTGAGAATCTAAAAACTAATAATTCAACATCAAAAGTTAAAAGTATCTTCTTTCTAATTCTCAAAGTTTAAAATACTTTGGAAATTATAAGTAATAAGACCAAATATTTTGACAAATATGAGTGTACACTCACAAAAATTTAATAAAAAATTATAAACATCCCTGTAAGCTATAGCAAATATGCCTCCGTTTAGGAAGTGGGTTGACTTTTTGACTTTTTTAGCTATTTTAGCCTGGGCTAAAAAGTTTGGTTTGAGAAGGGCTTTTTGACTTTTTGGTTTTTGGTTTTTTTAACTTTTTTTTTGTGAGAGAAAAGTGTAATAATTATGGGTTGGATGTGATGTTTTGCTTGTTGTGGCTAAAATAACATATTTTGTCTTTTGTAGCTAAAATAGCCGCAAACCTCCTTGCCAAATGGAGCAGTACGATACTCATTTCCTATTTTTAGTCTTCTGGAAAGATAAAATAAAATAAAATAATAAAAACCTCTCTGATGCAAGAGTGTTTTTATACGACTCTTGTTTGTTTGTTCTTGCAAAGAGTGGCCACTTAAGTTTAGATGCAAATTTTGTTTGTTTTTCAATCACATTAAATGTTACGACTCATTATATTCAACAAATTTAAGTGTGTTACATCAATAGGTAAAAAAAAATAATAATAAATGTGGTCAATTTATATTTTTTGCTCATAGCATAGGACAATGTGACATGTGCAACATTGTTACAACACGATATATCGTGCTGACAACATCTATTTTGTAACTTCTATTCTTATATTGATTAAAAAAAATATTATATTAACTAGTTTAATTATATTATAAAATTATTGAATAATTAGTTGATAGCTAGGAGCAATCTTTTTTCCCATGAAAATACCCAGTGGAATTTGAGTTTGGTGAGAAAAACTCAGTCCAGGTATGGCAAAAACATTGGTGATATCAATGTGGTGGTGATGGTGGGGACTTGGCTGTAACACTAGGGCTAGCTACTAATATCCCCAGGGTGAAATGAGGTGTAATAATGTTAGGCATCATAAAAATTTTATATTCTTAGATTAGTTTATAGTGTTTTATTATATGTTATGTAATTACTTTCGGATTAATTTCATGAAACTTTTTATGATATTTATTTCATGATGCGTAACATTACTCTATGAAATAATTTATCAAAATACTGGACATTAATTATGCAACTACATGTCGGAAAGTAATGGAGAATATGGTCAACATAAATTTGATTATGAATTTTATTCAAAAAATATAGATTCAAACTTAATGTATTATGAGTTACGCTTATAATATTCATATAATTTAAATTTTGAATAGTTTTTTTTGTTCTTTTTTCTTTATTCGAGTATAGAATATTGTTGGGAAAGTAAATGAATCAAGATGGTAGATATGAGATTTCTGAAGGACATATGTGAATGCATACACAAATGAAGTAGAAGGAGTCTTGAATAAGACAGGACTTGAACCTTCAGTAACAAAATTAGTTTGGGACCCAGATTTATCCATTCAGATTATTTTAGGTGGGTAATTATGTGGTGGTGATTAAATTTGTATAGTGTCTAGAATTTATATGTAGATAAATTTGAATCGCAAGATAATAATTTTGAATATTTTTTAGATAGTTAAATTTATATTCATATTGTTACTGTTAAATAACAAGTCACAATGTAATGTTCATCTATCTTCCTTTGTGTTAAATTTGATGTTGATCAGCTGATCAAAAAGACAACAAAAAAAAAAAAAAAAATTGATGTTGACGAAACGAAGTACTTATTAGATTTATAGTTAGTCGGTGTCAATAATTGTTCTTAATACTTAATGGTGAAGAAAAGGGTGAGTCTATGTATAAAAAAGTGTTTCAATATATTTTAGTTCTTGATGTATGAGACATATTTTAAAATTGAAATACTTTTATATATTGGAGATTAAACTGACACAATTTAAATATTAGGGATCAAAATGACACAAGACTTATATTTTGAAGATTAAAAATGTAATTAATATTTTATTTTTTAATATATGTGATTTTCAAAATAAACTGAAGATTTTATATGTTGGGGATCAGATTGACGTAATTCAAATATTAAGGATTAAATTGAAACATTTTTATACATTAGAGACTAACACTACAACAAAAAACAGAAATGGCGACCAAAAAATTAAAATTCGTCGCTGAAAGTGCATGAAATGGCGACTAAATTGGAATTTGTCGCCGAATGCTAGGGTTTTAGCGACCAAAAGAGTTTAGTCGCCGAACAGCAGGTTTTTAGCGACTAAAAGGAAGTTTTGTCGCCTAATATAGGGTTTTTAGCGACTAAAGTTTGTTTAGTAGCCAAAGTCACGGTTTTTGGCGACTAAAAACAGGTTTAGTCGCTGATTATAGCAGTTTTGCCTACTAAAAACAATTTAGTCGCTGAAAGTGAAGCTTTTTGGCTACAAAAAAAAAATAGTAGCTAAAAGGTCAAGAATTGCCGACTAAAATCCATTTTAGTCACCTAAAGTAGGGGTTTTGGCGACCAAATTTCTGTTTAGTCGCCAAATGTCGAATTCTTAGGCGGAATTTAATTGTTTTACCGACAGAAAAGAAATTAGTAGCCAAAAATGGAGAATTGGCGACTAAAATTCACATTTAGTCGCCAAAAGTGCTATCCAATTTTTTTTTGTAAATATTTTATTTTTTTACATAAAATATATGAAATAAAAAAATTTATTTTTATATTATAGAATTTTGTATTCATACCAATGAATATAGTATATAAATAATATATGTTGCAATATTATTCATGTGATCTAGGAGTGGCGTAGTGGGGCAAGTGTTGGTGAAGGCGGAGTGGGGTGCAAGGCTTGGGATGTCGCAGGTTCAGACCTTGTGGGAGCAACCAATGCAAAATTTTTTTTTTTTGAAAATGGTTTTGGCGACTAAAGTCGTTGGTCGCCGAAAGGTATAGGTTTTGGCGACTAACTGTTTAGTCGGCAAATGTTTAAATAATAAAAAAAAAATTTACTATTGGCGACTAAAAGTTTAGTCGCCAAAGGTTGAATTTCCAAAAATGGAATTGCATTTGGCGACAATTTCTTTCGTCGCTGAAGACCTGTACATTGCCGACTAACAGGTTTTTAGTCGCCAAAGGTATTCGCGACCATGCATAGGCGACAACAGTGGCGACTAAAAGTTTTTGTCGCGGAAAGTGGAAATTTGACCTTTGGCGACTTAAAAAGGACTTTTGGCGACTAAAAATTTAGTCGCCAAAGGTGTATTTTCTTGTAGTGTAAATTAATACAATTTAAACATTAAAGATCAAAATTATACAAAATTCATATTTTGGTGACTAAAAATATAATTAAACTTTTGTTTTTTTTAATATATGTGATCTTCACAATAAAAAACAATAACATCACAATTTAACAGAAATAATAATTTCTATAGGGGAAAAAAAAAATTGCAAACAGTACATGACTGCATAGGTCACTGTTGCGGAACCATACCCAAACAAACATTGAAAACAAGTCAAAGAAAGCCGATGAGTCTACCTCACCTCACCTATGGGAGATTATTTCATTTTTATTTCTATATTTTGTACGATTTTCAATGACCCCCAGATTACTTTTATTTTCAAGCGTATCTCTATACTATTTAAGTTACTATCAATTTTGTCCCTGTCATTAGATTTGAAACGGAAAAAAGTTAAAAAAAAAACTATATTTTGGCCTCAAATTTTAAAAGAAAGATGCATATCCACATTTTCCTACCAGCAAACCACCACCAGCAACCACCACTTCAAGCCTTTATATCTCCTTCGTCATAACTCCGTTTCTCCTCATTTTTACGTCGTTGGATTCAACTCACGGTCTAATTTTCGTATCACATCTCACACGTCTCGTTCTTCTTCTATTGCATGCTATCGAAGCTCCAACAGTTGATAAAAAAATAAGACTTTTCTTATCGTTGTTGAATTTTGTTTGAGCTACCTTTCGGACTTCATATCTTTCTTGATTCTTGATGGTTCTACTTAATTCTTTCGCCATTTTCTTCACCTCACTTCCTACTTCACCCTACACTACCTTGCTTTCTCATTTCTTCGTATAATGGGCGGTTTTAGTATGCCAAAAGTTGTCCGAAAACTAATTTCAAAAATTTCAAAACATTCATCTTTTGTTTCTTTCTGCTCCATCTTCCTCATTCTTCTTCTTCTTCTTCTTCTTCCCTTATAACACGATGTGGAACATGGTTCTAGGTGGTAATGGAACTAGTGATGGTGGTGGTGGCGGCAGAACTGGAGTTCGGTGGCGGTGAAGTTGGTGGTTCGGGTAGTGATCTTCTTCTTCTTCTTCTTTTGTTATATACATATATATCATCTTTCCTACTGGGATTTTGTCAGTCCATTTGAATGAAACACCAAGCCCATTCAGACTTGGATTGTAAATGAGATGCAAACCTCAACTGTTTTCCCAAGAATAAAAGAAATTTGTATTGTTAAGAAAAATCTCATAGCAAATAGCTGATTTTGTATTAGAAGAAAGGTTTTGTTATAGCCATTGATGTTGAATTACAAATTAATGAGCACCTATTAATTTCTCCATTTGCTATGACTGCTCTATCATGATATGAATCTAAACATGTCAAATAAGAGTTTTTCTTTTAGTTGAATATCCTCTAGGCTCTCTCTTCAAAATTACACCTATTTTCAATGCAGCACCATACACATTACAAGCACTCAATCGCCTGCCTTGTCGATTGAACTCACTAATCAAAATGTTGAAAGACATCTTTGTGGGGACTGAACTTCCTCGACGCATGAGGACTAATATCGACAATGCCTCCTCCACTTTTTCCATGACACAAAGTGCTTGAATGACATTGTTGAAAGTGATACCACCTTACAACACCAAACCCACCTTTTTCACAACCAAGTTCCATTACCACTACTATGAGCATTACCATCACCACCACCTTACAACACCAAACCCACCGCCATTGCCGGATCGTCACCACCACCATCATCAGTTTCATTAGCACCTAGAACCATGTTCCACATCATGTTATAAGTGAAGGAAAAGAAGAATGATAAAGATGGAGAAGAAAGAAACAAAAAATGAATGTTTTGAAATTTTCAAAATTAGTTTTCAGACAACTTTCGGCATACCAAACCCCCCCCAATTACACAAAAAAGTGAGAAAGCGAGGTAGTGTAGGGCGAAGTAGGAAGTGAGGTGAAGAGAATGGCGAAAGAATGAAGTAGAACTGTCAAGAATCGAGAAAGATATGAAACCCCAAAGATGGCTCGAAGAAAAGTCGAAAACGAGAAGAAAAGTCTTATTATTTTTTTTTATCAACTTTCGGAACTATGATAGCTTGTAAAAAGAAGAAGAACAAAACATGTGAGATGTGATATGAAAACTAGACTGTGAGTTTAATCCAACAACGTAAAAATGAGGTGAAACGGAGTTATGATGAAGGAGATAGAAGGGCTTGAAGTGGTGGCTGTTGTTGGTGGTTTGCTGGTAGGAAATGGTGGGTCTGTATCTTTTTTTTTGAAATTTGGGGCCAAAATGTAATTTTTTAAACTTTTTCCGTTTTAAATCTGACTGCAGGGGCAAAATTGATAGTAACTTAAATAGTATAGGGGTACGCGTGAAAATAAGAGTAGTCTGGAGAGGTCATTAAAAATTGTGACAAAGTATAGGGGTAAAAATGAAATAATCTCCACCTATGGTCACATCATATGATTGAAATTTCAAAGTCAAAGTGTGGTTTGTGTGTGAGAGTGAGCATCCAAATATATGCAATTTGAAATTTGTGGGCATAGCTATGTGATGTGCGTGAGCACCCAAACATGCAATTGACATTTCAGAGTCATTGTGAGAGGTGTGCGAGTTTGGGTTTTCTATAGTGCTTCATTTGTGGTGCACTTTCTAATGTATTACAAAATGACATAGTTTTGTTTCTCTCTTTTTTCAACCTTATGTCTTGTGTTTAGAATCCACGATAGTGACCCCCGCTACAACCCGCGGCGGCCCATGGCGAAGAAGTTTAGAAAAGTAGCCTTGCTCGGCCTCCAACAAAGCTACCATTGTTGCCTAGCTGTGAAGACCAGTAATATGGCTAGATTGACATATCGAGTGAGGGAGAGATTGAGAGAGAGAAGGGAATCGATGTAAAACCCTAGATATAGGGTCACACGGATAGGGAGGTATAGGGTTGGCAGTGGTACGAGAGTGGGTAGAGGTAAGAGAGAGAGAGAGAGAGAGAGAGAGAGAGAGAGAGAGAAGGGGATGAGTGCAAAACCCTAGATCCAGGGTTACCCAGCTAGATAAAGGGACTAGTAGTGGTACAAGGAAGGCTCGATTTGGGTAGCTCCAGGGGGCTAGTAGTAGTACAAGGGTGGTCGGGTTTGGGTGGGTCTAGGGAGAGAGGCTAGTGGTGGTGCGAGGTTGTGCAGTGGTGGAGGGACAAGAGAGGGTGGTCGCCTAATTGTGAAGGACTTGTTATGAACACCTTAGGTGTTATTGCATGATATTGGCACATCTTTATCCATATTTAAAGCATTGATCAGATACCTTTCCAAAAGGACTTCAATGAATGTAGTGAACACAAGTCATATCCCAGGGGATTGACCCCATACACACCTAATCACATAAACACATAATTAAAGTAACACAATCAACCCCTCATCCTAGCATGACAACCCAAGGTGACGAAAGTCACTTCCAACAAGACCCAGGTATTCAACGCGGTTTGCTCTGATACCAAATTTGTAACACCCCATACATATAATTCCCATTCAACAAATTAAAAGAACATTCTCCACATCAACACCTAACACAATTCCATTCAAACATTTCTCTTTCTCATTGAATTGCAGATTTTGTTTACAAAATTACAAAATACGGATTTTGGTTTAGTGAGCTAGAGAAGATTAAAAAACAATTGCATTGTTCTCTGAGTTTACTAATTGTAATACAAAACTACAAAACTCAAAATAAAGATAGAAAAGGAGTTTCACAATTACATTACAACTTTAGGTTCACAAAAGTTAAGATTTTGAAAAGAGGTAGTCCTTTTCTTCTTCTTCATTGATGGTTTTGGGGCTCTTCATTTCCTAAAATGTTAGTAAATATGAATGAGCAATTGCCCAGTAGAAAATAACTTTAACCAAGTATATAAACATTTGGTTTAAATATGCATAACCTTTATTGTTGCCCATGAATTTCCATTTGTTTAAAAGTTACTACACAGCACACAATTTAACATTCAATCTCCACATTTTTCTGTCCTCAAACTCAAACCTTTCACTTTTGTCATCCTCACATGAACTGGCTAGTGGACACCTCAAAACATCCCCACATTCATCACCCTCAGGCGAACCACGTAAGTGGGCACCTCAAACACATTCTTGCATTCATCGTCCTCACATGAACCGAACAAGTGGGCACCTCAAATAAATTCCAAAACATTAACATTTCAAGCACAACAAAAGTAATCACATGCATTCTCCATTTTTACTTATCAACTTTCCATGAAGTCAAAATCAAGAGCAACCCGTTACATATGAAAATTTGGGGTTTTCCTTTCCAAGTATTCATTTTCCTTAATTCATGTATATTTACTCACTATTTCATAATTGATTGCATAATCGATCATCAATGTCACATAACCACTTCATCAACACAAAACTCATATATATATACATCATCCATCTCAATAGGTCTATACACCTTAAGATTCACACACATTAAACCAAAGTATAAATATACAAGGGTAAAGGTATTCTGACATCAGGGAATGCAAAATGAGAGATGAAGGTCCACGCGATAAACTTCCGAAATATCACAATTTAATCGGTTCAAAATGTAGCTCTTGACGAGGATAACAACTTTAATGAAGGCCCAAAGATCGATTCTTGCTCTTACTAGGTTTTGTAGCTAGGGTTATGGAAAGAGGGTTGTTAGAGAGAGAAGGAGTGTGAGAGAAATGAATTAGGAAACTGTTTGGATCGCAATATAACTTTGCTGTCCCGACCAGATTGCTTGAGCGAACTTTCCATTGCTCGAGTGAAGTGCCAAAAATACAAAGGGACCGCTCGAGCGAACTTTCTACTGCTCCAGCGGTAAATGCAGGGTCTTAGAAGTTTTACAGAGCTATAGTGAAAATACTGGGAGCTCGCATTTTATGCTCGCGCAACCATTCCTTTCCTCGAGTCGTCTCACCTACAACCTGTGAGATACTGGGAACTGCAAATCTCCGCTTGATCGACCAATTGATACCTTGAGCGGTAACCTAAAAACAGTTGTTACATATAATACTTTTAAAGTTATGCTCGAAGAAAAATCTTTCTAAAGTGAGAAAAATCTAAGTCAACAGAGTTTTGTTATTGATAACTAGATTTCTTGAAATATTTATGTGATGAGTTGAGTATGGTGACCAATTATGATATTGTGTACCTTATTAATAGTATACTATGTGTCGTGAATGTTAAGTACAGCCGTTTCGCCAAAGGGCCTTTTGAAAACTTGGAAGGGAGTTAGTACTTTTAACTGGTAAGCTGAGTTGTTTGATAGACTCCTTTCTTTTCTTGCGAGCTTTGGGTTGGAATTGTTTCAATGTGAGTATAAAGGCTCGGTTATCCTTTAAGGAAACGTTTTTGAATTCTTGTTAGTGGGGCAATTGTGCGTTTGGCTATGGTTGAAATAAATACCTTGTATGAGTAGAGTTGTTGAGCCAATTTCCTTTTTTCGTCGAGTTTTGTTTAGGGGCCATACATAATAAGGGAACTCTCACTTGGTTGATTGAACTCTTTGTTATCTTGGAGGGAGTCGGGGGAGTGACTCACTGGATCATGTCTCGTTGTTTAAACTTTCTTGGGTTATTAGACACCCGTAATAACTAAGTTTAACCCTCCTAGCAGCGGTTGTCGTATCTGTTTGTTGTCTTACTATTCTAATCCTTTTATTACCTTAATTTTTGATGACAAAATTTCCTAATGTGGGAAGGTTATGATGTCCCGGGTCTCAGACCCAACTTCAGCATGCTTTTCAAACTTACCATTTCTTTTTTTCTAGAACTTGGAGTGTTTGTGTTACATCGGTGTTTGAGAACTGAACCTGGTTTAACTTTCTAGATGTTTGTGCGAATTACAATTTTTGAGTTTTGGGCATAAGGACGAAAGACAGAAGTGTGGAATCACCTTGGGAAGCCTTGTACTAGAGCAGGTGGTCCCGCACATGCAAGGGATAGAGTTACACATGTGGTGGAGGGGAAAATTGAGAGTTTTGGGCCTGCAATAAACCACACGTGAGGTGGCGTTCCTACACGTGCGAGATAAGGGCTCTGCACGTGTGGCCAAGTCTGACTCGGCCTCAAATTTTGAGCTTTTCAACCCTTTCCTTGGCTTCCTCTCCCTCTTTCCCCTCATTTCATTAGTTCTCTCTCTCTCTCCCTAAAATTTTTCTTTTATCTTTTGTCTTCCTTTTCTCTACACAAACCCACCAACTCTCACATTTCCTTTTGATCCAGCAAATCTATTAGGATTTTGATACTAATTCCTTATACCAAAATGACAAGCATTCCGAGAGCTACATTTTGACTAGTAGAGATCAATTTCTGGCGAAATTGTTTTTTGAGCTTTTTCTCCTCTTCTCTCTTTGAGATAGAGATTTCTCTATTTTTTTTTTTAATGTAGTTGTTGTATATAGATATGTGATACTTTTAATTGCATAAAAATCAAGATTTTGGTAAGGGGTTTTGAAATCCATGTAGATGAGACTTAACGTTTGGGATTGTAGTAATTAATTTTGTGATTTCTTGTTTAAGTAATAGTTTGATGCTACTAGAACACATTCATGTTGTTTATATGAAAAGTCCTAAATTTTGTTGATGATTTCATGAGATGGAATTCATTGTTGTGTAAATATGAAATTGATGTTAACACAAAGAAAATGAGAAGTATTATTTAATAGATGAGTGGGTTTAATGATTTAAGTGATGACCCTTGAAGATTAGAAATAATAACCTAGATTATGGAAATAATGTGTTGATTGCAAGTACCTTGGTAAATTGAGAAATGTTCATTTTATGTTGAATTGGAACCCTTGGGAGTGAATAACTATATCATTAATTAATTATATTTTGACATTGAATAAGATGAATTGTTTTATTAATAGTAACCCCTAAATTGTATAACTTAATGAGACAATTGTTGGGTGTTGTCAACGAAATGAACTAAGGTTATGAAAAAAAAAATGAATTGGAAACATGATTAATAAAATGGGTAAAATTGGTTGAGGTTATAATTATTGAAGATTCGAGACAATGAAATTAAGAGATGGGGATAAGTGTTGGTTGCTATTATTTGAGTAACTAGAGAATATGAGAGGTGGAATTGTAATACACGATTAGACTGGAAGTGTTGGAAATTATGATTGGTTTTGGAAGTGTTATAATTAATGTTTTGTTGTATTTCTCTTGTATTGGGAATTGTAGAAATAATGCATTATCCATTGAATTACATTTTATATATTGCTCAAAGATTATATATTTTGGCAATCGGTGAAGGATTGCATTGTTTGTTGCCAAATGGCTATGAAATTAGGCGAATTGAAACTTTATTGTGTTATTTAATTATGTTATTGAGTACGTAAAAGGAGGTGATGTGAATTGTTGAGATATATAGTGAAAGTGCTATATAGAGATCCCAAATTCCTTCTGGTTAGCACCCAGTAAAGTGAAGCTACTCTTCTTAACCATTTTCTTTCCAGCTAGCGCTTGGTAAAGTAGGATGTGTTTCGAATGATGGGTCCCAAGTTCCCTCCAGCTAGCGTTTGGTAAAATGGTTGCGCTTCAAATAATGGGTTCCAAGTTTCCTTCAGCTAGCGCTCGATAAAGTGAATGGTTGTCGCTTGACTAAATCGGGTTTTTCTTATGTGTTGTTACCATTTAGTTTATTTATTTATAGGTGACATGATTGAAGGGTGCACCCTTTGCCTTCTGTATCCAATGGCCAGTAAAATATGGGAATACGTGTTTATGTTATCGTGGATTTGTATTGTGATGGGTGCACCATTCGCCCTTGTGCTTATGGCCATAAAATATGATAGATATTTTGAGAGTATAGTGAATTGGTGTGTCGTCATGATTCTAGTGCAGTTGTTTAGCGTGTTGATTTGTTAAGAATTAATCATAATTCAAATGGTTGCATTATCCCTCGATGTTGTATAACTGTAGAGTTATTTAATTGGTTCATCTTATTGAATTGAGAATATTTTGAAAATGGTTTTCAAATGTCTAAAGTGATAAAGTTCGGCATTGTGAAACCAATGGAAGGCTAAGGGTTTTAATAGTTTTTTCTTGAAATGATAAAGGACGAAATTTTGGGAAAATTACTTATGTATATGTATAGTTTGAACATAAAAAAGAAAAAAAAGTGAACATTATTGATATATGTATTTACGTGGAGCATGCATGATCATTTACATATACTGTACTATATTAATTATAATTATTAGGATTCTTACTGGACTATATGTTCATTCTGTTTTTTTTTTGTGTTCAGCAAATGTTACTTATTAGATTGGCACCTATGTAAGAAAATCTCCCAACTCTTGACAAAACACTTAAGTGCTATTGTTGGCTTTTTTGGCTTTCGAAGGGTATTTTAGTAAATGCGAGCGTGCCAGCAAGGATCAATCAGTCCTTACAGAAATTATAATTGCCAACCAATTATCAGACGATTGTGTTGTAGTTCTTTCAGTCTCAATGAAGAGGACTTTTACTGGTGGCTTGACTTAGGAGAAATTAAGAGAAATAACAGTTTAATATGAAGAACAATCGAAGCATTTCATAAAAATGAACACTTACAATGGTCCAAACTCAGCCTCGAAGAGGTTTACAGCAACAACCTACTTGAATCTACTTGAAACTACTCCTATGAATCGAAGTGCAGTGCGGGTATTTAAAGAACAGGTATTTAAAGTGCAAGTATTTAAAGTGTAGGTATTTAGAGTACAGGAAATATAAAACTGGAAAAGAAAATATGAAGTAAAGACTGGTTTGTATGATCTGAGTCTGGGGGCTTTTTCTGGGGGCTTCCCTGCTATTTATACTCGTCAAGGATGACCTTCGAACTGCACTTCAAATCGTCAAATTGTTCCTCCATGATTGCTGATCATGCTGCCTTAGAAGTAGTTCCACTACGCCATCACTTGCAGTTAAGCTTCCCTCTTGTATTTGAATTTGAATATGAGTAACCATTGAAGCCACGTCACCTTGTATCTCTTTACTGATCCAGTGCTACTCAGATCATGTGAGAACCAATTTTCACTGCCACGTGTATGATCAGGATCGAAGACTTAAGCAGCCTCCCTATATTACCCTTGCTTTGCCATGTGTCGAATCGTAACTGGCTTTTACAAAATATGTAGCCAACATTACCCCCCGCACTAATATACCCAATACTTGGTGATATTAGTGGATCAAAAGCTTTTCCCGCGCTTTTGGAACGTGCATGGAATTCATCTTCAGGAAACGTAACCGTCACCTATTCGGTGATCATTTGCATTAACTCTCAATTTGTTTGAACATCCCAATACCTCAGCATTCGAACGGACTATGACTCAATCAACTTTTCTTTCTATTGATCAAGCATACGAAAAGCCATTGAGTAATGCTGCTTCCCCTCGAAAGAATCTCTACGCATTCATTAGCCACCTTCACCCGCCCTTCTATTTTCAGGTCATGGAGGCTTTTGCAAATTATCAACCTTTGGACTACGAACATATTGCTCTTAATCCTTCGATTCACAATTTCGCAGATACAGGGAGTTCTTCCTCTAACGTCCCCTTGTACTTTGAACAACCTATTCTCAAGTCTTTGCTTCGACAAGTCGCAAATATGGACCTAGGAAGTTCTTCTTCACAAACCTCTGCTTGGGATGAAGCTACAACTTTTTCATCTTCTGGGGCTTCCGGCTGGACAAGCTGGTCAGCACCTGAGTCCTGGGATTTGAGGGAACGAATCAACCACCATTTCGTTGAGTTCACTGACCCTTTAGATTTTCCTTTTTACGCTCGAAGTTCAGTGGTGTATCCTTATGTGCCCATTGACCTTCGACGTAGTTTGGAGGAGAATCTGCTTGTGGCCTGGTACACATCTTCCATGCCCACAACGACAGTGCTTGTTGCCCGATGCCCAGAAGAGGCACAAGGGTACAACCCATCATTTTTAGCCAAGAAGGCGAAGATTTGTTCTTCTGACTGGCTTGATTTCATTAATGCCTTTGTTCCTTCCGCTCCCGTGCCATCTCTTGTAATAGAAGCATCCACACCCTCTTCTCCATCTTCTCCACCTTCTGAAATTGAAGCATCCACACCTTCTCCATCTTCTGAAACAGAACTATCTACTCCTTCTTCTCCTCCCACTCTTTCCTGGATAGAGAAACTAAGGCTTGCCCTTCCAATGGACAAAGTCTTTCTACCTTACAAACCTCCATCATCCCCTTCTCCAGCTGAGCGGAAACAAGCTCAACTTCTGCTTGCGGCTTTCTCTCACTTGCCCTTCAATGTTCTTGAGGATGACACCCCTCTTAAGAACTTTCGATGGGCTTGTGATATTCTGACTAGGGGCCATGTCCTTAACCCTATTGCCCAAGCAGAACTTCACCTGTTCCTGGACCAACTTCCGGTGCTCCTCTATGGACTGGGATTTCACTACAATGTCATCAATATAACACTCTAGATACCCTCAAATGAGATCATGAAAGATGGTGTTCATAGCCCTCTGATATGTAGCCCCAGCATTCTTCAAGCCGAATGGCATTTTAACCCATTCGAAGGTGCCAATATTTCCAGGACATCTGAATGCTGTCTTATGGATGTCCTCCTCTGCAATGCAGATTTGGTTATAACCAGAGTGTCCATCCATCATTGATAAAACCTGATGCCCTGCTGAACTGTCTACCAACAGATCCACTATAGGCATAGGGTACTCATCTTTTGGAGTTGCTAGATTCAAGTTTCTGAAGTCAATGCATACCCTCATTTTACCATTCTTCTTGACTACAGGCACAATATTAGATAGCCATTCTACATACCTGGCTGTCCTAATAAAGCCTGCCTTGAGTAGTCTAAGAATCTCTTCTTTAACTTTCTGAATTACTTCTGGACTCATTCTTCTTGGTTTCTGCTTGTATGGCTTGAAATTACGCTTCATAGGGAGCCTATGTTCCACTAATGACCTATCCAATCCTGGTAGTTCATTGTAGGACCATGCAAAGCAATCTTTGTATTTCTTCAGAACAACCAACAACTGGTCTCTGTCCAGAACATTCAAGCAAGCACTTATATAAGTGGGCTGTTGTATAGAACCCTCCCCTAAATTTACTTCTTCTAAGGGGTCTTGTGTCTGAGAACTTATTGAAACTTCTTCTTTAGTTTCTTCTACCTTCGAGGCAATCTTCTTACCTTGTTCTGCTTTTAGGTTCTTTAGTTCAACATCTTTACCCTCCTCCTCATAGACAAAATCTGTCCATAAGGCATCCTCCTCCTATATCTCCTGGACCTTTGTCTCAATGTCCAATGCACAGTATTTCCCAAGGGTCAAAATTCTGACCTGTTGCTGCTCCTGTTTACAGCCAATTATCATGGCTTTTCTTTCTTGCTCCTGTACTTTCTGGACTATTGCTTTTACGTCCAATGGTGAGAATTTAACTAGAGCCAAAGACTTGGCTTCTTGTTCTTCATCCTTTTGCCTACAACCAGGCATTATTGTCATCCTTAACGACAATCTCTTCATCAGCACTCTCTTGAACCAAGTGCTTCAGGTGTGTCACTTCCTCATCAGCCGTCACTTTGGCTGAGCCATCAACTTTCCTCAGTATACTGAGTGGTGTTACTCCCTCAATATACAACTTGGCCTCTACAAAGTCTGCACAGGCTATGAAGGGTTGAGGATCTGCATCGATCTCCTCTGTCTCTCCATTGCCCAAAGCCATCATGATTTTCTGATGCAAAGAGGAAGGCACACATTTGTTAGTGTGGATCCAGTCTCTCCCAAGTAAGGCATTGTATTTAGCATTACTGTTGATTACAAAGAATGCTGTCATACAGTCCCTGGTTCCAACACTCAAATTAATGGGTAAAATCCCCTGAGCCATCTGTTTGTCTCCAGCAAAGCCAGCGATGGTTGTGCTGGTTGGGATCAACCTGGGATTCTTTTTCCCTAGTTTCTTCAAAGAAGATTTCGGTAATAAGTTCACTGCTGCCCCATTGTCTATCAGGACTCTGTTCAGTTGTATCCCATCGAAAAAAGTCTTGATGTACAAAGGCTTGACATGTTGTGTCATAGAATTCGAGGGATATTCAAAAGGATATGAGAGGTTGATGCTCACCTCTTCCTCGCTCTCGCATTCAGTTTCCATTGGAGTAGCCATTCCAGGGTCATCCTGTACCATACTTACTTGTGACTCTTCACTAGAGACAGGAATAGGATCCATGTCTTGGTCACCTTGGTCCTCATCTTCAGCCTGAAACTCATGAGGCAGTATATGTACCATATTGACTGATACTGGAGGAAATGAGCCAAATTGGATGACTAGCTGTACCTTCTCTCCCCCTTGGCTACCTTGCCCAGTGGCTTCAGCAGCATCTTCTATGCTGCACTCTGGCATTTCATTGTTAACTGATCCCTTCGAAGGATCTTTCTCAATTGGCTCTTCAGTCAGAAATGTTTGTTCAGCCATGAAGGCTTCGAACATTTCTTCTTCTGCCATTTCCTTTTTTTGGCTCATGCCAATCTCTTCTTCCGTTTCGCTATCACTTTCCATCAGGGCCTTCTCCAACCCTGCCAAACTAGACTTCTCTCTGGCCTTTAGTTCAGAATGAACCTGGGCCAACTGTTCTCTGCCACAAACCACTTTGCTTTGTAGAGTCGGTTTTGGGGTATGGCCTGACTTTGAAGTCTTCTTTCCTTCTGCCTTGACCAGTGAGGAACTCTCTCCACTTTCTTTCAAATCTCGCTGGTACTGGGTGTACCTGCGTTGAATCTTTCTCCTTTGTGATCTGGAAATGACTGGAACCATATCTGGTTCCTTTGTCTTTGGGTGTTTCAGCAATACCCAGTTGTTCGGAGCCACCAAAGGAGGCTTGACCATCCTTCCTGGGATTCCAACATCTCTCATGGCAGGCACTTCCCTAGGTTTGTTTTGCATTACAAACCAGTCTGGAACTCCAGGCACCCAAGAGCTTACTGACTCAGATGTTGAATTGCCCTTTTCTACCTTCGAAGCCATCTTCGAAACTGGCTGTGGAAGTAAGTATTTGGTTCTGGTCTCATGTTTCGGGCCTGATTTTGGCCTTCGATGGAGGTGGTCACTTTCTGTTCTGCGTGAGGTTGGTCTAGGGGGCTAATCTCTGGCTTTAGTCCCATAACCTGAACTCCTCTCCAATCTTCTTTCAGAATGGCAGCTCTCCATTCTGCAGTAGTTAGATGGCCTAGACTCATACAAGGGCCTCTTGCCTTTAGCATGCATTCTGTCTACTGCAGGCTCAACCCCTAATGGTCGCTGCCTATCACTAGCCGAATACGGCCTTTTGTTGTAAGCATTGGTTGATTTAGGACGTCTCTGAACATCCCTATAGTATTGTTTCCCATCAATTGGAAGCCCCTTCAACCACATCCTCTGCACTACAGCTGCTTCCAGGGAATCATCATCCAGTGCTTCTTCATCAGAGTGTTCCCTCTGACGTGAGAAACCTTGCCCAATAGTTGGTGGGTTTCCAGTCTCCTTCTTGGCAGTTGTCTGGTTGGCAATATGCATTTGCACATTGACCTCTTCCAATTCCTGCAGAGATAGATTCTGAAAGTTTGGTACAACCACATTAGCCGCGCTTTCTCCAACTTCTGGAAACGGGTTACTGTCAATCCCCATGGCTTTTTCTGTTTTGGCTGGGAACTTCAAACTTCCTTTCCGAATTTGCTCTTGGATCCTGTCTCGAAAAACAATGCATTTTTTAGTCGAGTGAGACCAAGAATTATGCCATTTACAGTATACTTTTCCTTTAAGTTCATCTGGAGATGGCAGTTTTACTCCTTTTGGTAACTTAAGGAAATTGGCTGCAAGCAAATGATCAAAAATGTCATCTGCTTTTGTTAAATCGAAAGAGTACTTTCTGTGAAAGTCTTTCTTTTTAAACTGCTGGTCGATGGTTGTGTCCTTATGAATTAATACTTCACAGATTACAGGTTCTTTGCCCACAATCTCTGCTGCATCGATCTCATAATTGGGATCCCTATAATACGTCTTATACGAAGCATTATTTCGATCTTGTTCCTCCTCTAGTAATGCTTCATATCGAGACACCTTATAGGTTAATTCGACCAAATCCCTGAATTCAGTTGAGTCAAATTTCTTTCGAAGCCTGAACTCTAAACCGTTTTGAGCCAATCTTACAAATTTTGGCTCTGGAAGGATGACCCTACATTTATTTCGAGCCCTTTTAAATCTGGCAATAAACTGAGTAGCCTTTTCTTCAGGCCTTTGACTCAATCTTGCCAAGTCTGCCATGGACACCTTTGGCTCCGATTGGAAGAATTGGGCATGAAATGCCTCTTCCATTTGTTGCCAAGTTTGAATGGAGCCAGGTGTAAGGTTGATATACCATACAAATGCTCCCCCAGTTAGAGAATTTGGAAATAATCTCAGTTTCATGTAATCATGATTAGTGAATTCACCACATTGAGCAGCAAATCTGGCAATGTGCTCTACTGTTGATTGATTTCCAGTTCCATAGAATAGGGTAAAATCTGGTATTCTGAATCCTCGTGGGTATTCATGTACCCTATCTACCCATTCTGGGTATGGTTTTCTGTATACAGGAGTCTGGACCCCCCGAGCCATCGGTCCACACATCTCCCTAACAATATCAGCAATTTGGTCCCTAGGGACCATATTTTGTGCTTGCTGAACCACTACTGGAGGGACAAACACAGGGTTTGGTGGACAAACTTACGCCTGTGGTCCTCTTGGTCCATAAAGTGGTACATTTGGGACTGGTTGCCCCTGTGGTGCAGATTGCTGTTGGGGGTATAGGTAACCCCTTTGAGCCTGTCCTGCGAAAGGACCTGCGAAAGGTGTTGGAACAGGTGTTGTGTCCCTTCCATTTGTGGGAAAACCTTCCAACCCCCCGGGTATAAATTCGAATAAGGGATTATTATACCCCCTAGTGCCAGGTATGGCTTCAAACATAGGATTTGCCATCATTCTTATGCCAGTTTCTTGTACTTGGCCAGATCCACCAACTTGTGTGGCTTCATTGTTGAGTATTGAGGCATTTTGGCCTACTACAGGCCTCAAAATGGGTTCATACCAAGACTGAGGCGATGGTCTTTCATAGTTCTGAGTACTAGTCTGACCATTAGATTGTCCATTAACTTGCATAGGCTGTTTTTCTCTAGCCAATCTTTGTTGAGGGACATTTAAAATTTCCTCTGTGTGTCTTGTATTTATTGGTTAGTGGTTATTCATTCGATCCAAAAAGGATGTTGCCCACCTTTCCATTGTGTTCATTAATTGTTGTCCCATAGCATCTACTAAGCCATCCCATGGATTTGTTGGCTGAGTAGATGGAACGGTGGATGGTCCAATTCCTTGGTTTCGTCCAATATTATGAACATATGGTTCTTGTCTAGAAGTACTGGTCTGTTCGACCATAGGTTATGATAATATGGGAGTTTCCACAGGATGTGTTACCACATTATCCTCTGGATTAGGTATTTCTACCTCTCCTTCTACGCCTTCTTCCAGACGTTCATTTTCTCATTGTCGTCTTCTTCTAGCCATTTTAAATTAAGTCCCACTGGGCCTGCCAAAAATATATGTTGGCTTTTTTGGCTTTCGAAGGGTATTTTAGTAAATGCGAGCGTGCCAGCAAGGATCAATCAGTCCTTACAGAAATTATAATTGCCAACCAATTATCAGACGATTGTGTTGTAGTTCTTTCAGCCTCAATGAAGAGGACTTTTACTGGTGGCTTGACTTAGGAGAAATTAAGAGAAATAACAGTTTAATATGAAGAACAATCGAAGCATTTCATAAAAATGAACACTTACAATGGTCCAAACTCAGCCTCGAAGAGGTTTACAGCAACAGCCTACTTGAATCTACTTGAAACTACTCCTATGAATCGAAGTGCAGTGCGGGTATTTAAAGAACAGGTATTTAAAGTGCAGGTATTTAAAGTGCAGGTATTTAGAGTACAGGAAATGTAAAACTGGAAAAGAAAATATGAAGTAAAGACTGGTTTGTATGATCTGAGTCTAGGGGCTTTTTCTGGGGGCTTCCCTACTATTTATACTTGTCAAGGATGACCTTCGAACTGCACTTCAAACCGTCGAACTGTTCCTCCATGATTGCTGATCATGCTGCCTTAGAAGTAGTTCCACTACGCCATCACTTGCAGTTAAGCTTCCCTCTTGTATTTGAATTTGAATATGAGTAACCGTTGAAGCCACGTCACCTTGTATCTCTTTACTGATCCAGTGCTACTCAGATCATGTGAGAACCAATTTTCACTGCCACGTGTACGATCAGGATCGAAGACTTAAGCAGCCTCCCTATATTACCCTTGCTTCGCCACGTGTCGAATCGTAACTGGCTTTTACAAAATATGTAGCCAACAGCTATGTTCATTCCATGTTGTTGATAACTTTTTAGGTGTAGAGTTGGAGACCTTAGTTAGAGTTGGGAAGCTCCCTTTTATCTTCGGCCACGGGGCCATTTTATGTGTAGGTAGAATGCCAACCCTTTTATTTCATTGGTTTTGTAAGCCTGAGGACAACTTATCAATTATAATATATTGTTGCATCATATGAATAAACGAGAGGAAACTTCTATTATTTGTTCATGTAAATGATTATTGTTTTTGCATCTTTATATTGAAAGTAGACAATGATAATAGATTTGGTAATGCTAATTGGGTTTTAAAATAGCAATGATTCATATCATTAATTTTGGTGTTTTAATAGAGCATTAATGATATGATAATGAATAAAAAAAATAAAATAAAAACAAATCAAGATTAAAATATCACATCACTGTGAGTAGAGTTCACTGCCAACTCATTAGAGTTACCTTTAAAGCTCAAAAATTAGAACTTTCAAAGCATTTTTTTGGCTCTAAAATACGGGGCATTAAATACACGGCTTGAGCATGTATCCCGCACAGGCTAGCATGACCCACATGAGGTTAGGTCTAGGCCAGGGCCTTGGATTTGAAGCTCGGCCTAAAGAATTTAATCTTGACACATGAGGGGAGGCTCGTTGCATAAGATTTAGGCCTACGGTTTCGGCTTATGGCCTAACCTGAATCAAGCCTACTAAAGAATCTTTTATATTAAGTTTTGGCTCACGCGCTGACGTGACTCAAGACTACTTACCCAAAAAAAAAAAAAAAAAAAAAAAAAAAAAAAACTTTGGTTTTTGTCATTTTAAAAATTAAATATTCAAAATATTTATTATTTTTATGTCCATCTTATCTACATTTTAAAATTCATTATATTGAGTTTACTAAAAAAATTAGAATCACTTTTAATTTTATAACTATTTTTTTTAATATCAAAATTAGCGGGCAACACACGTGATGCGTGTGCAATTTAGATAACTAATAATAAAATTAAATAATAAAGAATTTAATGTCATAATATGTATATTTCTTAGATGATAAGTATGTTCTTAATTAAACTCAAGTTCTTGGGTTCAAAATTACTTATGCTATGTATAACAAAATTTTTTTTTTTTTAAACATATATAAAATTGGCATGTGGTATGAGGAGAAGATTTCACTAAATCAATTTAGGCCTTTACTTAATAATAGTCTAGACGGCCTCGTTTGGGGAGTGGTTATTTTAGCCAAAAAGTCAAAAAGCCAACTAAAACTAGTCACATCACCTCTCTACTTTTCTGCACATCTTTTCGTAAAAAGCCAAAAAGTTACTAAAATAGCCAGTTCCCAAACGAGGAGTTTACTAAAAAATTAGAATCACTTTTAATTTTATAACTATTTTTTTAATATCAAAACTAGCGGGCAGCACACGCAATGTGTGTGCAATTCAAATAACTAATAATAAAAATAAATAATAAAGAATTTAATATTATAATATATATGTTTCTTAAGTGATAAGTATGTTCTTAATGAAACCCAAGGTTTTAGATTCAAAACTTACTTACGCTGTGTATAATAATTTTTTTATTTTAGCATATATAAAATTGCCACGTGGCATGAGGAGAAGAAGGTTTCACTAAACCAATTTAGACATTGACTTAATAATAGTATAGAAAAATAATAGTATAGATGAGTGTTTCTTTTACTATGTTATAATTTAACATCATTTAAAATTATTAAATATATTTATTGAAGTTAACTTTTATAGCATGACAATGCTAAAATTATCAAAATAAGCTTTTCTTTCACTATATTATAATTTAATATCGTATAAAATTATTATATATATTTATTCAAGTTATATTTTTATAGCACAGTAGGACTACAATTATTAAAATATACATAAATAATTTATCTAAAATTATTATATATTTATTTAAGTAACACTTTTATAAAACAATAAAAGTTGGACCATGGTTCCTCCCACCCAATGTTTTAAAAACCGGAATCGAACTGTGACGTAATAAATATATTAAAATTATATTTAAATAAAAATATAAGTAATAAAATTATAAATTAAAAATATTAAATTATTTTAAATATTTGTCTTAATATTTTTTTTATTGAAAAATATAATAATATATTTTGAAATATTATTAATTTCAATTTTGGAAGATGAAATCAAATATTTAATATTCTCTCCATATGATTTTAATTCAAATAATTTGATTGAAATGAGAGCAAAAATTTTGGAGGGATATTAAAATTTCAATATTCCCTCCAATACATTTGATTGAATCCCATATGGATTTCTTGAGTCTTTTTGAAAGAATTTTTTTCTTATAAATAAGTGAAGACTTTCACAATAATTTCATTAAGCTCTTAATGAGATTCCTCACAAGAGGAGACCCTTGAAAAAGAGTTTCAAATTAAAATTTTTTTATATTCTTATATTTTATATAATATATATATATATATATAATAAGAAAGAAAAAAAAAGAAAAAAAAAAAAAGGAGCCGGACAGCCCGGCGAGCCGGAAATTAATTTTAAAGGAATTGCTCTAATTTTAAAGGAAGTCCCACCCACACGTCATTTCCAATGTGTCTCAAAGCTGTTCAAGAACAGCTTACTTACTTATGAGTAAACAAAAAGTGTGAGCAAATAATTAGAATTATTCTTTAATTTTAAATTATTACTTTTTTTCTCTTTCAATTTAATCATTATTTTTAATATTTTATATATAGACATATATAGAAGTAATTTAACTAAATTTTATAAAATATGATTTTGAAACAAATATCTTTCAATTCGTGCATCACACACACACACATATATATATATATATATTACCATAATTCTTCACTTCTTAAGTGACTTCTCACATTCCATGAGGGGATTTATATATTTAAAATTTGACGGATTTCACATGGAAAAATGATTTTTTTTTTTTTGTAAATATAGTAAGTTAAATAAAATAGTAAAAATGTTGGGTGTCAAATATCTTTTTCATGCCATTAACTAGGAGTGCAAATGCTGTTAAGGTAAAAGTAGAGCAATTCCTTTAAAATTAATTTTGAAGAATAAAATATTAAATGAAACAAATTCTAAAATTAATTATGAAAGGCACGTTAAAGATGTTATCCTAAAACTGTTATGCACTTCCTACATGCAGGTTGAGACGATTGTAAACTACTCAAAGATACAATTCAAAACTCACATGAATCTAACACAATGTACAATTGCACTAGATATATTTGCCAAAGTCTATTTCGCTTGCCCAAAACATAGTATACAAAAAATAGTAGAAGAGGAGAGAGAAAAATCAGAATACATTTGAATATCAAATTCTTAATTGTTGGTGTGTAATAAATAAAAAATAAAATACAATAAATGCAAATAAAGTTTTGAAACTTCCTAAAAAATAAGAAATCTCTAATAGATGTAACCTTTCTAAACTATAAATTGTAATGCTTTCAATTTATAAGGAAGAACAAGCCTATTTGGTTCTGATTTTGCTTTTACTATTATTTTTGTGTATTCAAAAATAAAATAATGAAAAATTAAAACTATACATCATTTTAATTTTTGTACCAAAAATAAATTTTCAAAATAACTTTTTGATGACGTTTTTTAAAAAGTGGGTTGTTTTAAAATAAAAAAATAAAAACTCTTGAAGCCTTTCCCAAAAATGAAAACTAAAAACACAAAATAAAAACACTATCAAAGAGGCTTACCTAACTACTTTTGTCTCTGGCTTCGAACGAAAAACCAAAAATTGTGAACACATGCAAGCTGGTAATATATACGTAATACGTAAAAAATCAGCTTATGTTCACAATTATAAGTTATAAGCTGTTAAGGTATAAGCTATAATCACTTTTCCACAACTCTACCAAACGGGACCAGTGTCACAACTGATTTTCTTCATTCATTCACAGTTTGAGAAACAAACTGAGTGAGATTGAGAAAAGTGTTGTGAAAGCAAAACATGGATGTGGCATTACCATCATCCAAAAATAAAGAACAATTAAATACATTAAGCAAACAAAATTATATTTTTTATGCATAATATTATGGTAAATAGATTTTTAAAAATTATGAATGATGATAATGTACCTTTTTCTTACCATAATTCAATCAAACATCTAAAGTGTTTTCACAATCATATTAATGTTTTTGGGAGAGGATTGGGACAATTGAAATTAGACTATGAGGCAAGGTTTCCATGTGGAAAAACTAACTAAAAGCCAGATAGGACAATTGAAATTAGACTATGAGGCAAGGTTTCCCTGTGGAAAAACTAACTAAAAGCCAGATAGGACTTATTGGTACAATTTTTCAAATAGTGGTAGGACAAGGGTCACATTATTGCTTATTGAAAAAAATATCCCCAATAGAATTAGGTGGGTATCTCTTGCACTCCACTAACTCAATTACATAATCTCACTATGATAATATGAGATTTTTTATTAATTGATAATGCTACCACACAAAAATAGATTGACAGGGGGGCAAGAGGGGTCGAGATTGCCTCTCCTGTTATATTAAAATATCTCTTTACTATAGTAGTAATATTTATTAATTATGAGATGGGCTTCCCTTTAGTCTATGTACTAGAAGGTGATGTTCAGGCCTATGGGGCCATTATAGATTCTATTTTAATGATTCAAACCTTCATGTTGTATGGTCTTTCATATATATCATCCATTCAAAAAATTTAATCGATTTGATACTCATAGCCTTGTTCATTTTATCGCATTCATCACAAAAAAATAAAAAAAAATAAAAAAGTTGATGGTATATTTTCAAAACACACTTGTTGTCTATTTTTAGAAACAAGTGCAATAAAATTAACAATTTACGATTATTAGATTGACTTAATTTTTTGTATGAATCCACTTTTTGGGGAGTTGAAGCAATAACAAGAATATTTTTTGTGGAATAATACACAAAGGGCTTTAGAAAATGAATAGTTCTATTAGGTCCCTTGTTTTGTCAATTCCACGAACAAACACATTTGAATTGTATTATTGGGACTAGCATTGTTCATGGACCACTCGAGCAATGAATTGTGCACTTGTGGGTGCCGTACTTTTTTCGAGTCTAAGGCATTACTTCCTACACTGACTTGTTTTGACCAATAAAGAGTCGCCACTTAATTTTTCAAGAGGAATTAAGAAATCTTTAATGATGAAAACTAAGCTAAGGCCTAGTCCGTCATAACCAAGAAAATTTTGGGTTCGGAAGTTTAGGTACAAAAAGAGAAGGCCATTTTTATGAAAGCACCCCCTTTTGCCTAATCCAAAAATTGACCTCTACTCATTTTGTATTTTATGATTTTAGTGGTTAATTATTCACATAAATTCATTAGTAGACCTAAAACCCTAACTATCCTAAAACTACGTGATTTAAAAAAAAATGTAAATATCACATGTTTTAAATTGAATGAAATAAAGCTATATTTTTATAAATAAAAAAATTGATTTTTCATTGAAAGTAGATTTTTGATAATCCATGACTTTAAACACAAACTAAAACACATAATATTCATAAAAATATATAAAACACACAATTTTGCACATAAAGAATATATAAACTTGGATTATTTAAAGGACAATGCAACAAGAACATGCACATATTACGAAGATTAAGAGGAGTTTTTTAGTCGCCCACTTTCAGTGTCTTACATGTAGTACATAAATTAAATATGACCCTAATATACAACTAATACATACAAGAATAATCTTAGGCCCGGTTTGAGGCTACTAGTATGATGAATGTCACGCCCCAACTTTTATTACTCGAATACATTATCAAAACCTTTAATTTAAGTCCAGTTATATAACATAAATAGAAATAGTAATCATTACAATTGGATGATTAAAGGTGTTCTCTCCCAAATGAATACAATAATAGAACATCTGGTGCAATAAGAATACATGCCCCGTGGGCTTACATTTAAATTTACTTGATACATACTTACACTGTAAGGTACATTGACACCTTAACACATCATAATACTATATATCTTTCATTGACACTCTTCAAAATGATACTCATAAAAGACAACAAACTTCTTGATCTTCAAAACCAGTGTTTCCGACTCCTTTCTTGAAAATGGTGAACCAACATGGGATGAACAAATATGTCTAGCAGGGATTTACAATGATTCCCAACAATAAGTTCAACAGATACATGCGATCATGAATGCCAACCTATGATACATAGATAGATAATGCGCCCTTTTAATACCAAAATAAAGTATACATAGATGAATACTTTCTACATAAATTTCCACTAACCATTCAAACAAAACTCATTCATTAGTCTTCTTACCTTATCCGTGTAACTCGAAGAATTCTCTTAAAACCCTCATTAACCTTAGTTAAGGATCTTAGATATATTATCCATGTGTTCCTAATGATCATATATCATACATATTCATTACACTACATGTCAACTTACAAAAAAATCCTCATAACATCACATACACACACACACACACACACTTTAACACCTTTTCCACAATTTAGTCATACTATTCAATTCCTTACCATTATGTTCCAACTCAACAATTAAATTTCCCAATCCAATTTTCACATACACACATACAAATCATCAAAATTTAACCACACAATTCCACTTGCCAACAACCGGCTTCATTAACCAACCAATACCAACAAACCACACGCTTTTTCGAGCACTACTCCAGAACGAAGGCTAAACCTCTATCAAGCGCTACGCTTTACTGGTCACAAGCCAGAAGGAATGCAAAAACTCTCCATATCTCAACAGACTACTTTTTCGGGCACTACTCCAGAAGGAATGTAGAACCTCTCTCAAGCGTCATGCTTTACCGGTCACAAGCCGGAAGGAAACGGACCCTTATTCTAATATCATCCTCTATCAATTCGTCATATCAATTAATAATTAAACAAACAACACAATGAATAATAAATGTAAAACTCCTTCTTTAGCATTCAATGCAATTTGTTCCCCACAAGATTCCATACATCTCATCATCAATCCCTTTTTATTCAATTTATACATCCCAATTCATTTCATACACTTTCCATAATGCAATGAACCAATTTCCATTATCAATTTCTTTGATATAAGCCTCGTATGTAATAAGCATTCTCACAATAATTATTAATCACCCTTTATACTTACTTGAACTCATCATATACTTAATTTCAAGAATTTAAAGTCAATTGAAATAAATACTCTTTTAAAGAAAAAATAAAATCCATAACTAGGGTTTAACAAAAATTTAGGACTTTTTACTTTAAAGCACAAAACCATATTCTAATTGCTCAAGACTTCCTCAATCCACTTTAATCTTACATTTAACTTCCTTATTTTGAAAAACCCTAACTTTCTTATCATGCCTTAAGAAAATCTCCTCAACATGAGGTTTTTATGTAATACAAATATATCACCCATCTATCTAGAAGAAAATATTGAAGAGAAGCAAAGGAATCCGTACCTCAAACTAGAAGAAGAAGAAACCCAAAAATCCAACTTTAATGAAAACACGATATGCTCGGATGGATAAAAAGCCCTCATTGTGCTCTTCGTTTTCATATAAGGAACATGGGGTAGGAAATTAGCAGAAAGAGATGAAGACCAAGCTTTTATGAGCTTGGTACTAAAAAATGGCTGGAAGAGAGAGAGGAGAGAGAGAAATCATCTGAAAAGAATGAAGAAAAGTGGACTAAAAATGACTTTTTAAAGTGCTGATCCCGAACAAATCGTTTGAGCGACCACTTTTGCGCTCGAGTGTCAGAGACACCACACCACTTGAGCGATGAAACCTTCGCTCGAGCATAGAACCCATCCTCCCAGAACTTTAGACTTGCAAAAGTACTGGATGACTCGTAAGACCGGTTGAGAGATCAATACGTCGTTCGAGTGATGTGTGAGGCCGTTGAAAAATTTATTTTCTTAAAAGTCCCTTACTTTTAGAATATTGTAATGAAGACCCTTGATTTCCTAAATAATTTCAACTTTAACCCTAGAGGCGAAAACTCGCAAACCCTAATCAATTTTGGTAAGTTAGGAATCGTTTCTAATACCCTAATACTGATTAAATGACTCCCTAAAAATGGATTTACCACTTGAAACCCTAGATTTTTGTGGTTTTCATCATGTTCCTTGATTGATAGACTTTTTATTTGAAACAAGAAATCTAAACCAAATTAGATTCTGTAACCCTAATTTAATTTAATTCTACACTTAAATAAATGTTCCAATTTATAAATTAAAGCCAAAGCCCTCACATTTTGATTAAATTATAAATTGACCCCAAGTTAGTACTATTATATATATATACTTGTACCTTTAAACCTATTCAACTAAATTATACACTATATTTTAAAATTTCCATCAAATTGTACAATAAAATAAAATAAAATAATCTTCCCAAATCATCATATTGGCTGGCCACCTTAGGGAAAGAAAATGCATACATTTTTTTTTCAAACAAATCTATGAATTCATGGAAAAGTACTCTAGCACACCCCAAAACATGAAACCTTGTTTCCACCTCAAGTTTCATCCTAATTAAAGCCTAACTAGATCATGATTAATTTCATAATTAAAGGCCTCTAATCATCCACTATTCCATTAAGTTCAAACTAAATCCAAAATATCCAATCCATTTCCAACCAATGGGCAAATTGGACCTTTTGCACCAATTTTAATATAAATAAAACCTCTCTCTTGGCAGTTTGCACACAAGAACACACACTCAACATACCACACAACTGTGTTGTAATGGTGTTCTTATGTTCAGAGTTCATGAGTTGAGCTTTGATCATTCTTCTACTCATAGTTTCTCTTAATAGATGCAATACTACCTTTTTCTTCTCATATCTCACATTATTTCCAAAGACACACCGTCACTCTAAAAATTTGAGTTATTGATACATTATTTAGTATGTTTTCATCACAAAAGAAGTGAAAATTTTTCCTTAGTTGGCCTCTTTTCTCACTAATTTTCTTATTTTGAGTATTATGCATGAAAAATTAGTTTTACAGCCAACTTTCGAAAATTCGAGAAAACTGTAGGAAACTCTCTTGGACCTCAGTTTTATGTCAAAAACTTTCTTAAAGAGTTATCTTTCAAGGAAAATTGGTTTCATTGAAAAAAAGTGAGCGGTTTGAAAGAAAATTTGATTTTTGTAACGATCGACGAATTTGGACAACGCTGGAGTGTTTCTTAAATTACTAAAAATCTAGAAAAGCTATTCCATTTCTGAAAAATATTCTGAAAGATAAATGAAATTCTCTACAAACCATAGGAAGGCCAGGCTCGGGAAAAATCTGAAATGGTCCTTTTGATTTTAATCTTTAAATGGTATTGAATCTGGAAATTTAGTTTTGCATTGATGTTTTATGCTCTTGTCTTCATGAATATGCTTATTAGTAAATGATCATGTCTTGGTATTATATTACATGTGTTATGGTAATATACCTTTTATTTAGTCCTTTGATGATGCTTATATCCATGAAAATTTTATTTCAATTGCTTGTGCTAGCTAACTTAAAACATTAATCTAAACAGAAAACTTGATGGGTGGCTAACAAGGCTTCGATCACATGAGTGTTGTTATGAGATAAAGTTATGTTCAAATTGAATTGATTAACGGGACGTGTTCCCTTTTGAAAGCTAAAGTCTTGTGCAAGTAGTTGTTTCGGAACCCTTGAATGGAGTGGTTATATTCGGACCCTAGCTAGTTTTGGTGTAAGGAGGGAATGGGCAAGGCCCTTATTTTACCGTCTCTTTTGAGGTCCTCGTTTGGTGCTACACGGTATGTAACCATTGGTAAGAATCCGGGGTGAGGCTTGCAAAGCAGCAAAAGAGGGGGCATACCGAATAATTCGTGTCCGATTCTTATGGTTGGGAGGATGAAATCTCTTTGGAGGATTTCTAGACTACTAACAACTAACATTGTAACCCTTGTTATTTACTTGAATATCATGTTTCTTTCCCCTATTGTTGTAATTTCTATTGAGTATTAGATTAGGAAAAAGGGACGGGGGGTGTGTGTATTTTCTGGACATTCAAAACTCATGGCGTTTCATGTCAGGCACCGAAGGGATTTTGTAGTAGAAAATGACGAATTCAAAACTTTCAAAGACTTTTGGTTGTCCTAGAGAAGCTAGATTTTTTTTGTTTTGTTTTGTGAAGTTCATCTAAAATTTTATTTTGAGGTGTAATATCGATGGAACTATCTTTTGTAACTAAAGATATTTTGTATTATTCTCTTATTATTATATGCTTGTCTTTTTTAAAAACCAATATAGTTCCCCCTATTGCTTATGAGACCTTGCATCAATGCCTTTTAAGATCTGTCAAAAGGGTAGCCTTGCTACCTAAGAAAGCTGGACTTAGAAGGGAGGCTAATTTAACTCCTCTGGCAATTTGGGATCTTACTTGGTCATTGACCATAGGACTCATTAGTGACTTTCCCTTGACTACAACCTGTACTGTAGATTTTGGGGCGTTACAACTTGGTATTAGAGTCTAGGTTCAACCCTTAGCCCATGCAACCTAATATGCAACTCTAGAATCCCTTACCCATGTACACTAGTGTATTTTTAGTATCACACTATTATATCTATTTAAAAGAGACTAATAACACCATAGGATGTCATCAGAAAGCCATGAAACAACAGACATTAGCTTCAACACATGGGAAGCCTTTCGCATGCAAGGTAGGAGGAGCCTGTCCATCAATACCTACTATAGCTGCCGATAATGTGAATTTGCCGCTGAAGAAATGATCATCAGGGAGATACGGAAAGTGGATATAGACTACTCTTACTATACGAAAGAGCAAAAGAGATCTTTGGTTCGACGCCGCCTGCAATACCTGAGTTGCGCAACAAAGAGTGCAATTCGTAAGGAGTAGGATAACTGGAAGATGGGCACCATGATACGCCAAGCCTTGGTAGATGAAGCACCACACCGACACCCAGTGCAAGTTTAGAGTGGCGAATCTCACTACCATGGACAGGACAATAGTTAACCAATAGAGGTGGAGTAACAATTGGTGCAGCCAAGAACAACCCTAACATTTCCAATCAAAGTGTCATCTAAGCATGTTTCCCCTTCACCGATGTATACACCCCGCTCTCCTGGCCAAGCAATCGACTCAGCATATGAGGATCCTAAAGAAGATTTCGACTGGTCTGGGAATGAGAGTTAATCTTAAGGTAGTAAGCTAGGCTTTTGTAAGATCCACTTATAGTAGGGATCCTTAAGATATATGTAGTGACTTTGTGATTATGATGTGTGTAGTACCTTCTAAATGTAACTCTGATCTGGAGACCTTTTGTACTAATGCCTATTATAAATATATGAAGTGACGATTTGATCTATATCTGTTGACTGTTACTTGCTTTAATGTTTCGCCATGCCCTAAGAAAACTAAACATTGATTTCAAGTCTAGTAGAAGAATTACCTCTATCTAGAAATCTAGAAACCAACTTATCTTGTACCATGAACAGAATGGTGGATACGCGAGCTAATGATTACTCAAAGACTAGCAATAATGTCCAAAACCGTTCCAGAAATCAGCACAGACCCGTACCCGCGGGAAGCCAATATTTCTAATAATCTTGGGCATCAAACCTTGGAAGAACTAGGACAACTAAGAAATCGGCAAAATGAGAGGACTCGACTCTTTTCCGAGTTCAGAAAACAAAGGCCCCCAAAGTTCACACCAGACCCTAGAGTGGTTGAAAATTGGCTTCGGTAGGTAGAGAAAATGATGAAAACTATGGGGATAATTGAAGATGCCGATAGAATAGCCTTGGCAATATTTGAGCTAGATGATGAGGCTGATCATTGGTGGGAACTAATCAAGAAAATCCGTGACATTACAAACCTGTCATGGAACTAGTGTAATGAGTTGTTTCTGAAGAAATATTTTCCAAGTATAGTTCATCGAGAGCGAGTCAAGGAATTCCAAAACTTGGAGTAAGGGAATATGACTGTAACACAATACACTACAAAATTTGAAGAATTAGCCTGTTACACAACTAGGTATGTAGCAAATGATGAAAAGAAAACAAGGATGTTTGAATGGGGCCTGGATCTTATAATCAGGGGAGAGTTCTACCGTAACGGCTCCATTTATATGCCGAGGTATTAGACACAACATTAGAATCTGAAAGGGAAGTAGCCAATGCTAGAAGAATTTGAAACAAGTGGAAAGAAGCTCAGACATTTATAGGACCTCAGAAGAGCCAGAAGGGAAATATGACCCCAAAGCCCTACTCAAGGCCATAACCACAATAGCAACGACAACAACCATAACAATAGATTTAGAAAGGAGGTTATCAACCAAGACCGGCAGGACAAATCCAATTCTTTCATTATCAGCAGTTAGGGCACAAAAAGAGCGAATGCCCCCAACTCCCTTCATCAGGATACCAAGGAGGAGGTTTTGAAGAAAATGCCCAGGCAGTAGGTGGATAGAAGCCCTGGTTAAACAAGACGGGATCTACCGGCAGCAATGCCAGAAGAGTGGAGGGACTCAGAATGCTAGGACCAGTGGCAACTAGAAGGCAACTGGCAAAGTCTTTGCCTTGTAAGAAGAGAAGGAGGAGCTGTCCGTAATTGAGGGAAATTTAGTACTATATAATTCTTGGGTGCCCTAAGTGTAATATCACCTATGGGAGGGTGTGTTCGGGTAGGGTGGATCTGTAAGGATTGTGAGATAGAAGTCTCGAACCTATGCCTGCCTTGCAACCTTTGTGTCATGGAGTTGTCAGACTTTGATATCATTTTGGGCATGGACTGATTGTCCACTCATTAAGCGGTGATTGATTGCCGCCAAAAAAAGGTCGTGGCTCACGCACCTGACAGAACACGCTTCCAGTTTAAGAGGGATAGGCAAGATTCCCTGAGTTTAACGAAACATAGGACATGGTGGCACGATCAACTTGCAAGAAGGGTAGCAAGTTTGATTTTAAATGAGGAGGGCCAAGCAGAATTAGAACTCCCGCAAGTACTATGCGAATATGCAGATGTATTTCTTGAGTAATTACTGGGATTGCCTCCAACTTGGGTGTTAGACTTTAGTATTGAACTACAACCTAGAACTACTCCAATATCTATGGCCCCATATTGTATGGCATCGGCAGAACAATGAACATTAAAGACACAACTGTAGGAGTTGCTCAAAAAAGGATTTATTAGGCCAAGTACTTCACCATGGGAAACGCCTATTCTGTTTGCTAAAAAGAAGGATGGGTCATTGAGACTATGAATCGATTACCTTCAACTGAACCGAGTCACGATCAAGAACCGATACCCGCTCCCAAGGATTGATGATCTTTTTTTATCAACTTAGAGGCTCAAAGTATTATTCAAAGATCGATCTCAGGTCGGGTTACCATCAACTACGAGTCAAGGATGAGGATATACCAAAGATTGCCTTTTGAACTAGATATGGTCACTACGAGTTTGTAGTAATGCCCTTCGGACTAACCAACGCACCGACAGCGTTTATGAGCCTAATGAACAAAATCTTCACACCATATCTTAACCAGTTTGTAGTGGTGTTCATTGATGATATTTTGGTATATTAAAGGTCTGAGGAAGAGTATAAGCAACATTTAGTGATTGTTCTTCAAGTTCTTAGAGACAATCAGCTATATGCCAAGGCAAGTAAATGTGAGTTCTGGTTAAAAGAAGTGAAATTCTTAGGACATGTAGTGCCTAAGAATGGGATTGCAGTGGATCCAACCAAGGTAGAAGCAATCTTAGTTTGGAGACAACCGAAAATTGTGTCAGAAATTCACAGTTTCTTGGGATTGGCTAGTTACAACCGAAGGTTCATTCAAGATTTCTCCAAACTAGCCAGACTAATGACTCGTTTGACGCATAAATGAGTAAAATATGAATGGGACGAAGCTTGTGAAAACTCCTTCCAAGAGCTAAAGACAAGATCAACTAGTGCGCCAATTTTGATCATCCTAGAATGAGAAGTGGGGTACACTGTGTATTGTGATACATCTAAGGAAGGATTAGGTTGTATGCTCATGCAAAATGAAAAGGTAGTCGCATATGGTTCCAGGTAGTTGAAACCACACGAGTGAAACTATCTAACGCATGACTTGGAATTGGCAGCCGTAGTTTTTGCTCTAAAGCAATGGCGACATTACCCGTATGGGGAACAATTTGAGATTTTCATAGATCACAAGAGCTTGAAATATCTATTTACATAGAAGGACCTTAACTTGAGACAGAGACGATGGATGGAGTATCTTGAGGATTTCCAGTTCACTTTCTCATATTATTCCGGTAAGGCCAATGTAGTGACAGACGCACTGAGTCATAAGAGTAAGGGAATGATAGCTATATTAGTCGTAAAGGAATGGGATATGGTTAAGACACTCAATGAATTTGGAATTCAGGTAAAGACTCAAGACACAAAGGTATACCTTGGTGCACAAAATGTGATGCCTAAGTTAATAAGTGAGATCATGGAGGCCCAGAAGCATGATCAAGAAGTAGCCTATGTTAAGACATGTCTGGAATCAGAAGAAGCAATGCTCAATTGGGCAATTCACCTCAATGGGAGTTTACGCTATCAAGGTAGATTGTTTGTGCCAAATGACTGTATTTGTGATACATCCAGGAGAGACTAAAATGTACTAAGATTTGAAAAAGGTAGTATTGGTGGAGCCGAATAAAGAAAGATGTGGCTAAATTTGTAGCAAGATGTCTAACGTGCTAGCAAGTGAAGGCAGGACATCAGAAACCAGGAGGAACGTTGCAGCCCCTGCCAATAGCTGAATAGAAATGGGAGCACGTGACAATGAACTTTGTGGTTGGGTTGTCTAGGACACCCAAAGGGCGTAATGCTATATGGGTAATAATGGATCGCCTCACAAAGTCAGCACATTTCTTACCCTATAAGATAACTGACACTTTAGAGTCCATGTGTAAGCTCTACATTGGGGAAATCATTTGACTACACGGAATTTTGGTATCCATTTTATCGGATTGCGATCCATGATTCACCTCTCATTTTTGGAGAAGTTTACAAGAAGTTTTGGTACCGAGTTATGTTTTAGCACTGCTTTTCATCCACAGATAGGTGGACAGTTTGAGCGCACCATCTAGATACTCGAAGATATACTGAGAGCTTGTGTAATGGATTTTTAGAGAAGTTGGGAGTGACACCTGTCTTTAATTGAATTCTCCTATAACAAAATTTTTCAAGCCAGTATTGGTATGACGCCTCCTACAAGGGATTGAGCTATGTACTCATGCAGAATGGAAGGGCCATTGCCTATGCTTCTCACCAACTCAAGCCTCATGAAAAGAATTATCCCACACACGACTTAGAGCTAGTCGCGGTGCTGTTTGCTTTGAAGATATGGCGACATTATTTGTACGATACCACATGTGAGGTTTACATCGACCATAAGAGTTTAAAGTACTTCTTTACCCAAAAAGAGTTAAATATGAGACAAAGATGGTGGTTATAGCTTATCAAGGATTATGACCTACAAATCCACTACCACCCTGGCAAAGCTAATACAATTGCAGATGCTCTTAGCCAAAAAGGTATGGGGAATTTGGAAAGCTTGCTTACAGGGCAAAAAGAGTTGTTACTTGACATGGAAATACTGGATATGGAAATTGTGTTACATGGTTAGGATGTAGTATTAGCAGCAATGTCAGCTCAACCGGTACTTATTGAAGAAATCAAGCAACGGCAAGCAGAAGAGGAGTATCTGAAGAAAGTTTGTGATAAGATGGAAACAAGGCCAAGGCCTGGGTTTACCTTTGAAAATTCGGTGGTGAAGTTCAAGGACAAATTGTGTGTCCCAAATGTTACAGAAATCAAGAGAAGAATTATGGAAGAAGCACATATGTCTAAATTTTCCTTACATCCCAGTAGTACAAAAATGTACTAAGAATTGAAGCAAATTTTTTGGTGGCCAAGTATGAAGAAAGAAATTGCCGAGTTCATTTCAAAATGTTTGCAATGTCAGTAATTAAAAGCGGAGCACCAAAGACCAGCGGGACTACTTCAACCTCTCCCAATTTTGGAGTGGAAATGAGAACATTTGACCATGGATTTTATTGTTGGCTTGCCCCGAACACCCTGAGGTATGAATTCCATATGGGTTATCATTGATAAATTAACTAAATATGCTCATTTCTAGCCGGTGAAAACTCAATATAATGCGGATACACTTGCAACTGTGTATATGAACGAAATTGTGCGGCTACATGGTGTTCCAGTTTCAATTGTATCCGATAGAGATCTGAAATTTGTCTTCAGATTTTGGCGGAGTTTGCATACAACAATAGTTTCCACTCAAGTATAGGAATGGCACCATATGAAGCGTTATACAAAAGGAAATGTTGCTCTCCGGTTTGTTTGACTGAAGTCGGCGATAGATCATTACTTGGGCCAGAACTGGAGCAACTAACTACGAAGAAAATTAAAACCATTCAACAAAGATTGAAAACCGCCCAAAGCAAGCAAAAGAGTTATGTGGATCACCAACGAAGAGATTTGGAATTTGAGATTGATACTTATGTCTTTGTTAAAGTCACCTCGATGAAAGAACAAACAAGATTTGGCAAGAAAGGGAAATTAGCACCCCGATATATAGGTCCGTTTTAGATTCTAGAAATAGTGGATCCGGTAGCTTATCGTGTTGCTCTACCACCGAGTATGGGACAAATACATAACGTTTTTCATGTATCCATGTTACAGGGTTACCTCCAAGATCCATCCCATATTATAGATTACCATCAAATTGCTTTGGATGATAACTTGATTTATGAGGAGAAATTGATTCATATTTTGGATCGACAAGTGAAACAGTTGCAGAACAAGACAATTCCAATGGTGAAACTTGAATGGCAAGAACATTATGGGAAGGAAGCCACTTGGGAAAGAGAAAAGGGAATGAAACAACAGTATCTGGAGCTATTTTCAACTTGAGGTAAAATAAGTTTGAGGGACCAAACTTTTTAAAGGGGGAAGAGTGTAATAACCTGACCCTTTTATCTGCTTAAATCCCTCATTAGATGTGTGATTATATGTGTGTTTATATGTTTGATATGAAATTCCATGTTTTAATATGTGAATTACATGTTTATGAAATTATATTTGTCAATTATAAGAACATCTGTTGATATTACAACCTTTGGATTGAAATTGGAAGCCTTAGAGGCGCGATAACTGGAAATTGACTTTATAGTTATGATGAGCATGAATGCACACATCTCACCCTTGACGATGCAATCGCGAAGAGAAGGAGGTTGGATTCCAGTGGTTAAGCAGAGAGGAAGGCAAGAGTTGCACAGATCCTAGTATGACGATCGAAGGGCTGGCCTATTCACCCTCTTTGTGGACAACCTCCCTGAATCTATGGATTCGAGAAGTTTATACAAACTTTTCTCCAAGTTTGGTGTAGTAAAGGACGCATTTATACCAAGCAAGAGAAGGAAATCGACAAATACGAGATTTGGGTTCATCAGGTATGACTGTTCCATCTCAGCCAGAATAGCAGAGCAAAAAGCAAATGGTCTGTGGGTTGATGATAAATTGCTGATAGTCAAAACCGCAGAGTATGGGAATGGAATAGATGATAGGAGGAAAGTAAATCTAAAACCAACTAGACAACCAGAGTCCCGCAAGCCATTCGCTTCGACCGTCAACAGAAAGTGGAATCAACGGGTTGATGAAAGAACGTTTGCAGATGTTATCAAGAGTACTGATTCGAGATCCCCACCTAAGACAACTATCAAAGTAGAAGAGATAGCCAATGGGTGGTTGTTTGAGAGCTTGATCATGAGGCTCAAAACGGAATACTCTGTTCAGGAGGTGAAAAATGAGCTCAAAAAGAGAGGTATGTCGAGCGTGCTGGTTAGAGAAGGTGGAGGTCGAGATACAATCATCTCCTTTAATTCCAAAGAAGATCTGTTGAAAGGAAAATCTCAACTTGAAGTTTGGTTTCATCATTGGTGCGAGTACATCACTGAGTGGCACTCTGGTATGCATCTCCAACAGGAGAGGTATGTTTGGATTAGATGCTTTGGTGTGCCCCTCAACCTGTGGAGCACTGATACTTTCAAAAAGATTGGAAATTTATGGGGGGAGGTGGTTATTCTGGACGACAACATTTGCTCCCCCAAATCTTTTCGTTGTGGGAGGCTCAAATTAGTCACTGGTGTTATGGACCCCATCAGCTCGTGCTTGAACTTGGAGTGCAAAGGCAGACTGTATCCCATAAGAGTTTACGAAGAGTATAATTCAGAAAATGCATTATTCAGTTACAAGGGGACTACTACCAACGGAGCTGAGGAAGATGGGTGCTCCAAAATTAATCACCAGCCCATTATAGGTACCAATCTGGAGGTAGAGGGTGCTGCCAAAGTAGATGATGTGGCTGGGGAATATGAGATGTCACGTGCATCCATGGCTTGCAGGTCGAAAAACAATGTTGGGCTGGAGGTTGGGGGTAGTTGGAGTAATGCCTCAGTAGTAGAGGAGACCAAATCGTTGGGGGGAAATTCAAATGAAGAAAATATTTGTGTGGTTGAATCATCATCACCCGAGGGAAGTCTGCGGCAGAAACAGTGGTCCAATCACATCACTCACACAGGTTTGGAGGTCCCTATAATAGAACACAATCATGATCCTCAACCAGCTGTGGTAGCACCTACAGTGGTGGATAGTTAGATTCTAACGCCTGGTTTCATTAAGAGTCTTAGTGGGCCATCCAAGATTAATCCTGGCATTTGTTTGGAAGTAGACTTACGTTCTGTTCATTCTGGGTTACAGCCCACTGGGGCAGCCCATGGCTGTGACCAGCCCACTAGTTCTAAGTTTTTTGTCCGCCATCCATCTTCTAAAGGGTTAGGGTGTGGTATCTCTGATGTGGGCTCCCATTCTAACAATAATTTTTCATACAGCCCCTTACTCTCAGCACCCATCAATACACATTTAAAGAAAGGCAGCAGGAAAGTTAATAAGAATCCCGTGTTCTTTGGTAGATTCTCAGGGTTTGCTAAGTTTGGTCAGAAAAGTTATGGCACTAGTAAAGGCGCCATGGTAAGACCTCGTGCTACCTCCAATTCAAATCACAGCTCGCAATCTCAGAACCTATCAGCTGGCAGAAACCAAGAAGTCTGTGCTACATCGCAGTTGGAGAAGGTGCTGGGTATTGATTGTCAACAGCCGGCAAATGAGGTAATCAACAGGGCTGCCACAAATTCACAACACAGATCACAATCTCTAAGCCTATCAGCCGGCAGAAATCAAGAAGCTTATGCTACATTGCAGTTGGGGAAAATGCTGGGGATTGATTATAAGGGGCAGGAAGCGCAGGTAATCAACCAATTAACCCTCATGGAGGAGAAGGACCGAGAGAGGATGGGAAGAGCGGTAGACCCAGGGGCATAATCGGCTCCATTTGGGTGGAATCAGTGATATGACCAATTTTATGAAGATACTGAGTTGGAATATCAGAGGGGCTGGAAGGCCTGAAAAGAGAAGGAAGATTAAGAAAGTTTTATCTGAAAAGAAAATTGATTTGGCATTGTTTCAGGAAACAAAAAAATCAAGTATGTCTGACATATTGGTGAAAAGCTTTTGGCAGAGAGATAGCTTTGAATACATGGCTGTGGATGCTGTTGGGCTGTCTGGGAGACTTCTATGCATCTGGGACCCCAATGTCTTCCAATTGACAGATTGCTGCAGTAACAAGAATTTCATACTACTCTCAGGTAAACTCCAAAACTCATTTGATTGTGTAATTGCAAACATTTATGCTCCCAACGATGTTGTAAGCAGAGGTAAACTATGGGAAACGCTGTTCACTCTGAAAAATTCTTTCACCAAGCCCTGGTGCCTTGGTGGTGACTTTAATGAGATCAGAAATTTAGGAGAAAGGGTTGGAACATCAAGAAGGGATAGGGGCATGAAAGAGTTCAATGACATCATAGATAAGTGTGAGCTAGTAGATTTGCAGATGATAGGGCGAAAATATACATGGTGTAATGCTCTTGATGGAAACAAATGGAGCAGGATTGATAGATTCCTCATTAATCCAGAGTGGATGGAGAGATATAAATTCAAACTTTGGGGCCTTCCAAGAGTAGTATCTGACCACTGTCCAATTGTGCTCATGGAGGATGAGAGGGATTGGGGGCCTAAGCCTTTTAAGTTTTTGAATGCTTGGCTTTTGCACCCTAATTTTGCTTCTTTTGTGGGGGAAACTTGGCAACAATATCAGTGTTCTGGATCTGCTGGTTCTGTTTTACAAAGAAAGTTTTATAATCTGAAGATGGCTTTGAAAAAATGGAACAAAGAGGTGTATGGCAACGTAGCTTCAAAACTAGAAAATTCTGAACTTAAACTCTTTGAGCTAGACTTGATAACTGAAACCAGGCCTCTGGACGAGGAGGAACTGAAGTTGAAAAGGGAGACCAGAAATGATATGTGGAGTCTAAGCAGGAAGTTGGAATGGGAATGGCTTCAAAAATCAAGGCTTGACTGGAATCTGAAAGGAGATAGAAATACAAGATACTTCCATGTTTCGGCTACCAACAGACAAAACAGGAATTCACTCAACTCTATCACAAAAGGAAACTTAATTCTTGAGGAGCCAAGTCAAGTTAAGCATGAAGTTTGGGCCTATTTTTCAAAGCATTTCACTGAGGACTGGTTGATCAGGCCAGTGCTTGTTGGGGACTTTAAAAGTGCAAGGCACAGTGTCTCATTCCATGGGCTTGAAGAGGAATTTACTGAAGTGGAGGTTTGGGCAACGGTCAAAGATTGCAATGGGAATAAAGCTCCAGGGCCAGATGGCTTCAACCTGATGTTTTTCCAAAAACATTGGAATGTGTTTAAGGAGGAAGTGGTTAATTTTATGAAGGAATTTCATGCCCATGGCAGACTAATCTCTGGTATGAATAGTACTTTCATCTCTCTCATTCCGAAGAAAGATAAAGCCATCAACTTGAATGAGTTTAGGCCTATTAGCTTGGTTGGGGCAATTTACAAACTTCTCTCAAAAGTCCTTGCTTCCAGACTTAAAAGAGTCCTGCCCATGATCATAGGAGATACTCAGTCAGCTTTCTTGGGAGAAAGGAATATACTTGATGGCATTCTAATCGCAAATGAGGTGGTGGATAGTTGGTCAAAATCCAAGAAAAAAGGACTGCTGTTCAAGCTAGATTTTGAAAAGGCTTTTGATTCCATTAATTGGAACTTCCCCTTCTCAATGCTAGCAAATTTTGACTTTGGCGCTAAGTGGTCTTCTTGGATAAAAGAATGTGTCTCTACTGCAAAACTCTCGGTCCTTGTTAATGGTTCGCCTACCTTGGAATTTAGTCCTCATAAAGGCCTTAGGCAAGGTGATCCTCTATCACCATTCCTATTTATTTTGGTTGCAGAAGCACTGAATATACTCCTACAGAGAGCTAGAGAACTGAATTTGTTACAAGGGGCTATCATTGGAACCAATAGAGTGGTGATCTCTCACCTTCAATTTGCAGATGACTCTTTATTATTCTGCGAAGCTGAAATATCAAAAGTACTTTGTTTGAAGCGGATTCTTAGATGCTTTGAAATAGTTTCAGGGCTAAAAATCAATTATCATAAAAGTGTGCTTTGTGGGATTGGCCTTTCAAATCCAGATCTTCATGAGTTTGCTCTCTTCCTTAATTGCAAGACACAGAGATTGCCATTAAACTATTTAGGCCTGCCGTTGGGTGCAAGTCCTAGGAGAAAGAAGACTTGGAAACCTATTATTGATAAATTCAAAATGAGACTTGCCGGGTGGAAAAGGAGATTCCTATATTTTGCAGGAAGATTAACATTGGTGAAGGTAGTGTTATCCAATCTACCAGTGTATTTTATGTCGTTGTTCAAACTACCTGAAGGTATAGCTAAGGAGTTAGACAAAATTCAAGCTTCATTCTTATGGGGGGGCTCAGAATTGAAGAGGAAAATTCATCTAGTGAAGTGGTCGGAAGCAACCAAAAGTATCAACCAAGGTGGGCTAGGTATAAGAAGAATTAGAGATGTGAATGTGTGCTTGCTTCTCAAGTGGTGGTGGAGATTTGCTTCGGAACATGAATCATTATGGAAGAGGGTTCTCTGCAGTAAACACAGATTTTTGGGAGGAAAATGGTTGCCTCATTTCAACTCAAGCAATATTCTATCTCGACTTTGGAGTGATATTGTATCAACAGTTGAGCAGAAGGTATCTTTATTCACATTTTATGTCTCCCACTTACAATTAAGAGTGGGCAATGGTAGCAGATTGAAATTCTGGCATGACAACTGGTGTGGAGTTACTCCTTTTAAAGATGAATTCCCAAGGCTATTTCGGTTAGCTAATGATAAGGAGGGATCTGTCAGGGACCTTGTGGAGATTAGTGGAAACACTCACCATTGGACAGTCACATTCCGGAGACCACTATTTGAATGGGAAAAAGATGAGCTGCTAAGGCTAATTGGAATGTTAAGTGGAGCTCCTGCTCTTAACCTTCAAGTCAATGATTTGGCTCTCTGGTCTGCTGCTAAACCAGGTCAGTCCCTTGTTTCTGTTTTCTATAAGCATACCAATCTTGCTTTTAGGGCTAATGCCATCTTCAGTAGATGGGTGTGGATTAGTTATCTCCCTCCCAAAGTGCAATTCTTTGGCTGGCTTGCTTGGAGATATAAGGTTAAAACATTGGTTTTCTTGCAACAACTTGGTATTTTGGACAGAGATTCTTCTACCCTATGTACTTTCTGCAAATCCCAGCAAGAATCAATAGAACATGTGTTGATTTTCTGCCCCATGGTATGGAGAGTCTGGTCAGAGCTTCTGCAATGGTGGGGGGTAGTTTGGGTGGTCCCTAGGTCTATACAAGGGCTGTTCCAGTGGTGGGCTGGGCATAGCTGCAGAGATGAAGCTAGGAGGATTTGGAGTGCCATTCATCTGGTGACTCTGTGGTCTTTGTGGAAACATAGAAATGAATGTATCTTCCAAGGCACACAACCACAGCTTCAGGATCTTCATGAACTCATCATCACTAGACTAGCCTTCTGGTATAAAGCTGCCTCCAAAAAGTTTCAATTTTCAATTCATGATTTCCTTTTCAACTTCCCTCAAATCAGATATTGCCTTAGTGGTAGGTCCTTCTAGTTCTGATCTGGGTGTTGTTCTTGGTGATTACAGATTTGGGTTCTTGGCTTGTCATGGTTCAGTTCTGATTATAGATTTTTGAGTATTCTGTTCTTGTTCTGCTTTTGCTGATCTGTTTTGAGTATTCTGTTGAGTGTCTCCTGTGCTGCAGCTCCGGTTTCGGCTTCAGTTGTTCTGCTATTCTGCATTTCCGGTTTCTGCTTCAGTTGAGTGCTTCAGTTGTCCTGCTGAGACCTTGGCTCTGTACTGATCTATGTTGCTTTGGTCTTGGTTCAGTTCTGATCTGCTCAGTCCTTGAGTGTCTGATGATCTATTTTGAGTGTTTTGAGTTAGCCTTGGAAGGCTTCAGTTGGGCAGGGTTTTGCAATTCTGAGTGTTTTGGCTCTGTACTGATCTATTCTGGAAGGCTTGAAGTTTTGCAATTCTGGAAGGCTATCTGTTGAACTGCCATTCTGCATTTCTGTTTTGAGTGCTTCAGTTGTTATGCTTTTCTGCTTTTCTGGTTTTTTTTCTGTTGGTCTCTCACCAACTAGGAGGTTGGAGCTTCGCTAAGCTCCAAGCTCCTCTTTATTGATGTATCCTCTTTTTTGTTTGGTTTTCATCAATAAAGTTTCTTCTCTTGCCGTTCAAAAAAAAATAGTTATGATGAGCATGATTTTTAGGACCTAATATGAAGTTTTGAAAAAATTTGATTTGTAATGATTTATTTGACTTCATTTGAATAATTTCCTAATTTAGTCCCATTTTGACTCAAAGCTTAAGAGAGATAGATATATCTACAAGAGCCTTAGGAGACTTAGACAATAAATAAATAAATAAATAAATAAATAAAATAAAATAAAACCTCTTGGGGAAAAGAGAGAAGAATGAGAGAGAAGAAGAGGGCTTCAACATAGGAGCTTGGAGATTGAGGAAATTGAAAGAAGATTCAAAGAATTAGCTCAAGGTAAGTGGAAATCACCTAGAATACCTCTTAATCTTCTTTTAATTGAGTGAAAGAGGACCTAAAATGAGGCTTTCACACTCATGGAATTAGGGTTTATGAGTTATGAACTTGATTGAACAAATCTCATAGAAGTGAACATATAATGTTTACATTCTGTTTGATTTATGAGTTGATTCCTTCATTTTGAGTTTGATTTAAGTTAAATTCTAAGAAATTGCTATCTAATCTTATTTCTTGCATGCCTTAAACTCATGTATATACGTTTATATATGTATATATATGAAAAAGATGAAGAAATGAAAGAAATATGGAGATTAAGTTTTATATGTCAAATAAAAGGGGGTTATAACCTATCTAGCTTGAGTTTCACATGTATTGTCTTCATATGTTAATGATTTTGAAGTCGTATTGCTTGATTTGTGCCTTAGAAATGTCCTTAGTAAACTTGAATTTGTTGGATTTTCGAACTGCACAAACAGAGCCAAAACCGCACGTGCGGGATGCACAGTCACACATGTCGAAAACAGGAGAGGCAAGGTTGGCTTTCTGAAATAAAAGCACGTGTGGGGACGCACATGCGGCAAACTTATCCGCACGTGCGATGAGCGACCTCTGCATGTGCGAGACCTGAGGAAAAATTCTATTATTTTCTGTTACTCTTTTTGACCCTTCGAGTCTGTTAAAGTGTATATTTAATCCCTCCGAAAGGCTTAAAATTGTTTAACATGTGAACGAAACAAAAGAATGATGAAAGACAAGAAGCTAAGAAAAGAATGCATTACTTATCAATTTATGTGTATGATGTTTAGGTCACTCACTGGAAGGGACCACTGCACGACTGAATCACTGTGAGTAATAGTAGTGTAACGATACATTATGCGCATATGTTAAGTTTATGCACCTTGACATGTTTTATACAACTGATGTTTCATTGGTGATTGTTGAACATTGAATCACAATGGTACATGAAATGGGCCTGAGGCTGTTCTGTTACTATTGGCCTGAGGTCGTTCTGTTATTATGCTGGACCCGAGGCCGTTTTGGAATATGTTGATGAAAAGGACATACATGTATTACGTACATATTCTACAAGACACATGCTCATTTATATGTCTTTATACATTATTATTATTATTCACTGAGCCTGGCTCATTCTGTATTCATGTATGTTTTGTACGTGGTCAGCTTGGAGGCCAGCCCGTGGTCAGCTTGAGGCATCTTTTGAGGACTTGTTTTGCTAAGCCTCAAACTTGGGGTCTTTTACCTCTTAAGGAGTCCCTTTAATGCCACATTTTTGTTAAGTTCATGGTGGCTTTTGCTCAACATTTTTTGATTATGTAACTTTTGGGTTATTAACTCTTTGTATTTGCACATGACTTGGACTCGTATTTATGTGAAGTGTGCATGCGGACATCTATGTCCATAATTAGATATGTCATGATCCTGGCATATATGTATTACTCAATGAACATTCTATTATTTCATAGCTCCATTTTGGGCCCCGTTAATGAATAAAATATTTTAGGAAATATTGTTTTGAGGCCTAAGTACAGGCCAGTCATGACCTCAACTTTTAGGGACAAGTTTTGGTTGTGACATTCAAATCTTATGAAAATAATTTTTTTTAATAATTAAATATTGCCACTTTAAAAATAAAAAAGACCCAGTCGAAGCCCGGTCTATAGATTTTGTGAAAAGATCATTTCACCATTACATCTCAAAAATTGATGAACAATTGTAAAATGGCTACCAAATCTTAATTCTAGTGAATCCTATATATATCACTAGAAAGCTCTTTAAAAAAACTATATAATATAATTAACCAATTTTTAAAGATTAAAATTTGTTCACATAAAATGCCACGCAGAATACAGTTTATTATTCTAAACTTGTACAAGGTTAAGAGAGAATAGACATGAATTGAACCCCAGAGGATCCAATATGTCTCAAATAGGTCTACAAAGGTTATTTAGGTTGTTTGGTTTGGCTAAAATCCATCCGAGTGCATCCTGTTTCAAATAAAATTTGACAAATCTGGAATTCCAAACCATTTCTTATATTCATCATTGGGTGGCGTTTACACAATGAGGCCAAGTATTATGGCCAACCAAAATGGGATGTCTACAATAGTGTTGCATCGAGGGAGAAGGTCTAAGAGAATTCAAGCACCTCAACTCAACTTCAATGCAACCATGCAAATGGAAGTTATTCCTTAAGGCATTGCTCTTCATTGGTTACTTAATCTGCAAGGTATGGTACGTTCCTTTATTTTTCTGACCAATGTGTAGGTGCTCATAGATATTGGTGGTAGAAGTTTTCTCCATTAATCATGGTGGCAATACGAGTGATGTTGTATCGTGATGTTATATTCACTCTTAGTTGTACTTTGTCTTTTCTATTAATATATTAATGATGCATTTTATGCTTTCCGAGAAACCAAAACACCATAACTCCAATCCTTCCAAATAATTCCTCTCAAAAGAGAATACATCACTTTTGATTTCTTTTGTTCAAACAGTTCTTCTCGAAAGAATTGAACACCCCTTTCGATATATTCCTCCACTAGAGATTGGTACCCCTTTCAATAAATTTAACCAGATAATTCATAACTTCACCCATTCCCTTTCTTTCTAATAACAATCCAATTTTACACAAAAATGATGATTAGAGTCTCAATTTCAAATATCCACAACTAGATGTCAAAGATTTATATTCTCTAAATATTAAAATTTTTCATGAAAGTTTCTTTCTTCATTATTAGGGTTTTCATAAGATTAGGAATTTTCAAATTAAAGATGCCACACTCATCTCAAAGTTCATAAAAACCAACCCAAAAATGTGAACTCGTATCATCCGTAACAAATTTTCAAGAAAATAATACATGAAACAAAATATATACAAAACAAAGTAGGCAAATCACCCTACCTAGTATCCCAAATGTAGAAGAATAACTCTAGAAATGGTGGTTAAAGAGAGGTCCAGAAGGTAGGAAATGGAACCTTTGAGTTGCACTTTGTCTCTCATCTTGAAACTAAGATTAACTTCTTCCTCTTAATCAAAAGCTCGAGAGTCTAAAAATATAAGGGTTTGGAGAGTTTAGAGTAGGTTTTGAGGGTGTAAGAGTTGAGGCAGGATTAGTAAGAATGAAAGAATTAGGACTAAAGTTGTACATAAAAGAGTGGGACCCACAACCATAGTTTAGGAAAAAACAATTCAGAAAAATTTAGGCTCTGTTTGGTAGAGCTTTTGAAGTTTAATTTTTAAAATACCCACTTTTCAATATTATATGTTACATCACTCAATTCAAAAAAATTTTAAAACTCATACCTAAACAAATTTTTCACACTCAAATCATAATTCTAAAACTCACAAACTCAAAATACAACTCTATTATAAAATTATAATTCTAAAACTCTACCAAACGCAACCTTACGTTGACTTGTTGGCCGCTCAACAGAGTGATCATACCAGTCAACCACTCTTAAGAATAAAATTAGTTCTTTAGAAGACATTCATTTTCTGTGGATGGTGGGTCGATCAACCTTCCAGTTGATCTCTGCCAAAATTTGAGTTTCAATTTATGTGTTTGAACCAATGCAACCCCACAGCCTTCTATCCTCTAGAGCTCTATATATATTTTGTCAATAGATAAGACAGAACCCCCATATTGAGAAATAAATAAATATAAAGGGTACCAAACTTCTCTTTATAGGAGTTGAACTAGCAATCTCACACCACAAAATAGTGTTATACAATCATTAGGTCAAAGGTCTTAGTTCCTCTAAAGCTCAATTACAAACAACTAAAATTGATCATTAAATTTACCATTTAGGGGCATAAAAAATAAAAAAAAATAAAAAACAAAGCGAGAGGCTTCTCTCCAATCCATTATATAGACTAAAATGTACTGTTAGGCCTGTGGAGCCCACCACAGGTCTCGTTTCGATAATCCGAACCGTCAATGTGTAGAGATTGTCGAGTAATTCATGCCTGCAAAAAATCACGTTGATTGGATATCGGTAGCCCTTTGATCGGAACACATTTTTGTTAATAATTTATTTTTAAAATCATATTTACTATTAATAAAAATGTGTTCCGATTAATGAAATATCGATATTCGATCAATATGATTTTTTACAGGTACAAAATATTCGAATGAACTCTACACAATGAACAATTCAGATTATCAAAACGAGACCCGTAATTGGCCCACAACCCCAACAATATGCTCCAATTTACGCAATGAACCGGAAGAAAACCTCTCCTTGAAAAAACTTCAAAGCACTACCAATTCAAAACAAAATAGTTAATGGTCTTTTTTAGGTAAATAAAATAATTCGTGTGGTTACACCAACCATCGAGACAACCAGGTTACTCATTTTTCAAATAAATTAAATTATAAAGATTACCTTTTTGTTATTTTATTGGACACATTTCTACCGCTTCCTTTTCTTTTCTTTTTTTTCTTTTTTTTTGGAATTTGTTAAAATTCTCTTTCAAATACTTGTATTTCAATTACTTCATCAGTTATGTCCTATTATTTTGAACGTTTGATCCACGAAATCTTAATTATCATATTTAAGGTAATTTATGAATACTTTTTCCCTTACAAATATTTTGTTGAACACGTAGCAATTTGATTTATTGCATTTTGGACTATTTTAAACGTTTCATGATGTGAATATTCATATTAAATAAATTTGATAATATAAATGTTCACATTATAAAACATTCACACTATCAATATAAATATTAATGCTAACTATATCACTCATAAATCGTATTGGAATATAAAAAAATAATTTAAATTAAGTGAAAATAAATAGATGAAGATGAATAAATATCTTTCTTTTTTTTCACATTTTGTCATTGCAATAACTAATTATATTTGGAAAAATAATACCAAGTGTGTTATTTTCCCATTATATTTAGGCAAGAAGACATTTTCAAAATATCTATCTCAAGTACCCTCTCGTCTCCCAAAGAAACCCCACGAAGAAGATTTCATACAGTAATCATCATCGAGCAAGGATCCTCTAGAGTGAAATTTCCCTAAAGTTTCCTAGAGTACTACATTGTGTGGTTGAGATTTACTGGCAAGTCACATCAGAAAAATTGATGTGACTTGCCAGTAAATCTCAACCACACAATGTAACACTCTAGGAAACTTTAGGGAAAAATCACTGTAGAGGATACCAATTCATCATCATCACTCATTCTCACCGATATTTATGTTTTTCTAAAGTCATTAGTGGTTACTGGATTAAAAATAAACATGAGTAGATTTTAAATGAGAAAATTATATATGAGTGTAGTTTTAGGGGAAAAAAAAAATTACAAATCAATGATAAATTTTATGAATATTAATAATTGAAATTATTAAATTTTCAATGTATTTGTAATTTTGTTTTTTTTTTTTACACGCACCAAATTGTAATTCTCTCATTTTAATACACTGATGACAATTCATGATAATTAAAATATAATATAAAAATAATAATTATTATATTATTATATTCAAATTGGCTAATACTACAGGAATGGCGGTTGACATAACAATGGGCCCCATTCTTGGACCCAAAACAACTCTCACTCGTTTTTTTTAAAAAAACTGGACCTCCAATCATTAAAAAAATAATAATAATAAATAAATAAATAAATCCATGCTTCCTAGTGTAATGCATTTTTAGCGTTACCAAAATATTTTTTAAAATATTATATTATATCATATCATATAAATTTGTATATATTAACACACATGTGTCCAAGTCTATATTGGACATCTGTCATTGTTATTTATTTGCTCTATCTTATTAATTATCTTTCTCTTTTTTATTTTCATTTATCTTTATGAAAAATGCATTATACCCCTACTGGGGGTCAACCCCCAGTGAGGTGGAGGGCTGTGATTGGACGAAAAAAGTCTGTTTTTTTTTTTTGGACTGTCAGCCAGTGGGGGCGCGCCACCTCACTGGGGGTGCGACCCCCACTGGGGGTATAAGGCACTGTCGTATCTTTATTATTCCTCTACTTGCATTTGTTTAAGAGAGTGGGGGAAATAAAATAATTTTCATAACTAAAGTAGTTATTGTTGATGGTAAGTACTTTCTAAAATATATTTTTGAAAAAAATATATAAATAAATAATAATGCCTAAAAGTTGTGGAAATGTTCTAGAAAAATGTTTCCTAAAATGTTCAAATTAAAAAAATGAAATTGGTACAAAAGATTGTGCTTTAAAACAAAAAGGAAAAAATTGTAAAACTAAAACTGAAAATGAAAATTTTAAAAAAATAAAATAAAATAAAAATTATTATTATTATTATTTTTTTTTTTTTGAAAACTGAAGGACCAATACCTTGTGTGTTTCAATTATAGTTGTCATAACGAATTTTTGTATACTATTACCATTTTGATCATTTTGCATATAACAATAAGTAAATTAGCTTTGATTCCAACTTGAACAAATTAATGTTGATACTAAATCGAACCAAACAACTAAAATAAGATTTGGTTCAATTTGGAACCACACAGTTTTTAGAATCAGTGTCATACAAAATATTGCTCACAATCTAATAATTGATTAAAGATTGTTTAAAATTAGTTTTATCACTACATAATAAAGAAGCTTTTGAAAGTAAAGGGTTACAACTTGTATATATTTGATATTGAGGAATGCTAGAGACCCCAAATAATCTACCAAATGATTTATCAAATCTCTCACATGGGTGTGGGATCCACACACATGTGGGTTTGTGTGGTCCCACACCCATGTGAGAGATTTGGTAAAACATTTGATAGATTATTTGGGGTCTCTAGCATTTTCCTTTGATATTTGAGTGTTTACCGTAAGTAATAACTTATATTTGTCGTATATCTCTAACTTAAAGATAGGTTTGATTTCAAATCAGATTCGTAACTATAAAATCATAAACCGAATCATAAAAATCTAAATCAGATCATGCAATTTAATCTAAATCGAACCAATTTGTGATTTTTTCCAATTTTTTTCTCAATCCTAATCACAGGTAGAAGACTGGTTATTACAATACTATATTTATGTCGCTAACAATTTTACACTTAAAACTTAACAACAGCAAATTCCCATTTATAAAATGAGAAAAAAAAACAAAAACTAAAAAAAAAAAAACTTTATTGGAGTACTATATTTTGTCTCTAACAATTTTACACTTAAAACTCAACAACAGTAAATTCCCATTTATAAAATGAGAAAAACTAAAACTAAAAAACTAAAAACTAAAAAAAAAAAAAGCAATAAACCCCACTCCCGCCAAATATTTTTTTTTTAAAAAAAAAAAAGAAAAAAGAAAAAAACTTTTACACCGACAAATCTGTTTAAACAGTTTTTTTTTTTAACTTCTCTTGTTCTTGCTACCGAGCAACAAAGAGAAGTAAAACAGAATCCTAAAGAAGAACCCCCAAGCAACAGTGATCCACAAGCAGTTCCACATACTCAAATCTGTGATCCCCTGTTTCTGCAATATGTCTATCCCTGTTGTCACGCACGTCGTGCTCGATATGTTCGTCCCCAACGTACTGCTTATGCCCTCCAACAGCTTCATCTTCAATGCTACCGGGACTTCCCCAAGCGGCGTGTTGTCGAAGATTTGAATCCCTCTCACGAAGCACTTGTTTGGGTCATTGAATTCGTTTTGTAACACAGCTTCATATGGGTATTTGACAAGTGACATGTAATGGAACCAAATCCAATACGGTGGGATTCGATCGCGGTTGATGAAGAATCCACTGAAGAGAAGGAAATAAGCTAAGACCGCGACAGAGATGGTGTAACCGAGCATGACGTGAGGGACTACGCCGGAGAGGAACGTCACGAATGAGCTTCCGGCCCAGAACGAAGCCAAGATGACGAGGAAATAGAATAAGAAACCGGAAACTCCACCGCTGAGCCCAACCGACCAGAACGTTATGGCGGCGAAAATAACAGAGAGGAATATCAACGCAGGAATTGCGGTGAGTGAGCGCGAGACGACATACGAAGATCGGCGATAAGAATTGTGAGCTGTTTCTCTCATGAATATGTAGCGCTCTTGAAGGAAAACAGGCAAGGCGTCGGCACAAGTGTAGTAGGTTGTGGACATGGCGAATGCAAAAAACCCTAATCGCTCTTGTAGGCCTCTGGGCGAATGATCGAGCCGCCAGAACACAGTGGCTAGGATGAATCCGGTGACCAAGATGGCTCCTAGTCGAACACAGAAGAGCTCCGGCATTCGACTAGAATTGATCATCGAACGCTTTGATAGTACAGCAATTTCGAACAAGAATGGGGTTGCAAAGTCAGGCACCATAGAGGTGGAACTAGCATCTTTGTTGGTTGCACCAGAGACGAGCTTTCCACGTGAAACACTTGCAGTTATGGATTCTTTCAGTGACAAATTTTGTGTTGGAGTCTCGGCATTTTGAGTCCGCTTCGTGCTCTGCCAGGTCTTGTTGAATTCGACTAAGTTCTTGGTTCCACCAGACGATCCTTCAAGTTCGCGGATGAGATCGAGTGCGAACTCTGTTCTGTTCTCGTTCTCCGGCATTGGATGACCGAAATCAGAGAAGAATGAGGGTAAATCCATTGGCGAGCCACTGAAAACGGTTTGTCCACGTGATAACAAGATCAATCGATCAAGCAATCCGAGGATTCGATAGCTCGGCTGGTGTACTGACATCATGACGATGCTTCCACTCTGCGCGATTCGCTGTAAAACCTTCACCACCATGAAAGCACTGGTTGAGTCGAGCCCGGAGGTCGGTTCGTCGAGGAAGAGAATGATTGGATCGTGAATTATGTCGATTCCAATGGAGACTCGACGGCGTTCACCGCCGGAGACGCCTCGGTGGCCTTCGTCGCCGATGACGGTCTTGGCGGCGTTTCGGAGCCCTAGTTGATCGATTAGGGCTTGAACTCGCATTTTCTTCTTCGATTTTGAGAGAGTTCGGGGGAGTCTGAACTCGGCGGCGAATACAAGAGTTTCTTCGACTGTGAGCATCGGAAACAATAGATCGTCTTGCATTACATACGCCGATATGACTTTCAGTAATCGTGATTCCAAAGCTTCGCCGTTCAGAGTCACCGTCCCCTTCAAGCTTCCCTTCGCGATTCGGTTCGCCAGCGCATCGATCAGAGTCGACTTCCCGGACCCGCTAGCTCCGAGAACGGCCAGGATTTCGCCGTCTCGAGCCTCGCCGGAGATTTCATTCAAGAGGATTTTGGTTCCGGTTGCGTTTTCGCCGGACAGCGGTGGCTCCGCCGCATGGAAGCTGTGCTGGCGGCGAAGGAGGGAAGGCAACGTCATTTTCCGGCTGATCTTGACGCTGTATGTGAGGTTGCTGAAGGAGAGAACGAACGGCAGACGACGAGGCTCGATGCTGATGACATGGTGATCCGGCGGCGGCTGCTCGTCGCCGGCGACATTTGGCACGTCGCCGTCGGACTGCAGGATCGGCCCCAGCGTCGGTGAGTCGCAAGACGTGGCGGCGCGTGAGAGTTCCATATTCGGTACGCTGTCTCTCTCCGCCACAACACGAGACATTCGTGAAAGAGGCGGAACTGACTGAGTTCTAGAGAAAGAAAGCGAGTGATATATATGTATATATATGTTTGTTAGAGAGAGATGGAGAGTTGAAGAATGCTCATGCGCTGTTCCGCCCTGAGTCTTGGGAATACGCTACAGTGCGCCGGAAAGGACGTCAGGTTTAACGGCGTAGGAACCGCTACTATCGAGGAGTTTAATCTTGATTTGTTTGGTTCAAAATGAACCGAAACTTCAGACTGGTTTTTTTGGAAGCCAAAGCCAAATCCAAAGCCACCCTTATTAAATATTTGTGGGGTAGTTGTTTGTATATGTGTAGGTGGGCGAATTATAATCCAATGGGAGAGAAAATTAAAAAAATATAGAGTGTAAGATAATTTTATGATAAGATATAACTGAGATGTTGTGAGCGCGTAGTTAAATGTAATCTATATTATATATATTAAGTGAAATGGGGTTTTTAATCCCAAATCTTATAGGAGTTCCAATTTCTCAATCTAAGGCCTTGTTTGGGAAGACTAAATAAGTGTACTTTTTGTCTTTTTTGACTAAAAAATTGAGGTTGAAAATATGGATGTTTGGGTTAACTTTTTGACTTTTTATGGAAAAATGTGTAATAAAAAATTGTGAAAATTGGTTTTTAGAGGAAAATTTGAATTGGGAGTTGTGCAGCCGTAATTGTTGACTTTTGGTGAATAGTGTTAACTTTTTAACTTTTTGAGTAACTTTTTGACTTTTTGACTTTTTTGAAAGATCCCAAACAAGGCCTAAATTTTTTGATTTTTTTATTTAAAAAAAAAAATAGCATTTATTAACTTCTCCCAACTCCCAAGTCTTACCCTCATAATTACACTTTAATGCATTAAGAACAAGCATAAAAAAAATTCTTTGAAATCCAACACATATGAATTCCTTAAAAAGTCCCAACACATATGATTATTATCCCTCATAATAACACATTAATGCATTAAAAACAAGCATAAAAAAAAATTCTTGAAAAGTCCAACACATATGATTATTATCAAAATATTAAATTTTAATATAATATAATAATAAAAAAAGACATTTAATTCATTGAAAAGTCCAACATATATGATTATTATCAAAATATTAAACTTTAATATAATATAAAAAAGGAAAAAAAAAAAAGACATTTAAAAAAAATATTTAAAAATCACAATTCACACATATATATAATTATAAACACAATCCGTACATAGCACGGGTAATATGGTAGTTCTCCTTATATAGAAAGAGTATGTTATTTAAAATTAAAAATTAGATTTATTTTTTAAGTTTAATGATATATTAATCAATTAAGATATTAAAAACAATACTCTATCTTTTATATATATATATATATATATTTTTAAAAATGTTAGGTATACAAAAATGATACACAAAAGGGTGGTTTGACATCCCATGAATAATCTATCTTTTTATTTTTTTGTTTTTTTTATCACATCATCTCTTTACTTTTCTGCACATCTTTTCATAAAAAAATAAAAAGTGCACTTATTTAGATCATCCCAAAAAACCTCAAAATCAATCATAGATAAGACATAAAATGTGAGTATCCACACGTGGAACTCACCTTTATATCTTGATTCTGTATATATTATATGTATCCCACTAATTAATTGAACAACCAATTATACATTAATTTCATAAATTATTAATCTAATAATTATTAATCATATTACAGCAATACTAGGTATTATGAAAAAAATTTCAGAAAAATAATCATAAAAGTTTTGTGACCCTTAGATTACACTTAGAATAAAGTACTACACATTAATTAAGATAATTCAAAGATTATAAATCTTTCATGATTATTTTCATAAAAAAAAATTTCATAATCCCTAACTTTTTTCATCATATTAATCCAATATGGTCCAACACAGTCTTCGTTATATATTTGGATCAGTAATGATATTTTAATAGAAAAGTCTTCCCCTCACAGTCTTCGTTATATATTTGGATCAGTAATGATATTTTAATAGAAAAGTCTTCCCCTCAAAAACAGGGGGGAAAAAAAAAAAAGTAAATAAAAATCTTGGTAAGATTTATTTTGATTGTGCTCAATTTAAATCGTTTTTTTTCCTATAATTTTTTATAATTTGTTTTTTCCTATGTTCCGTTAGTACGTGGGAAAAACTTGACCGTGGTTCTTATTAAGCTAACGTGGCATGTGACATTGATATATTTCTGTTAAATGAAAAACGAACAATTATCACCCCAAAAAACAAGAAGAGATTCTTTAAATTTAATGGATGTGGGGCACAATTAAAATAAGAGCAATGCTTGGTAATTTGAAAAGGAGATAGATTTGAATGACTTGAAATTGATTTCGCTGGTCGTCCGACCAGATATCTGGCCGATCGTTCGGTAAGAAGGCTAACAGTTGTGGTCGGCAAATGTGACAATCGTAGAAAATAAATTTTCACTCGGTCATCCGGACAGACGTCTGGCCGGTCGTCTAGTAAACACCCATTCAGGCCATTCGAGCCCCTCATTTTCAGGCTACTAAGCATTAATCTTAAAATAAACAGTGTGGCTTCTCTCAATTAAATTTGTATTATAAAAAATGAATAATTATTTTAGAAATTATATTTATCATTTATTTTTTATAATAAATATTATTTAAACATATAGTTATAAATATTTAATCATTTTAATTTTGTAAATAAATATTCATTCTACTCAATAAATTTTAAAAAATAAATTGTTCAAATCACTCAAATTAGTTCCAAAATCGACCTATTAAATCTAAATGTTATACTTGAAACTTGAGTCAAAGTATAAAGGGTTGACTATTATTTTATTTTAAAATAAGTTTTAAAAAACTTTTATAAATACATAATATTTTCATTTGGTTCATGTGCGGTCTCAATTTGGGAAGAAAATTCAATATAATTATTGATACACCCAACATTACTATTCAATAATAAAAAATAGTGTTTGGTAGCTCGAGGATTTTCCCCCCCGAATCCCCTTAATGCCCAAAACGACGTCGTTTTGGGCATTAGTTTTTTTTTTTTTTTTTCGATCTGAAACAGATCTGAGAAGAAGAGGGGAAGAGGGAGAGAGAGAGAGAGAAGAAGAGGAGAAGAGGAGCAGCTGGTGGTCGTCGCAGCTCCCCGCCGTCATTGTAGTTCCGGCCCGCCGTCGTCGCCTCGCCGCCAGCTCGTCGCAGCAGCAGCTCCAGCTCCAGCTCCGGCCGCCGTCTCCGCCTCCGACCCCGCCTCCTCCTTGTCACGACCCAAACCCGGCCCTATGGGTTTAGCACCGTAACTGGCCAGTAATCCGAGATTACCGAAGGCCTGCAGAACAGTAATACAGTAAAACAGAGTACAGGGCCTGGCGGAAGCCAATACAGTCAATAACTAGTGTCCATTGAGCTGTGGAAATCTGTATGCCAAAAACATTTTTCATGCATTCATTCAGTTCAAACAGTACAGTCTATATACAATCACATACAATATTCAGTACGGGAACCTAATCCCTCGATAACAGTACAGTGAAACAGTAGACAGTCTATACAGTAGGGGACACAAAAACACCCCAAGCCATAACATGGCAACACGGAACCTCGCGGTGAGGTACATTGGCTGGCTTGACAAAACTGGGGGACTACCCCACGCTCCTAACTCCGGTCTGGCTGCTGAGAACCTACATATATATATAAACAGTGAGCTAAAGCCCAGTGAATAACAATAAGTGTAAAGAGGTTATGAATGAATGTCCTTACAATAATGAAAACAGTTCCTTAAATAGTATTTCAGTCTTTCAGTATTTCAGTCAATCAGTCATATGTGGTACATCCAATAGCCTATAAACAGTAGGTCCAGAAGGACCGGGCCTCAACGGACCCAACAGTAGTGATGGCCATCAGTCAGTAAACAGTATGGTTCCACAAGGGAACCGACAGAGCTCTGTAACAGTAACAGTCAATGCTAAGGATGCCACAATACAGTTTACAATACAGGACATACATTCATTCAATAAACAGTATCAGTTCAATAAACAATTCGGTTCAGTATTCAAAAGATAACCATTTTGAACATATCTTTACACAATCTGTTACTCACAGAGATTGGGCTACAGTATGCTAGAGCGCGTCCCCGAGTGCCAACCCTAAACAGTAAACAAATTGAACACACTCTAAGTTTAACAGTTGGGGAAGTATAATAATTAACTTCCTATTATGCCTCGGTGTGTTCTACATCTATATCCTCATTAAGATGCCTTAAACTAGGCCTAAGAATGCCTAGGATGGGATGAGGATGCAAAGATGCACTTAGAAAACATTTGCAGAATTTTTTTTCAGTCAAACAGAGCCCCGCTCGAGCGCAGGTTTCCCCGCTCGAGCGTACAGGCAACAAAGGTCCCCGCTCGAGCGCAACATCCCCCGCTCGAGTGGACCAAAAAGTACTGGATAGGTGAAATCTCCGCTCGACGCCCGCTCGAGCGTCTCACCCAATCCTCCGCTCGAGCGCCCAATTCTCCGCTCGAGCGGACTGATGCACAGTGCAAGATGCTGGGAGCTCGACTTCTCCGCTCGAGCGCTACTTCCTCCGCTCGAGCGGACAACAGAAATCTGGAAATCCCAGATTTGAGTCCCAAGCTCAAAACCAAGTTCAAAAGCAATGTTTTCGATCCTCTTGGGCTATTTTCTGGAAAAACTCTTTTAAACATATAGAATAACATGTTTCAAAACTCAATTTAAGAAATCAAAGCCCAAGGGTGTTTCAATTAAACTCAATTTCAAACCCAATTCAAGAACACTTTTAAAACATGCAATGCATGAACTTTAACCCAAATTCAAGGTTCAAATCTTGCTCTAATGAGCTCAATAGTTGGAAAATAAAATGAAAACATGGACTTTAGCTCAAACATGAACATGCATGTACAATCTACCATGTATTCAACTTCCAAATGCACCAAAATGGCCATGCATGCATGAATTCAAACATAATTCAACCTCTATGCACTAAAACATGGCTTGATTCTACAATGGAGTCTAGAACATGCAAGATGAATTTCAAGACAACAAGAAGAAGATGAATTCACTTACCTAGAGTTTCAATTACAAGTCTTGCTAGCTCAATTTGCCAATCTATGTTACAAATCTTCAAGATTCAAGCCAAATTCCCAAAGTTGAGTTCAAATCTCTTCCTCTCTCTCTAATTCTCTTTTTTGGACGGTAGAAACAAGAGGGATGGCTGATCAAAATGTGTCTCTAAGTGTATAAGGCACAATAGAATTGAATAAACAAAGGTCCACTATGGTGGCAATTTGGTCAATAAGTCCAACCTCTCAATTAATCAATATTTGATCTAATTTAAACATACCAAATCACTTTTCAGATAAATATATCATAAAATCACAAATATTCTACTGATCCCAAAACACTAAACGGTTCCTAATTCGGCCGCCGATAAGGCCTTCAATTAGTAGTTCAAACATATGAATTCAAACAGATATTCAATCAATCAAACAGATACAATATGCAATTCAATAGATAACTTATTCAATTTCAGTTCCGATTTCAATCAGTTCATTCAGTACTTCAGTTAATCCAATTATCAGTCATTATCAGTTCGGTTTAACAGAAATCAGTACGTAATTCAGTAATCAGTACGAGGGTTGTTACAGTCTCCCCTCCTTATAAGGAGTTTAGTCCTCTAAACTCGAGTTACCTTCAGTCTGGAAGAAAACAGGGTTCAGTGGAAATAGTTCTGGGTATCTTTTAGCCATGTCATCTTCCCTTTCCCAAGTGGCATACACACCACCATGGTTCTGCCAATCAACTTTCACTAGCGGGATCTCTTTGTTTCTCAGTTTCTTGATCCGTCTGTTTACAATCTGTATAGGCCGTTCCTCGTAAGTGTAGTCATCACTCAACACTATTCGAGTAGGCTCAATCACATGGAATGGATCCCGGAGATAATCTCTCAACATCGAAATGTGGAAGACGTTATGCACATGCTCCATTTCAGGAGGGAGTGCAACTTGATACGCCACCGGATTGATTTTCTCAACAATCTCATAAGGTCCAACGTATCTCGGCGCTAACTTGCCTTTGACTCCAAAACGAGTCTGGCCTTTCATTGGTGTCACTTTCACAAAAACGTGATCACCCACTTCATACTCTCGGTCTCGTCTTCTAACATCTGCATAACTCTTCTGTCTACTCTGTGCAGTTTTCAATCTTTGCTGTATCAGTTTCACTTTCTCAGTCGTTTCATAAACAATTTCGGGCCCAAGCAACGGCCCATCTCCAACTTCTGCCCAGCAGATTGGAGATCTACACTTTCTGCCATACAATGCCTCGAAAGGCGCCATACCAATACTCGAATGGTAGCTGTTGTTGTAGGCGAATTTAGCCAATGGCAAATGACTTTCCCAGTTTCCCTGAAAATCAAGGACACACATTCTCAATAGATCTTCTAAAGTCTGGATGGTCCTTTCTGACTGTCCATCTGTCTGAGGATGATAGGCACTACTCAGCCTCAATTCAGTACCCAATGCAGTCTGTAGGCTTTGCCAGAACCTCGATGTAAACTTCGAATCCCTGTTAGAAACAATAGATACCGGCACTCCATGCAATCTCACAATTTCCTCAATATAGATAACGGCCAATTTGTCCGCATTATAAATTGTCTTGACAGGTAAGAAGTGAGCAGATTTAGTCAATCTATCAACAATAACCCAAATTGAGTCCATACCTTTTCTGGAGCGAGGTAATCCAACGATAAAATCCATCGTGATATGCTCTCATTTCCATTCTGGTATGGGTAAGGGTTGCAATAATCCAGCGGGTCGTTGATGTTCAACTTTGACTTGTTGGCAATGAAGACATTTGGACACAAAATCAGCAATTTCTTTCTTCATTCCCGGCCACCAGAAATTCAATTTCAAATCTTGATACATTTTCGTATTCCCTGGGTGGATAGAAAATTTTGAATTGTGGCCCTCTTGCAGAATTCTTCTTTTTAGTTCAGTGTCATTCGGTACACACAGTCTTTCTTGAAATTTCAGTACATTGTTCTCAACTTTGAATCCCGGTCTCGGTTTTGAATCTCTTTCGTCAATAATCTTCTTTAAGAAATCATCCAGTTGCTGTTTCTCTTTAATCTCTTCAATCAAGGCTGGTTGAGCAGAAATAGCAGCTAAGGTTCCACCTTGTTCCTTCAAAACAATTTCAATTTCAGACTTTTCAAGATCACAAAGCAACTCTTTCTGTCCAGTCAGCAAACAGGCTAAGTTCCCAATCGATTTTCGGCTCAAAGCATCGGCAACGGCGTTGGCTTTTCCCGAATGATACAGTATTTGTAAGTCATAGTCTTTAATCAGTTCTAGCCATCTCCGCTGTCTCATATTCAGTTCTTTCTGTGTGAAGAAATATTTCAAACTCTTGTGGTCGGTATACACTTCACATGTCGCCCCATACAAATAGTGACGCCAAATTTTCAGTGCAAACACCACTGCAGCAAGTTCCAGGTCATGGGTTGGGTAATTCTTTTCATGTGGTCTCAACTGTCGGGAAGCATAAGCAATAACTCTCCCATTCTGCATTAAAACACATCCCAAACCCTTATGAGAAGCATCACTAAAAACAGTGTAACCATCCGTACCTGAAGGCAGAGTAAGAACCGGTGCAGTCACAAGTCGGGTTTTCAATTCTTGAAATGCTGATTCCCTTTGGTCAGTCCAGTCAAATGATATCCCTTTCTGTGTCAACTGAGTCAGAGGTAAGGCAATTTTGGAGAAATCTTTGACGAACCTCCTGTAATACCCGACTAGTCCCAAAAAGCTTCGGACTTCAGTCACATTTGTTGGTCTAGGCCAGTTTACTACAGCTTCAATTTTCTGCGGATCAACAGAAATTCCATCTTTGCTAACAACATGCCCCAAAAACATAACATGGTCAAGCCAAAATTCACATTTAGACAGTTTACCATACAGTTTCTGTTCTCTTAAGGTTTGCAGGGCAAGTCTTAGATGGTGTTCATGTTCTTCTACAGTCTTAGAATAGATCAGTATGTCATCAATGAATACCACAATAAAATCATCAAGGTATGGTTTAAAAATCCTGTTCATGAGGTCCATAAATGCAGCAGGGGCATTCGTGACTCCAAACGGCATAACTAAAAATTCATAATGGCCATACCTTGTTCTAAAAGCAGTTTTATCAATGTCTTCTGATTTAACTTTCAGTTGATGGCATCCCGATCTGAGATCAATCTTGGAAAACACTTGTGCACCCTGTAACTGGTCAAATAAATCATCAATACGCGGTAGTGGATATTTGTTCTTTACAGTTACCTTGTTCAATTCGCGGTAGTCAATGCACAGTTTCAGTGAGCCATCTTTCTTCTTTACAAACAAAACAGGTGCACCCCACGGTGAAGTATTGGGTCTGATAAACTTCTTGTCTAACAGTTCCTGCAATTGTACTTTCAACTCTTTCAGTTCAGTTGGAGCCATTCTGTAGGGAGCTTTAGACACTGGCTGTGTACCCGGAATTACATCAACGGTGAATTCAATCTCCCTGTCAATCAAATCCCCTGGCAAATCATCTGGAAATACATCTGGGAATCCTCTGACTATAGGAATACAAGTCACATCAGTTTTAACATTATCATCAGCAGATACAGTCAATACAGAACACAGATATCCTTTACACCCCTTTCTAATCAGTTTGACAGCTTTTACAGAAGAAATCAGATACGGAGGAGGTACTACTCCACTCCCATTAAACACAAATTCAGGCAAACCAGGTGGACGGAAAACTACTTGTTTTGTTACACAGTCAATGGTGGCATGATATTTTTGTAACCAATCTATCCCCAATATCACATCAAAGTGATCTATGTTTAACGGCAGTAAGTCAATAAACAGATGCATATCCCCAACAATAATTTCACAAGCAGGATACATATATGCACATGTCATGGATCCTCCAACAGGTGATGATACAGCTAACAAGTAATTCATAGGTTCTAAGGGTCTATTCAATTTCCGTGAAAAAGCATGCGACACATAAGAATGTGTAGACCCCGAATCAATCAATACATATGCATTCTGAGTACAAATAGAGAGGATACCTGACACAACGGTCTCAGTATTCTGAACATCTCCCGGTACTAGGGCAAATACTCGGCCCTGCCTCACAGGCTCTTTCCCGGTAGCTTTGGGGTTAGGCTTTGGTGCTACATTTGATGCTGCTGCACTTGGTGCAGCTTTACCACTAGCTGGTGGAGCAGAAGGGCAGTCTTTAATTCTGTGGCCCACCTTGCCACATCTGAAGCAAGCTCCTGAAATCTGGTAGCAAACCCCTTTGTGCTTGTTGCCACATACGGAGCAGGGTGGAATAAATCCACTCCCTTGGCTGGGGCTAGTAGTTGACCCCGTATTCTGTTTCTTGTTCAACTGATTGTGCTTGCCTTTCTTAAATTTGAAACCCTGTCTTTTACCGTGCCATTCAGTTGTTGGTGTTTCAGATTGTTTCACTGCTGCAATATTTGACTCGGCCATCAAGGCCCGATCAAGAACACCCACAAAAGTTGGCATTTTCAAAACATTTATTCGGTCCTGTATAGCAGCACTAAGGCCTCCTTCAAACCTTCTGGCCTTCTTATATTCGGTATCCACCATATGTGGTGCATACCTGGCAAATTCGGTGAATTTCTTCTCGTACTCGGCAACAGACATGTTGCCCTGTCTCAGCTGTTCAAACTTAGTCACTTTTCTGTCCCTGATGCACTGGGGAAAATACTTTTCAAAGAAGGACTCCTTGAACTGAGTCCAAGTCACAATAGTATTCGCATCACGGGTCAACATCCACCACCTTCTTGCTTCTTCCTGAAGGGTGAAGGTTGCTAACAGTACTTTGTTGGCTTCGGAGCACGGAAACATTTCAAACAATTTCTCAGTCTCAAGAACCCAAGCTTCAGCCTTTAACGGTTCTAAGCCTCCCTGAAAGGACGGCGGTTTCATCTTGCTGAATTTATGAGTCAGTGCGATAATGTCCACCTCATTAGCATTCACATTTGCATTTTGTACATTTTGTTCCGGTTGCACCGGAGGAGGAGGAGGTGGGGGCTGTTGGTTCTGTTGTTGATCTAGTCTTTCAATTACCAGTCCCATCAGTTGTTCAAGTCTGGCCATTCTGGCCTCAGAGGATGATGATTCAGGTTCATTTGCATTATCCATTCCGCTATAAGCAGTTATAACAGTTATCATTATAAGCAGTTGTACACTTAAACAGTTCAACACTTTAACATATATTCAGTCAATCATAAGCACACACTTTTCAAGTTCATGAGATGCCCTAATCACTTTTCTAGGACACCCTATAGCTCGTTTGGACACGTGTGTGCGGTATAACTCGTGGTTAAGTATCGCTCTGATACCACTCTGTCACGACCCAAACCCGGCCCTATGGGTTTAGCACCGTAACTGGCCAGTAATCCGAGATTACCGAAGGCCTGCAGAACAGTAATACAGTAAAACAGAGTACAGGGCCTGGCGGAAGCCAATACAGTCAATAACTAGTGTCCATTGAGCTGTGGAAATCTGTATGCCAAAAACATTTTTCATGCATTCATTCAGTTCAAACAGTACAGTCTATATACAATCACATACAATATTCAGTACGGGAACCTAATCCCTCGATAACAGTACAGTGAAACAGTAGACAGTCTATACAGTAGGGGACACAAAAACACCCCAAGCCATAACATGGCAACACGGAACCTCGCGGTGAGGTACATTGGCTGGCTTGACAAAACTGGGGGACTAACCCACGCTCCTAACTCCGGTCTGGCTGCTGAGAACCTACATATATATATAAACAGTGAGCTAAAGCCCAGTGAATAACAATAAGTGTAAAGAGGTTATGAATGAATGTCCTTACAATAATGAAAACAGTTCCTTAAATAGTATTTCAGTCTTTCAGTATTTCAGTCAATCAGTCATATGTGGTACATCCAATAGCCTATAAACAGTAGGCCCAGAAGGACCGGGCCTCAACGGACCCAACAGTAGTGATGGCCATCAGTCAGTAAACAGTATGGTTCCACAAGGGAACCGACAGAGCTCTGTAACAGTAACAGTCAATGCTAAGGATGCCACAATACAGTTCACAATACAGGACATACATTCATTCAATAAACAGTATCAGTTCAATAAACAATTCGGTTCAGTATTCAAAAGATAACCATTTTGAACATATCTTTACACAATCTGTTACTCACAGAGATTGGGCTACAGTATGCTAGAGCGCGTCCCCGAGTGCCAACCCTAAACAGTAAACAAATTGAACACACTCTAAGTTTAACAGTTGGGGAAGTATAATAATTAACTTCCTATTATGCCTCGGTGTGTTCTACATCTATATCCTCATTAAGATGCCTTAAACTAGGCCTAAGAATGCCTAGGATGGGATGAGGATGCAAAGATGCACTTAGAAAACATTTGCAGAATTTTTTTTCAGTCAAACAGAGCCCCGCTCGAGCGCAGGTTTCCCCGCTCGAGCGTACAGGCAACAAAGGTCCCCGCTCGAGCGCAACATCCCCCGCTCGAGCGGACCAAAAAGTACTGGATAGGTGAAATCTCCGCTCGACGCCCGCTCGAGCGTCTCACCCAATCCTCCGCTCGAGCGCCCAATTCTCCGCTCGAGCGGACTAATGCACAGTGCAAGATGCTGGGAGCTCGACTTCTCCGCTCGAGCGCTACTTCCTCCGCTCGAGCGGACAACAGAAATCTGGAAATCCCAGATTTGAGTCCCAAGCTCAAAACCAAGTTCAAAAGCAATGTTTTCGATCCTCTTGGGCTATTTTCTGGAAAAACTCTTTTAAACATATAGAATAACATGTTTCAAAACTCAATTTAAGAAATCAAAGCCCAAGGGTGTTTCAATTAAACTCAATTTCAAACCCAATTCAAGAACACTTTTAAAACATGCAATGCATGAACTTTAACCCAAATTCAAGGTTCAAATCTTGCTCTAATGAGCTCAATAGTTGGAAAATAAAATGAAAACATGGACTTTAGCTCAAACATGAACATGCATGTACAATCTACCATGTATTCAACTTCCAAATGCACCAAAATGGCCATGCATGCATGAATTCAAACATAATTCAACCTCTATGCACTAAAACATGGCTTGATTCTACAATGGAGTCTAGAACATGCAAGATGAATTTCAAGACAACAAGAAGAAGATGAATTCACTTACCTAGAGTTTCAATTACAAGTCTTGCTAGCTCAATTTGCCAATCTATGTTACAAATCTTCAAGATTCAAGCTAAATTCCCAAAGTTGAGTTCAAATCTCTTCCTCTCTCTCTAATTCTCTTTTTTGGACGGTAGAAACAAGAGGGATGGCTGATCAAAATGTGTCTCTAAGTGTATAAGGCACAATAGAATTGAATAAACAAAGGTCCACTATGGTGGCAATTTGGTCAATAAGTCCAACCTCTCAATTAATCAATATTTGATCTAATTTAAACATACCAAATCACTTTTCAGATAAATATATCATAAAATCACAAATATTCTACTGATCCCAAAACACTAAACGGTTCCTAATTCGGCCGCCGATAAGGCCTTCAATTAGTAGTTCAAACATATGAATTCAAACAGATATTCAATCAATCAAACAGATACAATATGCAATTCAATAGATAACTTATTCAATTTCAGTTCCGATTTCAATCAGTTCATTCAGTACTTCAGTTAATCCAATTATCAGTCATTATCAGTTTGGTTTAACAGAAATCAGTACGTAATTCAGTAATCAGTACGAGGGTTGTTACAGTCCTCCTCCCCTGTTATTAGGGCCCCATCCAGTCCTCCTCCTCCTCCTCCTCCTTCTCCTTCCTCCTCCTCTCCTCTCCTCTCCTTCTTCCTCCTGATTTCTGCTTCTGAAACCAAAAAAAAATACAAAAATACAAAAATACAAAAACGGCAATGTTTTGGATTAGGGGGATTCGAGCTACGTAGCTTTCGAGCTACGTAGCATGACTGAATAATAAATTGTCATGTAGCCACAATAATTCATCTACTTTTTCAAACAAATGTGATATAATTACGTGATTACAAATATTCAATTAATTTAAATTTTTTTTGTGGGAATAACTTATTTTGTAGGTAGTAAAAGATATTTATGTCACCAAAATGAGCCAAACTAATCCTCCAATCCAATTGCTAGACTGGATAGAAGCTTCTAAGAGCATCTCCAACGTTGTATATTTTTTTTTTCATCAAATTTGAGTAAAACTTTGAGTAAAAACTCTATTTGACATCACGCGCTCCAATGGGCTTTCATCAAAATGCCAGTCGATCGGGCAGACAATTGAGAGGATGTCCGGCCAGTCAACTGGCTAGTGTAATTTTTTCACAAAATTTTGCAAAGAGAGGTGGTCATCCGGGCAGGCCCGACCCTGAGATTTCTGGGGCCCAAAACCGATAATCAACTAATAAATTTCTGGGGCCCTTCACATTTTTTTTTTCATTGAATGAAAAAAAAAAAAAATTTGAAAGTAAGGACAGAAGATTTGTGTTAAAATCACAAAAAATAGTTAATATTACATTACAATAACTAATAAGTATCGCTTGATTTTCACTCTTCTTGTATTTTTAGAAGCAAATAAATCAATCATACTTGCATAATCTAATTTTTTTTTTTTGCAAAATCATTTTCAATGAATAACAGTGCTAATTATTTTAAATGAGTCTTTCAATTTTTTAATGGATCAATTTATTTTAAGTTAATCTGGGCCTTCCTTAATTTTTTTTAGACTTAAAATATACTTAATATATTAGACTAAACTATAATAAGAGAGACCCCTTTTTTTTAGGGGTGCAACTCGGGCGGGTTCGGTCGGGTTGGGGGTCAGCCCAAGCCCGACCCGAATTGCCCAGAGCAGTGCCCAAGCCCGCCCAAGCCCGAACATGAACCCGAGCTTTGCTGCCCAAGCCCGGCCCGAGCTTTGTATTTTGAACTCGGGTTAGCCCGAATTGCCCGAATTGCCCAGAAACTTGTAGGTAGATTTGTTTTGAAACCTATAGGTAGAATTGATAATTAACAAAGAATTGAGAATTATTCAAAGTTATTTTCTGGTCACCAAAAAATAAAAATTAAAAATTAAGACTAACTCTTTTACTTAATTTATATATATATTATATATTATATAATTTATATAATATATTAAATTTAATTCGGGTTCGGGTTGCTCGGGTTGGCCATTGGTTCTGCCCAAGCCCGGCCCGAATTACAATTCGGGCATCAAAAATCTGCCCAGGCCCGTCCAGATTACAAGATATAGTTGCCCAAGCCCTAAAAAAACTCGGGCTGGGCTCGGGTTGCTCGGGTTGAGCCCGCCCGAGTTGCACCCCTACTTTTTTTGGTGTATTTTTAATGGATAACAATGTTAATTTTTTTGAATGGCCTTTCAATTTTTTAATGGGTCAATTTATTTTAAGTTAGTATGAGCCTTTTTTAATTTTTTTAAACTTAAAACACACCTAATATATTACACTAAATTATAATAGGAGGGGGTCCTTTTTTTAATCTATTTTGAGGGGCCCTAGGCCATGGCCTTGTGGCCTATGCCCCAGGGCCGGCCTTGCATTCGGGAGACATTCGATCGGTTGTCCAGTGGTAAAAATGACTTACAGCTTCAATAGTTATGAAATCTTGGATTTGATGAAACATTTGGTGTTGGGTTGGAGATGGTCTAAGAGCATCTCCAATGGTGTATCTTTTTTTCCTTCAAATTTGAGTAAAAATTTCATTTGATATTAAATGCTCTAACGGAGAATTTTGAACTTCCATCAAAACACCAGTCCACCGGACGAACGACTAGGCAGATGTTTGGCTAGTAGACCAGCCAGTATAATTTTTTCACAAATTTTTGCGAATAAGTGGTCATCCGAGGGACATCCAGTGATGAAAATGCAGCGTGTATGAACAGTGAATTGATGAAAACTCCCAACCATCCTCAATTTGATAACCATTGGAGGATGAAAAATGATGATTTTTCATCAAATTTAAATTTCATAAAAGAATTAATAATGCGTTAGAGATGGTCTAATTATATATTTTTGCCGAATCCATGTGTTAAATATTGAAAAATTATCCACTCAATTGCTGATTTTTTTTCCCAAGTAACAAAACCATCCCTAGTAGTCAGAGGTGGAGGCCAAAATGTTTCAGATTGCATGGTCTAATAGGGTAAAATAAGACCAAAAGATAGAGAATAATAAATTATCATTTGTGTTTTGTTGTCATTTTTCATTTTAAATGTTAGTTTACATTTGTCAAGCAGGAATGGATTAAGGTGTTAATTAACAAAGAGAGATTAGAAATGTATATATATTAAAGGATCAAGCAGGGATTTTTCTTTTCTTTTCTTTTTTTTCTTTTTTTTTTTTTCTATTTTTCTATTTTATCTCTTTTATCTCCATCTCATAATTATCTTTTTTTTTTCTTTTTTGCTCAAAAGCAAGGACCCCCCCCACCACCCAAGTGATATGCTCATTCATCAATTTTTTCATCATTCATCCATCAAATTTTCCATCCAAGACCATACCATGTCCATCCATCCCACCCCTTTTTTTTTTCCTTTCACTCTAAGTTTGCTCGGAGGTTACTTCTACTCCCATTATATGACTTGCAGATTGGAAACTATCTTCTCATCTATCTATCTATCTATCTATCTATCTATCTATCTATCTCTCTCTCTCTCTCTCTCTCTCTCTCTAAAATACAAATTTTGGGTATAGATTGTGGGTATTTAGCATAAGAGTTAGCAATTTGATTAAAGATGAGAGTTTTAAATTTTGTCAAACCTAAGATATCTTATGCCTTAGAATTTTAATCCGTAATTGTTGGAGATCTATCGTGAAATGGAAGATGATTAAAGTGTTAGTGATAGATGAAATTATTTTGAAGTAATTCGGATGGTATACAATATGTTTCCTCTAAATCTCTTTCCAAAGAGTTTTATTTTAATTACTTCTAATTTGTACTCCGTTTGTTATACTGGTCATTTGATACATTCTGTGAAATTATTCTATATTGATACATATGATTATTCTTGCCATTTGATAAAAACCTATGAGGTTGTTCTATGTTGGCAATAATGATTTGTCTAACTAAATAAAGTGAAATACTCCATCAATTGATCAAGTGGACCCTTCCAATAGCTGCACCAACAGGCCTGGATAAGCGGTTATGCTTGGCTGAGGTGGGTAAGGCTGGTCATTGGTCATGTTATTCTCTATTCGAGCATTGTTATTTCATATCGTAATGTACGTTCTCGAGTTAAGTTATTTTTCAGGTGTGGAGCCAATTTAGTGGCGATTAGGGTTGAAACATTTAAAAAAATTTATTGAGTTAGATATGTTTTGGGGCCCACCATTATATATTAGTTTTTAGTGACAATTGTATAAATTATATTTTGGAGCCATTTGTGTAAATTATTTCTAAAGACGATTTGTATATTTGAGTTTGTTAGTTATCTGAATTGTACACTTGAGATTTATTAATGGTCCTAGATTTTGGGGCGTTACAATCGTCTAAACAAAATCTGTGATGACTCCCATAGGCCAACCAAGTTCTCTCAAGCTTAGATTTGAATTTAAGAGAAATTGAACTCTATATCTCTTAATTTGTGTGAAGTGATTTCGCAATATAGTAACATGTGGAGCTCCATGGCTGAACTGGACAATTCGGGAATGGAAGTCTTCCCAATCGGGGTTAGGTCGAAAAACCCTTCTAATGCTAAAGTCAGGGACATAGAGAGAAGGAAGAGAAGATAACATAGAGAGATTGTGTTGCTTAGAGAATATAGAGTCCCTGTGAAGGAGGATTGAGGTTACCTTATATAGAAGGAGCAGACTTGCTCTCCAAGTTTTCTGTTTTTCTCCGCTTTGCCCCTTTTGTTTTATCCTTCATTGATCCTCATTAGAGGAAAACGGCAAGTCCATCTAGCACTCAGGTGGGCAAACCTGTCATGCGTACACTATGTCCCCCCCTACACCTCTGTGTCCCTACGATCTATAACGTCCCTCTTTTTCTAGAGGTGTCCCTTTCAGTCTGTCTGGCATTGGGCCGACCCCCTTGCTTGATCCACTTCGAAGTGACCATCTGGTCTCGAGTTGAATCTAGTGCTCAATCCACTTCGGAGTGGCCACTTGGTCTAGGGCTGACCGTAATGCTCGGTCTACTTCAAAGCGACTATTTAGTATCAAGCCGACTCCAATGCTCGATCCACTTCAGAGTAGGCATTTGGTCTCAGGTCAACATTAATACTTAGTCCACTTCAGAGCAACCGTCTAGTCTCTGGCCAACTCTAGTGTTCGAGCTACTTTAGAGCAAACATCTGGTCTTGGGCCAATCCCGATGCTCGATCTACTTGGAATGGCCATTTGGTCTTAGGCTAACCCCGTTGTTCGGTCCACTTCGAGGTAACTAGGCCTTAGCTAATTTGGCCCTTTATCTATACTATATATAAAGCAAAACCTCAAGTTGGTGTCTTGAAGAAACCTTTGCTTTTAAATTACACAAATAAATTTATACATTACACAAATATTTTTTAATTAGTTTTTTATATATAATTTTTATTAATTTGGCACATAATATGTGTGTTTTCCCTTCTTATATGTCTAAAGTGAGGACTTCCCGCCGAATTCTTTTTTCCTGCTATAGAAGTGTAAAAAAAGAAAATGAGAAACTAAAAGTTAGAAAAATAATAATAATAATAATAATAATTTCTATTTCATTTATTTTTCTTAAATGGTGAACAAAAATTATATTATGAGATTATGAGAGATAAATTATATTATGGGATAAAAGATTGCATGAGAGAGTGTGGTATTGTGTTTGTTGAAAATGAGATAAATAATTATTTTTCATAGTTGAATGGATGTGAAAAATAATTTGTGGTGTCAGTTTGGTTTGCTTTTTTAAAAAATATTCTTATATGAGATTTTGTTTATTTATAATGATTTATTTTTATATTTTAATCAATTTTTTGTACTTTTTAGAAACACTTAATAAAGATACATCTCAAAAGTAAAACATATTGATTAAAATATTTTTAAAAAGTACTAAAACAAACAAAAAATAAAACAAAAATCCGTGTTTATTTTGTTCAGGTTTTTTCTTTCCCTCTCTCTCTCTCTCTCTCTCTAAAACACCACTAACCCTAATTTCTTCACTCTCTATTTCTAGTTCTTGCTTCAAAATCTCAAATATATCCTCACCCATTGATTTCTCAACCATAGCTCCTTGGAGAAAAAGGTAGAGCTCATCAAAAGTTTCATTTCAATCAGACAGGATCTTGTTTTTGTCTCCGTCAAAGTTTTACCCTTGCTTTCTTCCTTTTCTACTCTTAAGGTAGGGATTTCTTCAACATTTGGTATGATTCTTAGCTTAGTTATTTGCTCTTTGAAAATGTTTAGTCATTTGGGAATTTTGGGTTAAATCTATGGTTTGATTTTGGGTTGTAAAAGAGGGATTTTTGAAATAAATTCTTACAAAGGGTTGTGGAAGTGTGTATATTGTTGGATTGTGTTAGAAATTCCTTAAATGTGATGTTGGAAATAAAATGGGTTTTGTTTGGAAAATCATTGATGTTTGATTTATGAAGGAAAAGGAAAGGATGTTGGGTTTTGAAAAGATATAGGGAATGTATTTTTGAAATTTATGAGATTTTATCTGTTGTTGAAAAATTATCTATTGAGTAGAAATATCTGTTTTGGGCTATTGGTGAAGGATAGTTTTGATTGTTGTAGAATTGCATGAGGATTAGGTTAAATTGAAACTAATTATTATACATCTTGCACCGAGTATTGTTTCATACTTGAACATTGAAAATGTATTGTTTTTAGAAAAAATTGTGTATACTTTGGTAAATCTAATTAGGGTGTGTGGTTGTGGTTTATATTGTTGGTCTCTGTGTTCTTGGTGAAAGTCTAGAAATATACACGATTAGGTGTCGATCCTTCCTGTACGGGAAGCAAATATTCCGGCAAGCCCGTACTCCTTTCTTCCAAGCTCCGTTTCTGTCTGATCACCTGCGAACACAACGGCGGTGAGCTACCCGGCGGTGTGTGGCCGGAAAACCCCTCCGACGATCAAGTTAGCACACACCTTGGGATAGAGAAAGAAAGAGGAGAGAGTGTTTGAGTGTAAGTATTCCTTACAAAAATGTTTGTCTGTCCAGCATGGGGGGCGCAGACTCGCTTATATACATTCTGCGCCCCAAATCTACTCACATTAGTCTCTCGACACGTGGCTCTACTATCCAATCTGTCAGCACAAACCTCGCTGAACATCACCTAAGCCAACTGCTTGCCCACTCTACTGGGAGCTCGGCAGCCGAGCTTCTCCATCTCGGCTGTATTCCAATAGCTAAGCTCAACGAGGACTGAGCTAGGCTGCATCCCGGCATGACCGAGCTCGGGATATCTCATGCAGGTTTGCCGTCGGCCTCACTGCTGAGCAAACACTAGTAGCTCGGTCCAACCTCGCCTTTCCTTGGTGCCAGACTGCTCGCTCCACCGACTTCGATACACGAAGCTAGGTAGCTCGGTCAAACCACGCCTTGCATTAATCAAAGCAAGTTCTTTCAAGATAGGACCGTACTACCTCGGCCCATCTCTTGTTCGGCCCAAACTTGTCCGGCCCAAATCTGTCCAGTCCAATTCCAGATCATAAATCTCCCTCTTAATTGCCCCTTAATTCCGTCCGCGCAAGCGTGATTGGGATTACATATTCTAACTGGGATAATCTCTTCCTCGGTTCACAATTTGCAAGAAACCAACCGAGCTAATTTCCGCGGTCCACATCCTTGTCTTGCTTGGTCGACGTCTCGTCTGCCCTTCCCGTCTCTTGATTTGCCCGGTCGACGCTTCATCTGATCTCGCTGTCTTTTCAACCCTGATGTTACCATTAATGGGGACACGTGTCGATCTCCCATTGGTCCTCGAGCAGCCAACTCTGCCGTCTCCTAGAATTCGAATTTGGGCGGTCTTTCTCTCTTATACACGCCTGGTTCACCTCTCATTTCTTCTTTATTGATTCTCTCTGCCGTTCGTGTGTTCAGAGCTCCAGTGCCTCTTGTCAAGCCTCCATTCTTGCCATTCCTGAGCCTGTACTCGAAGAATAAGTCTCTACCCTTCACAGGTATGCCCTCCAACTCCCTTTTTGTTGTTATTTCCTTTGATATTTCTCACATTAGGGCACTAAAACGTAGTTTTTAGGACATAGGCACTAAAACCATCCTAAATCTTCGACTGTGAATGGCATTCTTCATTTTTCCTGAAGAACACTGAAGAACTGGGGCGGACTGGGCTCCAGGTCTTCATTTGATCCAAAAAGCCAATCTGACCGAGCAAATAACCTGTTTGTCCCAGCCTCAGTAAAAATCGGGATAGCAAAAGGACCTGGCCGCTCGACCGGGCTAATATCCGGTCCGCTTGGGCGACCGTGCTCCTTGGTTAGCCTTTACAACCGAGGTGGTTTGGCACTCCTCATGACCGAGCTAAAGTCAAGCTCGTTTTGCGCGATCGCGCTCACACTTACAATTCATTGCCATTCTTTTTCCTGCAAAGTCCAAGGGGACCACTGCCTAAATATTGGGGCTCCCAAAGACCGAGCAGCCATCAATACACCAGACAGTGCCAAACCTCCTCAGCCGAGCTAACTTAGCCGGTTTCACATGGGGAAATTCCGCTTCCTCGTCGATACTCCGGTTGCGCTGGCCGCATTCAGGGAGGAGTACGGTATCCTGGCCGACGTCCACCTTGAGCTTGCGCCAATTGAAACGACCCTTGGGGCAGACTAGAACAGTGCCCCTTTATCGTGCTGTCCATCATAGAAGGAGGCCTCCGCTTCCCGGTCAACCCATTGATGACCGAGTTTCTGCGCCGGACTAAACTTGCACCCACACAAGTATCAACGAACACTTACTGCATTATCAACGGCGTCCACAAGCTTAACAAACGGCTAGGCACCAACTTAGGTTTAGCCGAGATATTGAGACAATACACACTTGGGCACACCGGGGATGGCCTCGCATATTACTTAAAAATCCGACCGGGCAAAGAGAAAATAGTGACCGGCACTCCAGATAAAGACCTTTATAACGACGACTTTTTCTGGGTGTCCGGCAACTATGAACCAGCCGACGTACCGGGCTGGGTGATTAGCAAGAACTTCGGTTCCACATGTAAGCCGCGCTAATTTGCCCGGTTATCTGCATTTCTTCAATATTCTGTACTTAACAACTTTTCCTGTTTCTTTTGCAGCAATTCAAGCCTTGCAAGCCAACTACCAATTTCCCAACGCTGAGGCCATCCGGACCGTGCTCCGCTACAACCACCGGGATTGTAACGAGCTGCTCGGCTACACCCCCACTTACAGATATTCAGCTCCACGCCGGAGTAAAGTAACAGACTTTCTCCGTGCTCCATCACCGCCTCCAGACCCAACTCTGCCAGACGTTCCACTAATCCGGTTGACAGAAGCCGAAGAGATGGCGAAAAGAAGTCACATCAAAAACTTGCTCACGGCGACCTCAGCCGAGATACTGAGCATTGTTACTCGCTCCCCCGCTACCAGTCAATCCAGTGGCCCCGTGGTTGCCTTGGCATCTCCAGCCGCCCGGCAATCCAGACAGGAAGCTCGCTGGGCAAGCAAAAGGCCTCGCGTAGACCCATTTGCTGAGCTGGTTGCCGAGCTAACTACCGAGCAGCCTGCCGTCACGGCTGACCCAATACCGCCATGGCGACCGCAGCTGAAGCACCAGGGAAAAGACATCCCGGCAAATGCTTCTGTCAAGGGCGACAAGGAGCACTTGCTCGCCTTCGCCCTCTCAAAAGCTCTTCTACTGCCGAGCGACGTGGTTGGCAGCGACCACATCCCTGATACCCGGTTGGTGAAATCAGCCGTGAAGTCCATGACCAGGGTAAGAGCTGTAATCCTCTACTGAAATTTTCACAAGTGTTTGCACGGTTTCTTCTCTGATCAAACTCTCTTTTGCAGGCCATCCAAAAGCAACACTTGGTCATAGAGCGCATCCATCGACTTCGGCAAAAGGCGAATGACACCGCCAGCCAAGTTCAAAGCCTTCAAACCGAGCTGGGCCGAGCAAAGTCCTCACTTCAAATAGCAAATGCTGACAACAACAGGTTGCTCGGTCAGCTTGATGAGGCCGAGAAGAAGCGGGATGAGCTCCAAGCCAAGCTGGATGCGCTCAAGAAGTCAACCCTTAGTTTAGTTTTCTTTTTTGCTTTTTGTTTTGCATTTGTAACCGGGTTGTCTGCCCCTCCTTTTGTACTTCTTTTTACATCAATGAGAAAGATCTAGTTTTACCCAAGTGTTTGCACGGTTTAAAGCTAAGTAACTTCAACCGGACAAAATATCTCGGCAAGACAAATCTCATTAATTAATCTCATATGACCGGAATAATCCATCTCGGTAGTACACCCAGAGTTGATCACAATAATAAATCTTGCAACCAGAATCGACATCTCGGTCGAGTATACCGAATGTTGAACAAAACGTCAACTCTTTCAACCGGAATAAACATCTCGGTTGAGAATGCCTAAGTTGAACAAAACATCAACTTCTTCAATCGGAATAAATCATCTCAGTTGAGAATGCTTAAGTTGAACAAAACATTAACTCCTTCAACCGGAGTAAACATCTCGGTTGCGAATGCCTAAGTTGAACAAAACATCAACTCTTTCAACCGCAGTAAACATCTCGGTTGAGAATGCCTAAGTTGAACAAAACATCAACTCCTTCAACCGGAGTAAACATCTCGGTTGCGAATGCCTAAGTTGAACAAAACATCAACTGCTTCAACCGGAATAAACATCTCGGTTACGAATACCAAAGCTGAACAAAACATCAACTCCTTAAACCGGAGTAAACATCTCGGTTGCAAATGCCTAAGTTGAACAAAACATCAACTCCTTCAACCGGAATAAACATCTCGGTTACGAATACCAAAGCTGAACAAAACATCAACTCCTTAAACCAGAGTAAACATCTTGGTTGCGAATCTCAAAACTCAAAGCAACAATAAAAATGCTAAGGCAAAGATGAGTCACTTCTATATATTGACAAAAATAAATATTACATGAAGTGTAAGGCAAAAAAATTCCTTTGCACAAAAAGAAAGCAAAAGCTAGAAGTAATACAGCTTGAGGTTGGCTGCATTCCATGACCGGGGTATTCCTCTACCATCCAAGTCCTCCAAGTGATATGCCCTCTTGCCCGCCAGACCGGTTATCTTGTAGGGTCCTTCCCAATTTGCCCCTAATTTGCCTTCACCTGGCACCAGGGTATTGCCTATGACTTTCCTCAATACCCAATCACCTACTTTGAATGGTCTGGGGTGCACCGTTTTGTTGTATTTCCTTGAAAGTTCTTGTTGATAGGCGGCCACGTGGATGAGAGGCTTTTCCCGATGCTCTTCCACTAGGTCCAGTTCCAAGGCAATGGCCTCGGCGTTCAGCTCGGGCTCAAAACTTTCGCTTCTGAGTGTGGGCATGCCAACTTCCAAAGATATGACCGCCTCCATGCCATAAGCCAAAGCAAATAGAGTTTCCCCGGTGGACCGCCGAGGGGTTGTTCGGTATGCCCAAAGGACGCTGGGGAGTTCCTCAGCCCAATTTCCCTTTGCCTTTTCCAGCCGTTTCTTCAACCCATCAAGTATGGTCTTGTTTGACGCCTCGGCTTGACCATTGGACTGCGGGTAAGCCGGAGTGGAGTTGTAGAATTCAATCTTTAAATCTTCACAAAACCCTCTGAAGAGGCGACCGTCAAACTGGGTGTCGTTATCAGAGATCAGAAATTTGGGGACACCAAACCGCGTAACCATATTCTGCCAGACAAACCGCTTCACGTCTTTCTCCTTGATTGTTGACAAAGGCTCCGCCTCAACCCATTTGGTGAAGTAGTCTGCGACCGCGATGAAGAACTTCCGGTTGCCTGGTGCGGTGGGGAGCGGCCCCACTATATCTAGCCCCACTATATCTAGCCCCCACATCGCAAAGGGCCAAGGGCTGGTGAGGGGAAGAAGTTCCCTGGCAGGCTGGTGGATCTGGTGAGCAAACTTCTGGCATTTCTCACACTTGCAAACATACTTCTGTGCGTCGGCTTGCATGCACGGCCACCAATAGCCTTGTGAAATAGGTCGGTAGGCCAAGGACCTGCCCCCTATGTGACTGCCACAGATGCCTTCGTGAATTTCGTACAAGAAGGCCTCCACGCTGCTCGGGTGCACACATTTTAGGTAGGGACCGGTGAAAGACTTCTTGTATAAAGCGCCGGATGGAGAGAGCCAGAACCGCTCTGACTTCACCTACACTTTATGTGCTGCCTTCTTGTCGGCTGGAAGAGTCCGTTCTCTAAGAAACAGGATGATAGGGTCCATCCATTAGGGACCTAGCTCGGCACAGAGTACTTCTGTCTGCCCGGTTTCCTCAATGCTGGGTTTCGGAAGGAATTCAATCAAAAGAGGGTTGGGAGATGCGCTATCGGCCATGGAAGCAAGGCTTGCTAACTCATCTGCTCAGCCATTTTCTTCTCGGCCAATCTATTGGACCCTGATCGCCTGAAATCGCTTGATGTGATCCCTAACCAGGGATTGGTACTTCGTCATTCTGTCATCCTTTGCCTCGTAAACCCCAGAAACTTGGTTAACCACAAGCTGGGAGTCACTGTAAACAATTAGCTCAGATGCTTGCATCTGAAGCGCGCTCTTGAGCCCGGCCAAAAGCGCCTCATACTCGGCCTCATTGTTGGATGCTGGGAAGCCAAGGGTGATAGAATGTTCAATAGTCAGGCCGTCCGGCGAGATCAGAACTATACCTAGTCGGGCACCGTGACGGTTTGAGGCTCCATCAACGAAAAGTTTCCACATCTCCCCCACAAAGAGCTTCCAACATTTTGAGGGGTCCTGAGAGGCTTGAAGGTTAATGGGATCATGGTTGCTCGGCTGTTCGGCTTCAAGTTCTGCGCTGATTGGTTCCTCTTCAGCCCCCCTTGGTGATTCGGCACCGGACTCAGCAAGTTGATCTATAATGCCTAAGTCCGTAGGCGAATCACCAGGTTGTGGTATTATGCCGGCCGCAGGTGTTGCGCTGAGTAGTTCCATGCCTTCCACCCTTGGTGATGCGGTACCGGACAGGGCAGGTTGGTCGGTAATATCCAACTCCGTCATCGCATCACCGGGCGGCGTAATCACACTAACTGAAGGTGCGTCGGTGGGGCGCGCAAATTTCGCGTCGCCAACTCCACCAAGTTGTTGTATCTCGGTCAGGCTTGCATTCACCTCCACATCTGCCGCAGCAATATCGACCGGGTACACCGGATGAGTTCCAGGTGAGAATTCGGCAACGAAATCGGCCAAGGTCTGCGCTTTTATAGCATTGCGCGGGTGGAACTTTATATCAAATTGTCCCAATTCGACCGCCTACTTGAGAATTCGACCAGAAAAGTCCGCCCGTTCGAACAAAGCCTTAAGGGGGAACTCGGTCAAAACGATGATGGTATGGGCGTGGAAATAGTGCGCCAACTTCCTTGAAGCCATCATCAATGCTAACACAAGCTTTTCCAACGGCAAGTATCTCGACTCGGCCGGTAACAAGGTTTTACTGACGTAGAAGATTGGGAGGTGCTTGATTCCTTTAGCTCGGACAAGCACCGCCCTGACTACATGCTGTGAAATGGCCAGGTAAAGGTAGAGTTCCTCACCGGGCTTCGGTGTTACCAATAGCGGCGCTGAAGACAGATACTCCTTGAGCTCGGCCAAAGCCTGGTCACACTCTTCATCCCACGAGAACTTTGATTTCAATGCCTGAAAGAAAGGACGACAGCGATCTGATGACCGGCTTATAAATCGATTAAGCGCAGCGGCCATTCTGGCCAAGTGCTGTACGTCCTTAGCCGAGCTAGGCTGTTTCAACTCGTGCAGGGCTCTGATCTGTGTGGGGTCTGCTTCGATACCTCGGTTCGTGACTAGGAATCCCAAAAACTTTCCGGATCCCACGCCAAAGGCACACTTAGACGCATTCAGGCGTAGCTTGTGTTTTTTGAGAATGGCAAACATCTCGGCCAAGTCGGACAAATGGTCTACTTGATGCCGGCTCTTAACCACCATATCATCAATATAAGCGTCCATTGTCCGGCCTAGAAGTGGTGCGAACATCTTGGTCACCATCCTTTGAAAAGTTGCCCCGGCGTTCTTCAAACCAAAAGGCATGACTCGGTAGCAGAAGAGCCCCCTTGGTGTAGTGAATGAGGTGATCTCTCGGTCGGGCCCATGCATGGCAATCTGATGGTAGCCGCGGTAGGCGTCCAAGAAACTGAGTCTGTTATGTCCAGCCGTTAAGTCCACAAGCTGGTCAATTCTGGGCAGAGGGAAGCTGTCATTTGGGCAAGCTCGGTTGACGGTCTTGTAGTCGACACAAACTCGCCACTTCCCATTCTTCTTCGGTACAACCACTGTGTTTGAAATCCACCGAGGGTAGTGCACTTCCTGAATAGCTCGTGCCTCAAGCAAGTTCTTCACTTCCTCCGCAACTACCTCGGCGTGATGCAGTGTTGATCTCCTCGTTCGCTGAATGACTGGCTTTGCCCTGGGAAAGACATTGAGGTGATGGCTGATAAAACTTGGATCGAGGCCGGGCATGTCATAAGGCGACCATGCGAAGACCTCGATGTTGGCCATCAAAAACTCAACTATTTCCGTCCTGTCTTGGGCAGTAAGGCTGGAGCCGAGCAAGAAGAACTTGTCCGGATGCTCTGTATCAATTCGCACCTCCACCAATTCCTCAATGGCTTTGTCCTCTACCCTGGTGCCCACATCGTCAAGAACTCCCCGGTCTTCCAGTCCTTCTATCATTTGAACAAAGCCTTTAGCAGCCCGGCTCTCGTTGACTGCCACGAAGCACTGCTTTGACATTACTTGATCTCCCCAAATCTCTTCGATTGCCCCCATAGCCGAGAGGAACCTCATCACCTGATGGTAGGTCGATGCCACGGCTTGCATCGCATGAAGCCATCCCCTTCCAAGGATCAGGTTATAAGTAGATGGTACTTGCAACACCCAGAACTCCACTTGCTTGACCACGGATCCCGCTTTGACCGGCAGGATAATCTTTCCCAACGGCCACTCCGGTTGTGAGTTGAAACCAACCAGTGGCGAAGTTGCCGGGGCCAAATCTGTATCTCGGAGCTTGAGCTGTTTGAAAGCGTCGTAGTACATGATCTCGACCTAGCTTCCCTAATCGATCAAGATCCGTTTGACACCAAATTCTTTGACACAGAGCGTTACCACTAGGGCATCGTTGTGTGGCGTCTGAATGCGCTCTAGGTCTCTTGAGGAGAAACTGATCACATCCTTCTCTTCGGCCTTCCCCCTCTTGATCGCAGGCTGAACCGACAAAACTTCCCTCATGTGTTCTGCCTTCTTGATCATACCTCGGAGCTCACATACACGCGCTGGTTCTACTATGCCGTGGATGACATTAACAACCCCTTGTGGAGGCGCATCTCGGTCATCCAGTCCCCGCGGGTCAACCGGAGCTTGATTTGCCTTAACACCCCCATCAATATAAAGATCCAGGTGTCCAGCCGCGACCAGCTTTTCCAAGTGTTGCCTCAAAGGCAAACAGTCCTCTATCCAGTGGCCTCACTCCCGATGAAACGTGCAGCGGTACCTCGGATTGAAGCCCTTCTGTCCGTCGCCTAACTTAGCTGGAAACCGGACATACTCCTCGTCACGGATTTCGCTCAGTATGCGATAGATTGGAATCTTAAAGACCGTGGTGATGCCTGTCCTTGCTTTTAACCTTCTGTTTGCATCGGCTACGTCATCCCGGGGGTAGTCATCCCGATCATTCCGACGCCCCCTACCCCGGTTTTTACGATTTGAGCCACGGTCTGATTCCTCAGCGCGGTCACCTGATCGGCTGGACTCTTGTTCGACTGCGTGCACTTTTCCAGCCGACTTCTTGTCTGTTGCTACCGGAGTTGCCTTCGCGGTAGATGCTGACGCATCATCCTCAACTTGGATGTGCTCATTGATACGCTGCATGAGCTGGCCCATGGATGTGGGCTGGTGCATGGTAAGCGAGTCCCGTAGTCTATATCAGACCGAGAGACCACGCTTGTATTGAGTGATTGCAAGGTTGACCGGGCAATCCAAGATCTCGTTGAAGGTCTCCCAATATCTGGAGTTGTACACCTTCAATGTGTCACTCGGTTCCATCTTGACACTCAGTAGGTGATCAACTTCTTTTGGTGTTTTGGTGTTGGTTTTGAAGCGCGTCACAAAGGCTTCGGCCAACTGATGCCACCTCTCGATACTCCCTTCCGACAACCTTTCAAACCACTTCAAGCCCAGTTCGCCTAAGCTTGACGGGAATATAAGGCACATGAGCGTGTCATTCTGCCTATGTCCGGCCATAACCTATCGGAAGTGGCTTACATGCATGTAAGGATCGGTCTTTCCGTCGTAAAGTGTGAATTTAGGCTGGTGGAAGCCTGCCGGAAGCGGTGTTGTTTCTATCTCTAGGGAGAAAGGGGTGGCGCTCAGCCTTGCCAAGTTTGAGTCTACAAGGAGCGGTGCTGCTTAGTGGGGTGGAGGCATTCCGACCTCTTCGCTGGGGTGAACTCCGTAGGATAGTCGCTGGAATGCCGGCACCCTCTGAGCCTCCCGCCGGCGAGCCCGTTCCTTCAAGACTGCCTGCAAATCCTCTGATCGCGCGGAATATGAGTACCTCGACGTCGTCTCCGGACGTGAGGGCTGGTAAGTGCTATCTTGCACGCTGGACTTCTCTGTGCGCACATCGAAATCACCAACTTTGTAACTTCTGGTAATAGAGATGGAAGGAGTGTGTCGCTGACTCTGACTACCTGAGCGGCGGGGTTGGGTGCACTCACCGTGGTCTCCCACTCCAGCTATACCCTTCCCTTTCACATGCCGCTTCAGTTCCTCTATCTCTGCCGCGCATCCGCCGGATGACGGCGTCTTGGTTCCTGAGCTTGTGTTCCAGACGTTTCGCGTGTGATTCTCTCCGCCGCTGATGACCGTCTGGACTCCGTGAATGACCATAGCTCCTCCCGCGCTTATCCCGCGCGTCTCCCGACTGCCCTCCTAGGAATGTCTCCAAGTCCGCCATTAGAGGGACGGTGGGATGTCCTTCTCTCCGTCTGCCTAACTCCGGGGTAACTCCGTCGATGGCGGACAACGGAATCTCCTCGTTGTTTGCCATGGACGGCGATCAGATGAGCCTGGAAGACAAGGTTTTGTCTGCAAAGCTTCCCACAGACGGCGCCAATTGTACGGGGAGCAAATATTCCGGCAAGCCCGTACTCCTTTCTTCCAAGCTCCGTTTTTGTCCGATCACCTGCAAACACAACGGCAGTAAGCTACCCGACGGTGTGTGGCCGGAAAACCCCTCCGACGATCAAGTTAGCACACACCTTAGGATAGAGAGAGAAAGAGGAGAGAGTGTTTGAGTGTAAGTATTCCTTACAAAAATGTTTGTCTGTCCAGCATGGGGGGCACAGACTCGCTTATATACATTCTGCGCCCCAAATCTACTCCCATTAGTCTCTCAACACGTGGCTCTACTATCCAATCTGTCAGCATAAACCTCGCTGAACATCACCTAACCCAACTGCCTGCCCACTCTACTGGGAGCTCGGCAGCCGAGCTTCTCCATCTCGGCTGTATTCCAATAGCTAAGCTCAACGAGGACCGAGCTAGGCTGCATCCCGGCATGACCGAGCTCGGGATATCTCATGCAGGTTTGCCGTCGGCCTCACTGCTGAGCAAACACTAGTAGCTCAGTCCAACCTCGCCTTTCCTTGGTGCCAGACTGCTCGCTTCACCGACTTCGATACACAAAGCTAGGTAGCTCGGTCAAACCACGCCTTGCATTAATTAAAGCAAGTTCTTTCAAGATAGGACCGTACTACCTCGGCCCATCCCTTGTTCGGCCCAAACCTGTCCGGCCCAAATCTGTCTGGTCCAATTCCAGATCATAAATCTCCCTTTCACTTCTGATTAGTACCAGTAAAATGGCTTTGGTAATGCTTGTGTAACCTACTGGCAGACACGTACCTAGAGATTCCTAGTGTTTTGTATCCACTGCCCTATTTTCTGATATAAAAGTGTATTTTCATGAATTGAAATATAACAATGATGACATTGCATTATTTTAAGATGGAAAAGTATAACGTTCGGTAAATGACTTGCATATGTATTCACCTTATGACTTCGTTAAGTTTCATACATAGTGTTAAAGTATCTTTACTAGGCATTAGTTCATCCTATGTGGAAAACAACTTTCAGATGCTGATGATATACCTCCACGAAGGACTTAGCTTGGGAGGACTGTGGAGCTGAAGGCTCATTTTTGTTTCTTTTGTTGAAATTATTTTTTTGTACAAACCTCGGGTTTTTTAATTGTTTTGGACTTGATCCATCTTGTTGTAACTAAGCAATAACTTGGAAAGATATAGCCACTAGGGCATAAACTTATCTTTATTACCTTTTATTTCAGTTCACTCATATGTGGCATATGCTATAGATTCAGGATTTAGGATTTATGAATGTATTCGTATATGTCATCTTTTGTACGATAAAAGAATATAAATGAAAGATTAATATTTCGCATGTCCATATTTTCTATTGAATATCAAGAGATGGTTTGTCACTATTATTTCGGGATGTTACAAGGAGAGGGATGCAGAAAGTAGCGCATTCCAAGAAGGTATACAAAGCGGAATATGTTTAGGGAAGTAAGAGGCCGAGGGTTGAGACCATCACCAAAGGTCCAGTCATCTCGTTTTCTGAGGAGGACAAGCAAGGATTAGTTTAACTTCAGTCAAATGCCTTGATTATTAAATTGGACATGGATGGATTCGGAGTAGAGAGAATATTAGTAGACGAAGGCAGGCAACCGAAATCATGTACTACAAACTTTATTAGAACATGGGTCTTAAGGATCAAAATCTTAAGAAAGTTGACTCACTGCTCATAGGCTTCAATTTGAACCCGGTCTGGTCGGTTGGAGAAGTAACGTACCTGTTAGAGCAGGATTTGTACGCTTCAAAGTATGCTTCTTGGTCGTGGATGTGCCCTTAACATACGCTATCATGGGCAAACCATGGTTGCATCAACTCAGAGTAATCCCTTCCATGCTCCATCAAGCCCTGAAGTTTCCTAACAAAGACGGAGGCATTGAAACAATTCGAGGGGATCAAATGTTCGTACAATGTTGGCTAATGTTGGCCTTGGAGCAAAAGGAAGTTAAGTTAGCTCAGAAACGAGTTTGATCAGTTGAAGTCCTAAACCCAAATACCCTGGGGAGCATTAAAAAGGAACCAGAAGAACACATGATAGAAGAGCTCCATAAAATCCAGATCTCACCCAGCTATTCAGAACGGTACTTCTTGCTTGGATCTTTTTTACCTAAGCAGCATAAAGAACTCCTTTTTTAATTCTTAATGGATACTATTGAGATCTTTGCCTGGACACCTTATGAAATGCCAGGGGTAGACCCCAACATTATCAGTGACCATCTCAACATTGATCCTGTACATAAACTAGTCATCCAAAAAAGTAGGAGGTCACACATAGATCACGTTGAGGTAGTGGTTGAGGAAGTTGAAAGACTCCTAGATGCAAAGGCAATAAAAGAAGTTCGTTACCCTACCTGGTTATCCAACATAGTTGTTGTTAAAAAAAAAAGAATGGAAAGTGGAGAGTATGTGTAGACTTTACAAGCCTTAAGAGAGCCTGCCCTAAGGATTGCTTCTCATTACCAAGAATTGACCAATTGGTGGATGCAACTCTTGGGCACACTAGAATGAGTTTTTTAAATGCCTATAGAGGCTACCACCAAATAGCAATACATGAGCCAAACCAGGAGAAAATTGCTTTTATAACTCCACAGGGGCTGTATTGCTATAGGATGGTGCCTTTTGGGCTAAAAAATGCTGGAGTCACTTGCCAACGGCTAGTCACTACCATGTTTTCTAACTAGATAGGAAAAACTATGGAAATTTATATTGATGATATGGTTGTCAAAAGTAAGCTGGAAACAGAACACTTGAGGAACTTGGAAACCACGTTTAACATCCTCAAGACCTATAAATTAAAGTTAAATGTTGCTAAGTGTGCTTTTGATGTTGAGTCAGGAAAATTTCTAGGCTATTTGGACACGAGAAGAGGAATCAAAGCAAATACTCAGCAAGTAAAGGCCATCCTCAACTTGCAGCCACCTCGCAAGCTCAAAGAAGTACAGAAGTTAACAGGAATGGTGGCAGCACTTAACCGCTTCATAAGGCGCTCCTCAAACAAATGCAAACCCTTCTTTTAATTCTCAAGAAGGGAGGAGAAGTAGAATAGAATAAACAATGTGATCAATCACTGGAAGAATTAAAACAGCACCTCATTTCAACTCATCTTCTCTCAACCCCACAACGAAGCGAAAGGTTGTACTTATGCTTAGCAATGTCAAGGCATGCGGTAAGTTCAGTTCTGGTCAGAAATGTGGAAAGCAACTAGCTACTAGTCTATTATAGCAGCAAGACTTTAAACAATGTAGAAACCAGGTATCTTCCCTTTGAAAAGTTAGCCCTGGCCTTAATGACTGGTGCCAGGAAACTTGTACATTATTTTCAAGGTCACCCTATCATGGGGCTAACCTAGCATCCTTTGTGGAGCCTTTTTCTAAAAGCTAACTTTTCTGGGTGCATTGCTAAATGGGCCGTGGAGTTAGGAGAATTCGACATCTCTTTCCAATCTAAAACTGCCATCAAAGCCCAAGTTCTAGTTGACTTCATTGCAGAACTCGACTGAACAGTCCCAATTGGGTTCTACAGCTGATTTAGCGTTAGCTACAGAACTAGGGGCCCACAAGGCACAACTCAAGAAGAACAACCCCATGGAAAAAGCCAAGAGTTGGAACTAGCACTGCCACAATAGTCTAGCGCTACAAAACCTGGGCAGCAAGACCAACCAAGACAAGGAAATAACTTACTATGGAAGTGTCATGACCAAAACCCGCCCTTATAGGTTTAGCGTCGTAACCGGCCAGTAATCCTAAGATTACCGAAGGTCGCTAAGACAGATCCATAATAAGGGGCTGGCAGAAGCAAATACATAAATATAGTCGTCCAACGAGCTGTGCTGACTTATATGAGACAGAAAACTTTAAACATTTACATACATATATCAGAACATCATCATTATGTCATCACACTGTACAGATAAGTCAAAATGGATTATGCCCAAAATACAAAAACTTGTCTTAATATTTAACATCTTTAACAAAAGAAAACAAAGGCTTAAGCCTTAATCACAGAACCATGATCACTTAACAGTTTTGGAACCTCCACGTGAAGCACTTAGTTTAGCTGACAAAACAGAAGTCCAGACAAGTGCCACTAGGCTCAGTCTTACACTTGCTTACCTACATATATATATATATAAACAATGAGCTAAAGTGCAGTGAATAACATTAAAGGTAAAGAGGTTAGTGAACAAATTCCGAACATTTAATAATCATAAAACAAATCATAACACAATCATTCTCATATCTGAACATAATAATGATACATCTAACAGAACATAACATATCATATTTCGACTAGGGTAATCGGTCCCGGACACCGATTATCAAACATAGCACCACTTTGTCAAGTGGCAAGTGAGATCTCGTAAACGTACATTTGTCATGAACCCTCATTAATATGCTGCCCCCTATGACTTGGGACTTTCAATGGATGCCATGATAGATCTAAATAGGACATTCGTTCATTTAAACAAAATAATATTTCAGAAATCATAGCTTATCGGTTAACATTTCGAACATAATTCCTATGAACATATCTTTACAATAACGCTACTCATAGTGGACTTCCAGAAACAGTTGATCAATCCTCAAGTCTTAACCTACAATCACAAACGTACATATCACAAAAACATGTCTTATCATTACGCATTCATATGGCCATCATGGCTTAGCTTTCCTTACATTAGCTTCTTATTCTTCCATAACACATTACTTGTACACATTGAAACACACACTCTGAATACACTTGACTTATTACAGTTCTTTTTAGGTGTGTTTCTAATTCTTATCCTCATTACTGTGGCTTAAGAATGCTTAGGATGGAATGAGGATACAATTATGCACTTTGAAAAACACTTGAAAAAATTTCAGAAAACAAGGTAGTTCGCTCGAGCTCACTTTTGTTCAGTTCAACGGTTTGCAAAGTCTACAAAAGTACTGGGAGCTCGCATTTCATGCTAGAGCCAACATCTTTGTCGCTCGAGCCAAGACTGAAAATAAAAGGTGGTCACTCGAGCAGTCTTTTGGTCGCTTGAGCCAACCATCAATCTTTGCAAAACTTCTAAGAGCTTGCAAAGTACACTCGAGCAAAGAAACCATCGCTCGAGTGAACCCTGCGAATTTTGGAATTTCCAAATTTGAGTTCCAAGTTCAAAACTCAAATTCAAAGCATCAAAACTCATTATTTTGGGCCAAAACTCAAGAAAAACACTTATAAACTTGTATAACATCATGAATTGAAGGTCATTTCGCAAAATCAAAGCCCAAAAGCATGGCAGGTCTTCAAAACCAAACTTTAAAACACATGCATGTAATGATTTTGAAATCCAAACTTCTGAAACATGGACAAACGAGATGTTTAAATATGAAATCATGGTGAGCTCTCAAGTCTTAGCAAATATACACTTGCATGTGTGAATACTTAGAAACTAAACTCAAAACTTGTATGTATGTGGAAATCTTTTCCAAAATTCTTTTCTAAACTTCAAAACATAGTACTTTCAAAACTTCATTACTCATGCATGCATATAACTTATAGCTTCTAATTTCATCTTTGGTGGCATATATGATGCTAAAAAATGAGAGTTCATGACAAATTCATGCATGCATGTATGGAATTAATTCTCACAATCTTAGCTTAATTATCGCACTATTCATATACTCTTTTTGAATTCACAAACTTTATGACTTAATTTCATGAATTAGAGTTCAAACTCTTACCAAAAGTCTTCAATTACACTTGTACTAACAAATTCTTTGAGTTCTACTTCACAAAGCTTTCAGCTCCTTGAATTTCTTCAAGTTCTTCTTCAATTACAAATTTTCTCTCTCTACAAGTGAGCTCACTCTCTCTCTAAAACTTGTTTTTTAGATTTTACTCTTAAATGGTGAAGGTGAGCTCACAAATGAGCTTAAGGCTCAATATATATATAGTTATGATGGCTTATTAGATTAAATAGAATATTAGATCAACTAAACACAACTTAATTTATCAAACTGAATCAATTTTTAATTAAACTTACCAAAGTGTTCTAAATATTCCTAGTAACTTATTCATGTAACCAATTTCGGTTTCGGACGCCGATAAGACTTTCAATTCTCATATTGAAATAAAATTTCAGACAGCTATTCCGACAACAGATAGATAGAAACACAAATAACACATAAGACGCATAATTACGGATTAGTAGTTAATTATGGATTGAGGTTGTAACAGTCTCCCCCCTTTAAGAAGTTTGGTCATCCAAACTTGTGTTACCTTACATCTAATACAGATCAGATGTCTCGGTCTCATATCATTCTCTTTTCCCAAATGATTTCTTTCTCATTAAGCTAATACAGATGTGCTCAATCATTCAAAAGTTTACGATTCAGTTCAACTCAATTCTGTGTTCCATCACCATTGTCTAACATTATTCGGTAGTCGTAAAAAATATCAATTCTGTGGGGACATAATTTTTGAATGGCAACACGTGGCCAAGGTGGCAGCGAAGTGCCAGCTGAGATGTCACGTGTCCTGGTCATGACGCCGAGATCGTCTTGGCTAGGCCGAGGTTATTTGCGAAGATATCGAAATTCGAGATAAGCGGATAAGGGACAAGAGTCCTAGAATGAGAGAGCACTTCAGTTTGGGTAAAGATAAGACTCTTAGAGAGTTTATCCCAATCCTACTGGGAGTCCAAGATTAGCAGTAATCCTAAGTCCATTGAAGCTAGGCTTCTATTGGGACTAGGTTTGTGTTGGCTATAAAAGAGAGGCACCCCCATGGGTTTAAGGTATGTCTTTTATGCTTTGTCTAGTAAGTTAAGTACTATTGGTTATCTTTGAGAGATATTTTACTGAATTGATCGTCGGAGTGTCCCCGGGTGGACAAACTACCGCGGGATTCTTATCTTTCTGTGACAGGTTGTTTGGGCTTAATCTATTCTGCCAGTGTTCTCCAGCTGAGTGCTTGATTGGCAATGTGGTCGAAAATTGACACACACAATTTGGTGCCATCTGTGGGAAAGATAGGAGAATAGATGTCCAACGACGGACAGAAAGAAAAGGTTGGGGATGACACCCCTACTGAGAGTGGGAAACATATTAACCTTGACGTCGAAGAAGACAACTGCAACGAAGAGACTCATCACGAAGGAAAGGACGCCGGCCAGGAGGGCAGCGTACCGAAGAAATCGGACCGAAGCGGGTATTATAACGAGGATGACCTCCAGGTATGGAAAGATAGATGCCTGCGGAGGGACGACGAGATAAAGGGAATGGCGGACAAATTGGCGGACTTGCAAACGGTCGTCAATTTCATAATGCAGAACAACGTCATGCAGCCACCGTTCCCGCTACAAGATACGCCGATTTCAGCGGCCAGGAAAGGTGCCCAGAAAGGGGGGCAGAAAACGGTTCCTACAGTCTCTCAACATGGCGGGACCTAGGGACTTTCTCATCGGCCTTCACAGGAGGTCGGGCATGGAGAATCCCAAAAGACACGTCAAACAAAAGAAACCTGCATCAAAGAACATTGGGATGTTCAAGGGAAGGAACTCTGTTTCGACACGACCAGTGGAGGGAGGTCCAAAAGGACTCACAATGACACTAGAAGTAGTGCACCAAAGAGGCTAAAATCCGGAGATAGCCGAGCTCCTAGACGAACCAAAGAGGATCTGGGAGATCACCTATAGAAGAAGCAACAAGATGCCGAGGTAACCTCCCCGGTCAAGTCGAGAACGCCGTTCTCGGAAGAATTAGACAAATTCGAAGCCCCGAAGAGGTTTAGCATGCCAAGATTCCAGATCTACGACGGGAAGTCGGACCCCAACTTTCACGTCGGATTATACCTGAACGCGATGGCGTTATACTTTGGGAACGAGCCGTTGCTCTGCAAAGTGTTCCCCTCATCATTCAGGGAAATTGCATCGAACTGGTTTCACAAGTTGCCGAAAGGAACTGTGAGAACCTGGGAAGGCCTGGCCGAGATGTTTGTGGCCAGGTTTGTGACAAACAAACTATAGCCACTGAAGGTGGACGCCCTAATGGCCCTGAAGATCGGCGAGGATGAAAGCCTTAGGGCCTATGCCAAAAGGTATTATGAGGTATTCAACCGACTACCAGGATGCAACCAAGAGGTGGCGGTCGTGCCATTTAAAAATGGCTTGAAGAATGACTACCTGCTTCGAAAATCACTGGCAAAGACATTGCCGAAAAGCATGGAGGAGCTGATGGCCAGGATAGAAAAGTATGCTAGAGCCGAGGAAGACACGTCGGGGACAAAGGCGTCCAAACAAGAGAAGAGAAGTGGTTCGCCGAAGGAAAGCCGAGATAACACTGGACACGAGAAGATAAGAGCTTAGCCCAAGTGAGCAGATCCCAGATTCCAGATCTCGAATTCCAGATCTCGAATTCCAGATCCCAGAAGACAAGATCTCGGATTAGATGATTAAGTCCGAGAAGAGAAGAGCTTGGCCTAAGTTAAAGAATTTTTTCCACAAATGAGTATGTGGAAGCCATGCAGGGGGCAAATCCCCTGTCCATAGAGCAATATCGTAGGGATACTTTTGGCCTTACATGCAAAAGGAAGCTGAAACCTATGTAAAAAAACATGAAAATGCTTTGAAATCCACCTACAACGTGCGATAGAACAAAGGGCTGAAGAACGATGCTTGGGAGTTGGAATTTCACAAGCCGATGTCATGTTTAACACTTGTTGAAACTTGAGAAAAGTTTACAAGTTGAAGTTAAACCGAGATGATGTTTAACGCTTGTTGAAACTTGAGAAAAGTTTACAAGTTGAAGTTAAACCGAGATGATGTTTAACGCTTGTTGAAACTTGAGAAAAGTTTACAAGTTGAAGTTAAACCAAGATGATGTTTAACACTTGTTAAACTTGAGAAAAGTTTACAAGTTGAAGTTAAACCAAGATGATGTTAAACTTGAAGTTAAACTTGAGAAAAGTTTACAAGTTGAAGTTAAACCAAGATGATGTTTAACACTTGTTGAAACTTGAGAAAAGTTTACAAGTTGCAGTTAAATCGAGATCATGTTTAACGCTTGTTAAAACTTGAGAAAAGTTTACAAGTTGAAGTTAACCGAAGTCATGATTAAAGGAATGAATGATATAGGTTCCATCACCTCAGGATACCGAGGTAATAGAACCTAAGGGGCAGTTGTGGGGACATAATTTTTGAATGACAACACGTGGCCAAGGTGGCACCGAAGTGCCAGCCGAGGTGTCACGTGTCCTGGTCATGACGCCAAGATCGTCTTGGCTAGGCCGAGGTTATTTGCGAAGATATCGAAATCTGGGATAAACGGATAAGGGACAAGAGTCCTAGAATGAGAGAGCACTTCAGTTTGGGTAAAGATGAGACTCTTAGAGAGTTTATCCCAATCCTACTGGGAGTCCAAGATTAGTAGTAATCCTAAGTCCATTGAAGCTAGGCTTCTATTGGGACTAGGTTTGTGTTGGCTATAAAAGAGAGGCACCCCCATGGGTCTAAGGTATGTCTTTTATGCTTTGTCTAATAAGTTAAGTACTATTAGTTATCTTTGAGAGATATTTTACTGAATTGATCGTCGGAGTGCCCCCGGGTGGACAAACTACCGCGGGATTCTTATCTTTCTGTGACAGGTTGTTCGGGCTTAATCTATTCTGCCAGTGTTCTCCAGCTGAGTGCTTGATTGGTAGTGTGGTTAGAAATTGACACACACAGTAATCCCATAACAACAAATGTGATGTCGAGGTAATCAATCACATGATGTACTAAATTTATGTACTTCTAGGTAGTCGAGGTTTTTAATCCCAAGTAGTGTTCATAAGCGAAACAGTTCGCAGTAACCATTTCCTTAGCATTGGATTTAAAACACAGTAACATAGAACGAGCCATTCTCTAAAACGATCAATCACTGGACTTGTACTATTCAATTAATCTATAACACATAATCCCCACAGTTAAAGGTTTATTTTCAATAGTATTCATGATTAGATCAGCCCATTGTTGGCAGTCCACATGTGATTCTTCTCATAAAGTAAATGTTCAGATGATTCAATTTCTCAATAAATCAATTCCTTGTCATAACACATATATTCCTAATCAATCGAAGATGAGTTGTCAATTAGTGTTCATAACCAGGATAGTTTACATAAGGTTTCCAAAATAAGTTAAGTATTCCAAATAGGTTCAGGTTATGGGTCTATCAAACCCTTTGACAATAAATATTCGGTTATCTGTTCATGAATAATTCATACTTCCCCCCTCCCCTTTCCTCGCTCTATAAACAAAATCAAATTAGATAGAGGTCCTATTGAATCTAATCAGGTACAGGTCCTAGCAAATCAAATCAAGTAAAAGTTCTACCCCATTATTCTCAAACCGAGTACATTTGGTTCTAAGGGTCACAATCAATCCGTTTAGGTAGATAGTCAACAATTTCATAATTGTTCTAAATTCATTAGTTCTCACGGTGATATCAAAGTCACAGCATAATGGTTCATATCGTCTCAAGTCATGTCACAGTCATATTAATATAACGGTTCCCAAATAAGTCCCACATGTAGGTGTACAGGTTCACACTTATGCATGATATGGAGTTTACTATCCGAGGTGTTCAAACAAGTCACACAGTCACAAAATCATGGTCTTGATAATCTAGTCAATAGGAAGGAGCAATAGTGTCAATCCGAGCAAAGATATATATATATATATAGAGCATAGGTGATTTGTCAAATTCGTAACGTTTCAACCCCATTACATTTCATTACATACGCATAGCTCTTCAAAGATTTTATGTTCAAGATAGATAAGTCGAATGTAACCCATCAATTCTAATATCATTCCATACATCAATAAAAATCAAGGTATAAAGCATGAGTTCATAATTCTAATAATTCAATTGGTTCAATCAACACGTATACGAATTCCCAACTCGATTTTCACACAAACATTTTTCACATAATAAAAGAAATACCTACATCAGTTGTCTCAATATTCTGAGCATTTTCTGAAATTAGGGTATAAATCCTTCCTTGTCTAAGATTACTCCCTCAGGCGTAGAAATTGCGTTTGTCCTTAGTGTCATTGTTGATCCAACCCTATTAGCAATAGGTCTATTATCGTTTGGGTGAGCTTGTGGATAAGATTTAGCCAAGTGTCCCTTCTTTCCACATCTATAACAGCCTCTAGATAGGTGGCGACAAATGCCCCAATGTTGTTTTTCACATTCTTTACACATAGGTACATCATTGTTCCCATTGTTACCCCGACTTATATTGCCAAAAGTTCTTGGATTTGATTTTTCATTTACAGAGGTCATTGAAGCACTGGTCTTTTCAACTTTCTGTTTCTTTTGTTTCTTACTCTCTCATTCAGTTGATGATGTTGAGTTTGACATTTTCAAGGCTGCTATGTTTGCCTCAAACATTAGGGCCCTATCAAGAACGTCCATATACTTTGTCAATTTCAAAATATTTACACGATCATGCACATCAATATCTAATCCGCCGTCAAATTTCCTTGCCTTTTTGTAATCAATGTCTACTATATGGGGTGCATATCGAGCTAGTTCAGTAAATTTTGCCTCATATTCAGCCACCGTCATGTCACCCTGCTTAAGTTGTTCAAATTCGGATACTTTCCTATCTCGGATATAATGGGAAAAATATTTTTCATAGAAAATTTCTTTGAATCTGTCCCATGTCATACTTTTATTATCATTTCGTACTACCATCCACCATCTCCTAGCTTTTGCTTTAAGTGTGAATGTTGCCAATAAAACTTTATGTACCTCCGTACACGGAAATACTTCAAATATCTTTTCAGTTTCTAAAACCCAAGCCTTTGCTTTCAACGGTTCAATACCTCCCAGAAATTCCAGTCGCTTCATTTTATTATATTTTTGTGTCAGAGTTATCATAACATTATTAACCGACTCAAATTGTACTGGAGACGGCGGTTGAGGTAGAGGTGGTTGTCTTTGTTGCTGTTGTCTCATAGATTCGGTTAAGGCTTTAACCATTCTTTCTAGTCAATTAATTCTAGCATCCGAATATTCAGATTCGTCTACGTTTCTTGTTCTTTCTATTCGTCTATATGCAAGCAGAGGTAATAGTAAACTTAGGCAAATAGTTCTTCTAGATCACATAACTTGCATGTTCATATGTTCATGTTCATATAAGTTTCATATTCAATATCGAAATCAAATTACTAGTTCTTACACATAGCTTCTTTGTTCATGCTCATAGTTTTCATTTTCAAATATATTCAGATTATTTCATATACTCACACATGTCGAATGTCCCCATTTCTTTTCTAGGACATCCTATAGCTCATATGAATGCATGTGTGCGGTACAACTCATGCTCAGATACCACTCTGTCATGACCCAAACCCGTCCCTATAGGTTTAGCGTTATAACTAGCCAGTAATCCTAAGATTACCGAAGGCCGCTGAGACAGATCCACAATAAGGGGCTAACGGAAGCAAATACATAAATATAATCGTCCAATGAGTTATGCTGACTTATATGAGACATAAAACTTTAAACATTTACATACATATATCTTAACATCATCATTACGTCATCACATTGTATAGATAAGTCAAAAGGGATTATGCCCAAAATACAAAAACTTGTCTTAATATTTAACATCTTTAACAAAAGAAAACAAAGGCTTAAGCCTTAATCACAAAACCATGACCACTTCACAGTTTCGGAACCTCCATGTGAGGCACTTAAGTTGGCTGAAAAAATAGAAGTCTAGATAGGTACCATTAGGCTCGGTCTTGCACTCACTCACTTATATATATATATATAATGAGTTAAAGCCCAGAGAATAACATTAAGGTAAAGAGGTTAGTGAACGAATTCCGAACATTTCATAATCATAAAACAGATCATAGCATAATCATTCTCATATCCAAACATAATAATGGTACATCCAACAGAACAAAACATATCGTCTTCCGACTAGAGTAATCGGTACTGGACACCGATTATCAAACATAACACCACTTTGTCAAGTGGCTAGCGAGATCTCGTTAACGTACATTTGTCATGGACCCACATTAATATGTTGCTCCCCATGACTTGGGACTTTCTATGGATGCCACGATAGATCAAAATAGGACATTCGTTCACTGAAACAAAATAACAATTCAGAAATCATAGCTTATCGATTAACATTTCGAACATAATTCATATGAACATATCTTTACAAGAATATTACTCACAGTGGGCTTCCAGAAATGGTTGATCAGTCCTCGAGTCTTGACCTACAATCAGAAACGTACATAACACAAAAACATGTCTTATCATTACGCATTCATGTGGCCATCATGGTTTAGCTTTCCTTACATTAGCTTCTTATTCTTTCATAACACATTGCTTGTATACATTGAAACACACACTCTGAATACACTTGACTTGTTACATTTTTTTTAGGTGTGTTTATAATTCTTATTCTCATTATTGTTGCTTAAGAATACCTAGGATGGAATGAGGATGAAATTATGCACTTTGAAACACTTGACAAAATTTCAAAAAACAAGGCATTTCGCTCAAGCGCACTTTTGTTCGCTCAAGCAGTCTGTAAAGTCTGCAAAAGTAGTAGGAGCTCGCATTTCACGCTCGAGCCAGCATCTTAGTCGTTCGAGCTAAGACTGAAAATAAAGGGTGGTCGCTCAAGTAGTCTTTTGGTTGCTCAAGCCAACCATCAATCTCTGCAAAACTTGTAAGAGCTTGCAAAGTACGCTAGAGCAAAGGAACCATCGCCCGAGTGAACCCTGTGAATTCTGGAATTTCCAGATTTCAGTTCCAAGTTCAAAACTCAAATTCAAAGCATCAAAACTCATTCTTTTGGGCCAAAACTCAAGAAAACACTTAGAAACTTGTATAACATCATGAATTGAAGGTCATTTTGCAAAATCAAAGCCCAAAAACATGATAGTTCTTTAAAACCAAACTTTAAAACACATGCATGTAATGATTTTGAAATCCAAACTTCCGAAACATCGACAAATGAGATGTTTAAGTATGAAATCATGGTGAGCTCTCAAGTCTTAGCAAATATACACTTGCATGTGTGAATACTTAGAAACTAAACTCAAAACTTGCATGCATGTGGAAATTTTTTCCAAAATTCTTTTCTAAACTTCAAAAACATAGAACTTACTTTCAAAACTTCATGACTCATGCATGCATGTAACTTATAGCTTCTAATGTCATCTCTAGTGACATATATGAGGCTAAAAAATGAGAGTTCCTGACATATTCATACATGCATATATGGAATTGACCTTAATTCTCACAATCTTAGCTTAATTATCATACTATTCATATACTCTTCTTGAATTCACGAACTTTATGACTTAATTTCATGAATTAGAGTTCAAACTCTTATCAAAAGTCTTCAATTACACTTGTACTAACAAATTCTTTGAGTTTTACTTCACAAATCTTCCATGTCCTTGAATTTCTTCAAGTTCCCTTTCAATTACACATTTTCTCTCTCTACAAGTGAGCTTATTCTCTCTTTCTCTAAAACTTGATTTTTTTATTTTACTCTCAAGTGGTGAAGTTCAGCTCACAAATGAGCTCAACACTAAATATATATATTTATGATGGCTTATTACATAAAATAGAATATTAGGTCAATTAAACACAAATTAATTTAACGAAATGAATCAATTTTTAATTAAACTTACCAAAGTGTTCTAAATATTCCCAATAACTTATTCATGTAACCAATTTCAGTTTCGGACACCGATAAGACTTTCAATTCTCATATCGAAATAGAATTTCAAACAGATATTCCTACAACAGATAGATAGAAACACAAATAACACATGAGATGCATAATTAACTCACAATTTCATCTTAAATACTTATTAGGCATAATTATGAATTAGTTCTTAATTACGGATCGGGGTTGTCACAAGAAGTTATACGTGGGGGACCTAGATAGCTAGAAACTCTTTGTAGATGGTATATCAAATTTAAAAGAGACAGGAGCAGGTGTGGCCCTACTTTTCCCTAAAGGTATTTTGCACGAACAAGCAATCATTCTTGGATTCAAAGCTTCAAACAATGAAGCAAAGTATGAAGCATTTCTTGCAGGACTACAAATCGCAAAACTTCTAAACTTCCAAGACCTTACGATACACTGTGATTCCTAACTAGTGGTAAATCAACTCATTAGCGAATATGCTTCTAGGGACAAAAAGGATGCAAGCCTATCTAATCAAAGTTCACGAAATAATGAAAATTTTCAAAGATTCAAGATTGTCCAGATAGATAGAGAGAAGAATTCCCACGCTGATGCCCTGGCCACCTTCGCCTCAACAGTAGAAAAAGTATAGTCCAGAACCATCGCGATAAGATTCTTGTCTCAGTCCAATATTTCAACAAAATCAGAGCAAGACGTACAACAAATTCTATGCACCAATTATGGCCCAGGCTGGATAGACTCCATCATAAAAAATGACTACTCAGGATTGAGAATAAAAAACGTCTTCTCCACTCCCTACTACCCTCAAACAAATGGTCAAGCAAAAGCCTCCAACAAGACTGTACTGGATGAGATAGAGAAGCGCTTTGGAAGGCTGAAAGGGAGATGAGTTGATGAACTAACCAATGTCCTTTGGGCCTACTGCAAGTTGCCCAAAAGGGTAACGGGTGAAACGACCTAAGCTTTGGCCTTTGGAATTGAAGTCGTTATCCCATTGGAAGTCATATTGCCCACAATGCGATTAGAAATCTATGAAGAGATGTAGAATGAACAAGTTTTGGCTCACAATCTGGATTTCATTTAAGGAAGGAAATCAACAGCTCTAGTCAAATTGGCAAATTATCAAAAGCAACTCTCAAAGAGGTACAACAAGAAACTCTACCCCAGGGAATTCCAACCTGGAAATCTAGTCCTGCGAAGAGTTTTGGGTAGTCAAAAGAATCCAACTGATGAAAAATTAGGCCCCAGCGGAAAAGGCACATACAAGATCGTTTCAGTATAAGGGAATGGGTCTTATCACTTAGAATATATGGATAGCAAAGCTATACCTCATCCTTAGAACACTACAAACCTTAGGATTTATTTTCATTAATTATTAATTTCAGGACAGTTTGTAAATACGGAAGTTCAATTTTTTATGGAATCTTTGATTTGTAAAATTTTGTTTTGACTAGTTCTTTACTTAAGCACAATTCATCACAATTGCTTGAGTACAAGAACAGATGACTATCCAGTGCAAGATTTAACCCTGTCTTGGATCGTAGTAAAGTTCTTGTATGAAAATAGTTTGTCCAAGATTCGTTGAAATAATGAAAGCAGGCCAATCCTACTTTGGATTGTTAGTATCTAGAAGTACACTCCTATTCAGGAATGTAAGAAGGTTTCTGAGTCAGAAAAGTAGGACAATCCTGCTCTAGATTGCAACCCTTAGACTAAAAAGAATTTTTAGTTGAGGACGGATGACCTTACTGCTCAGGAATGTAGTGCGGTTTCTAAACCAAAAAAACAAGCAAATCCTATCCTGGATTGTGGCTCTTCAACTTGAATGAATTTAGTAAACAATTTTTTCTTATGACCGAAAGAGCAAATCTTCTAATTTATAAACATAGTTGAAGAAAATTTTACTCAGTAAAAGTTTTCAAATTTTACTTAGTCAAATTTTCCAAGGTTTACCAAAAGTTTTTCAAATTTTACTCAGTCACAATTTCCCAAGTTGTACCAAGTCTTCAAACTTTTTGCTTAGTTAAGGTTTTTACCTTAGTTAAAACTCATTAAATTTTCTACGCTTTTTCACCCAATCAAATTTATTTAGCTTCGCGGCACTCATTTTCATAACCAACCAAGCTAGAGAAGCAAACAGGGTGCCTTACATACTCATTTCAGCCCAGAAAGGCATTTAGAAAAGTAATCGGCACTTAGATAAAAACAAACACTAACAAAAACTACTATTTATTAATGTTGCTAGCGCGTCAAAGAATGGGCCTTACAAAGTTTCCTGGGCCATAGATAAGAACTAGCAAAAAGAAGAAAAAAACAAAAGAAAAAACTTAGCAGAAATCTCTCAATCTTTCACCATGGCAGGGGTCTTGGTCATATTAGCCTCAGCAGGTCCAAAAGAAACAACTCCAACATCTCTACCGTTAGTAGAGGCAGGAATCTCTGCGGTAGGAGGAACAAATGGAACATTTGAGGAAGTTTTCTCTCGAGGCTCAGGGGTAGGAAGTTCAACCTCACTAGCAGGAGTAGCATTCTAGGCACCTCCTTCTAGGGCAACCACCTCCTCCTCAGGGTCTTCCTTAGAGTCCTCCTCTTCAACTTCCTCCACTGGTGGCAAGTCCTTCTTCCAATAGAATTAGGCCGGAGTACTGGGAGGAATTAGGAGTAATCCCAGCCTTAGCCAAGGCAGCCTTCCAGCTATCAATAAACAGATCATCCTAAAGCTTGTAAATTTGCTGCAGATATTTCTCATTAATGTCCTTGCAGTATTTCTCTAGCTTTTCCATCTTCTTCTTCTTTAGTATCTCATTGGCAGTGAGAGCAGAGGCTAGATTCTCTTGGGCTTCTTGTAGTTGGGTTTTGGTTAGGTGGGTTGTACCCTAAGCCACTTCTTTTTTGCAGTTTTAAGCTTCAGGAACTGGTCAAACATTAGCTTGAGTTTCTTTTCCATCTCAACAATAGATTTGAAAGCACCAGTGGCTTTAACAGATTAGATGTAGGCTTCAGCCTTGTAAAGGTCCATTTTGGACAGACTCTCGTGACAGACCTGGATGGCCTGCAAAATGAGAAGCAATTAAGGAAATTTAGTCAAGTTAAATGCAAAGAACAAAAAAAGCCTTGGTATAAAAGGACTTATCCTGAGGGCGCTAACCACACCAGTACAGACTAGCAAAGCATCGGCTAATGGCTGAAGGGAGGCCATGTCCCTAGGCAAAGTAAAACCTTTGCTAAGTTGGAAGCCCAATTCCAAAATTTCCATAAGGCTGTCGTTCTTGGACACATAGCGGTGGTTGAGAAACAACATTTGAGGCCTGAATTGATTATCAAAAACCTCATAAGACACAGTCTTGCTACCCCCTTGTGTCTTGGAGCATTTGGCGACAGGATTTTTTAGGTCGGCAGTAGTAGCGGCTACAACCGGAGTAAATCGTTTCGATTTCATAGATTCTGGGGTGATGGATTCACCAACGCCGGTACTAGTACCAATAGTAGCAATGACGACGATAGAAAGCGCGACTCCTACTTCCGGTTTCCCTGCCATAAATTTTGCACCTTGTTTCAAATGGGATGTAGATGATTCAAAACCCAGAAGCATTGGGGCAGACTTCTCTTGCTCAGGAAGATTCCAGATCTTCTCTAGTTCTTCTTGACGAATGACGTATTCACAAAGATGCTTCACGACATTGATGTTGGGATCTGGTAGAAAAAGAAGGAATAGTTAAGAACAAGTCAGCCATACAAGTTCAAAAGAAAATAAAGATTAAGAAATGGGAAGGACCTACTCTTTCGAAGGTTTTGGGTACAGGCCAAGTATTGTGGGAGCTCTCAAATTCCTAATTCGTAGATATTGTCACAATGTCTTCCTCTAGGTCCTTGTTGGTTTCTAGAATGAGGGTAATGAGTTTCTTTGAGGCCCTGTTTGGCCTCAGGTAATACTTAAGGTCCTCCATTGAGGCCTTGGAATTGTAGGCTGTGAGAACATAGATGGACAGAATCTTCATCTGTCCAAGATGGGTACTTTGGGCTAGCTTTAATTCAGAAACCCCATTCACAACTCTATAAATATTAGCAGAGACTTGAATAAGGACAAGGGAGTAGGAACTCGTGCATTCCCTTAAGAGGGGGTTAAGGGGAAATCTTTTCTATCCCTCAGTAATGGCGACAAGGGGCACATAGTCGGGACCACCATCAAGTCTATTAGAGTTAATCCGCAAATGAATATGGACATTATCAAGGATGCCAAATTGCTTGTAAAAAGAAGCTAGCGTGGGAAGAGATTCAAGAAGGATACAATATTTGCCCATAAGACCAGAAAAGGAACGAAATCAAGGAATGAAAGAGAAAGAAGGAGACTTATAGTTGCCAAAAACAAGATTAGAACGAAAAATTGCTGGAACGGAAGTGCTACAGTCAAAATCCTCTCTCTTACTTTTCTCCAGAATGAACGAATGAGTACTAAGGGAACAGAGACTCTGGTGGAAAATTTATAGCCCCAAAATGATTATAAACGAATGTGCTTGGCGCTTCGTCTGGCAGACGCGTCGGTGTGGGACTAATGACCTGAGGCCACATGCTCGGATATAGAGGTGATGCATTAAACGAAGGGACTCCCTGCCGTTTGAAAATTAAAATGCTTAGCACAAAATCCTAGAATTGCAAACAAAACCCCTTACGATGGCAGTCAAAGCTCTAACTCTTTTTAAGCCCAAGAGGAGAAAAGAAGCTAGAGTTAGGGGGCAAGTATGGGAGGCAAAAATAAATTAAGCGCAGGTATAGTAGAAATTCCTGGACTGGTAATCATGGTAGGAAGGTGACTTCATCAATGAGTTAGGAATTCAGTCTTGGATGATTTGAGTTTGGTATGGAAGTCAAGGACCAGGCTAGGTTAGGGGAATTTGAGGACAAAGGAAATGCAGCAGTAAGCACACCTTAGGAGGGCGTGGACCTAATCAAACACATGTCCCTTCATTTTAGGCCCAACCGACTCCTAGAAGTCCGCACTTGGTGGAACACAATCTGTAAGGAAAGGGGGTTGACATGAGGAATAGAGAGAAGCCTAATAGCCCACAACAGCTAGTGGGAGCAAGCTATAAAAAGGGGAGGTAATCAAAACAATGAAAGTACATAGGCACTTCAACCTGAACCCTACTCTACACATTCTACACCTTTGTCTACTTTAACACTGACTTAGGCATCGGAGAGACCCCAAACTGCTCCAGCCAGCCCCTTTCACCTATTTATGAGTGTATTTTAGGTTCAAAGTCGAGCTATAACCACCGTGTCGCCGCCGTAACCAGGTGTGGCGATTTTTACCCACCACAATATACAATATGTTTCCTCTAAATCTCTTTGCAAAGAGTTTTATTTTAATTATTTCCAATTTGTACTTCGTTTGTTATACTGGTCATTTGATAAATTTTGTGAAATTATTCTATATTGATACGTTTAATTATTTTGGTCATTTGATAAAAATCTGTGAAGTTGTTTTGTGTTGGCAATATTGATTTGTCTAACTAAATAAAGTGAAAATACTCCGTACATCGATCAAGTGGACCCTTCCAATAGCTGTACCAATAGGCCCGAATAAGAAGTTATGCTTGGGTGAGGTGGGTAAGGCCGGTCACTGGTCATGTTATTCTCTATCCAAGCATTGTTATTTCCTATTGTATTGTATACTTCCTGAGTTAATTTATTTTTCAAATGTGGAACTAATTTAATGGCGATTAAGGTTGAAGCATTTAAAAACTTTACTAAGTTAGATATTTTTTGGGGCCCACTATTATATTATTTTTTAGAGACAATTGTATGAATTATATTTTAGAGACATTTATGTAAATTATTTTTAAAGACGATTTGTATATTTGAGTTTATTAGTTATCTAAATTGCACATTTGAGATTTATTAATAGTCCTAGATTTTTGGACGTTACAATAGTCTAAACAAAATCCATAATAAGTCCCATAGGCCAATCAAGTTCTCTCAAGTTTAGATTTGAACTTCAGAGAAATTGAACTATATATACCTCTATTTGTACGGAATGATTTCACAATATAGTAATATGTGGAGCTCCATGGCCGAACTGGACAATTTAGGAATGGAAGTCTTGCTCGATCGAGGTTAGGTCAGAAAACCCTTCTGATGCAAAAGTTAGGGACATAGAGAGAAAGAAGAGAAGCTAACATAGAGAGAATGTATTGCTTAGAGAATATAGAGTCCTTGTGAATGAAGATTGAGGTTACCTTATATAGGAGGAGTAGACTTGCTCTCCAAGTTTTTTGTTTTTCTTTGCCTTGTCCCTTTTGTATTATCCTTCATTGCTCCTCATTAGAGGGGAACGACAAGTCCATTAGGCACTCAGGTAGGTAGGCCTATTATGTGTGCACCATGTCCCCTTACACATTCGCATCCCAACGATCTATATAGATAGCGGTGTAGGGACAGGGCGACATTCCTCTTTCTTAGAGGTGTTCCTTTCAGTCTATCTGGCATTGGGCCAACCCCTGTGCTCGGTCCACTTAAGAGTGACCATCTGGTCTTGGGCTGATCTCGGTGCTCGGTCCACTTTGGAGTGGCCACTTGGTCTAGGGCCGACCCCAATGCTCAGTCTACTTCAAAGAGACCATTTAGTCTTGGGCCGACTCCGATGCTTAGTCCACTTCAGAGTGGGCATTTGGTCCCAGATCAACACTAATACTTAGTCCACATCGGAGCGATCGTCTGGTCTTGGGCCGACCCCAGTGGTCGATCCACTTCTGAGCTACCGTTTAGTCTCAGGTCGACTCCAGTGCTTGGTCTACTTCGAAGCAACCGTTTAGTCTCAGGCCGACTCCGTTAATTATTACTATTGGAGCATTTTAGAAAATGGGGGGAAAAGGGCCCAAAATAAATATTTACAAAATGGGGAAAAAAAAAAGGATCAAAAATAAAATTTTGAAGAAAAAAATCCAATCCACAAACCTCCCGCATATCCGCTAACCCTATCTGCACAAACCGCAAACCGTACTACGAGCAGTTGTGGATTTACTTTTTCCCAAACCGCATAGATGTGGGCGGGTTCAAACCGATCCGCAAACCATTCAAATCCGAACCGCGAGCACCCATAGCAAACCCTATCCACATAAACCACAAACCGTACTGTGAGCGGTTGGGGGTTGACTTTTTCCCAAATTGTATAGATGCGGGCAGGTCCAAATCGATCCGCAAACCGTCCAAATCCGAACCGCGGACACCGCTAGAGACTACAATCAATACTGTGGGTGTCGATTTTTAACCTCACAACTAAACTAGATCTCTTTGTCGAGATCCTAGAAACTTAGCTGTAGAGCACATGGAAAAATAGGTTAAGCCCCATACCTACACACAAGAAATCAAGTAGCACCATGATGGCTCCTCTACCCGAGGATATTCCAATTATCAAGTCAATCAACAATCTCATAAGATATCAACTCAAGTATACAACTCATAATCAAAAGAATGCAGTAGAGCCACGGGGTGCCTTACTTTTATAGTTAGCAATGCCTTCGGCTCCTAGAAGTATCACTTTCTAAGACTCTATCTCTTACAAGGACAACATATATCATGGACTCATCTAATCCAGATTAGAAGAACTCTTTTAAGAGCCTCATTTCTATCCAAACAGAGAGCCTATCATCAACTAGGACTCCTGTCTTCTATCCAAAAATCTCAGATTCTAATTTTGTCGCATCACATCTCGGCCACAGACTAACAATCTCAGCACCTTGGTTCCTTTATATGGCACCTAGCTAACATTATCGGCCACGTGAACAACCCAGAAAATATGTCCCCACAAACACATTGCGAACTCAATTGGGTGTAAGTGAAAATTATTGCTCAGTGCAAGTGACATTTGTGATCAGTGTAAATATTGTTTGTGCATGGTGCAAGTGTAATCAGTAAACAATATGGAGATACCTGTCAGTAGTCAATAGATTATCAAGGTATTTTAGTTTAGCATTTAAGTTGCTCATGACGAAAAAATTTTATGAGTAGAAAATATACTCATTTTATTAAGTAGTTAAAAAAAATAAGATAACTTATGTAATGTTTACTATAATTTTTTATTAATTAAGAATATCACATAAAATAATAGGTAAATTATAAATGCATCTCCTGAGTTTTGTTAAAAATATAAATGTCTCATTTAGATTTTGAAAATTACAAAAATAAATAAATAAATTCTACAAATGACCTAAGTAAAAAAAAATTACCCAAATATTTCTAATATCACAATAAAATTATCATACTATACTTATTTTTACTCATCTACCACCAAATCTCTCTCCACATCTCCACAATATCAAGAGTAGGAGGGGTAGGGCAATGGTAATAGTGTTACTAATTGAGAGAATAAGAAATAAAGAAGGTGAGATAAACAAAAACAAAAACCAAACAAAAATAAAATAAGATAAAGTGCGTAATTTCATAAGGATTAATATAGGTATTTCTAGAAGGATTTTTTTTTTTGGTTACTTACGTCTACTAATTTGACGTAACGATTGATTAATAGAGTGGATGATTTGTTATATGATTGAAAATTTATTATCATTTGTTAAAGAGTGAAATGTAATTTTTCAAATGTAACGAGGTAATTTATATTTTTAAGGAAAATGCGTTGTAGCTCGAAAGCCATTGCCCCGAATGGCTCGATTTTCCAAAACGACCACGTTTTGACTTTTTTTTCTTTTCCTTTAATCCCTTCCACTCAAAAGTTGAACCAAAACAGAGAGATAGAGAGAAATAGCGGAGGAAGAGACGAAATAAAGGAGGAAGAGAGAAAGAGGAGGAGAAGAGAAGGAGAAGAGGAGGAGAAGAAATTGCTGTTTTGGTCTTCTTTTTGCTAAATTGCTGCTGTTTTGGTGTTGTTTTGATGCTGAAATTGGTGCTTTTTGGTGATGAAATTGGGGCTGTTTTTGTGCTGAAATTGGGGCTGTTTTTTTTTTTGCTGAAATTAGTGCTATTTTTCTTCTTCTTTCTTTTTTTGTTCTGCTGATTTTTCTGTTGAAATTGGTTTTGATTTTAGATTTAGATTTAGATTTTGGGTTTGATTTTTTTGGGCTCTTCTTCTTCTTCTTCCTCCTCTTATTTTTCAGATTGGTTTTGATTTTAGATTTTGATTTTGATTTTGATTTTGATTTTGATTTTTTCTCAGATTAGATTTTGCTACTGTTTGATATTTTGGGGCTCTTCTTCTTCTTCTTTAATTTTTTAGATTGCCCAGTGGAAGGAAGAAGAGGAAGCAAGAGGGAAAGAAAAAAAAGTCAAAACGTAGTCGTTTCGAAAAATCGAACCATTTGGGCCAATCAGTTTTCGAGCTACCTAACAGCTCCGTATTTTTAATAAGAGTATTACTATTCATACCTAAAAATTATAACTACTTTCTAAATCCAATGACATGACACTCTCATTTATTATCTAATAATCAATTAATTATTTTATTGAAATATTATTGAGTTCAGAAAATAAATTTAAAAAATAAACTTATATATATATATTTAATAAATTTCAAATGAAGTATTGGTAATTTACGAAAAATAAATATCAAAGAGAGTTTGGCAGTTGTTGGCCACCTCGTCTAAGCCTTACCACCCATAAATGAGGATGGGCTTGTGATGTGCTTGTTCTCAAGTCAGACAAGAGAGTGATGGACACGAAAATGCATGGGAATGGCTATGTGCATGACGTAGTCAACTTTAGATGATCCAAAAGTCAAATACTTCTCCTTTCTCGTGACTCCCTTTCCAACCCCCAAAAGTGGAGCCTTTGCAACTTGGTACTCAGCTCAACCATCCTTCTCCTTTCTCCTAACTCTCTTTCCAACCCGCGAAAGTGGAGCCTTTCGTACTTGGCTCAACCATCCTTATCCTCTACAAAATTTCAACAATGGTAGAGGGTCATAAAAATAGTAATTTAAATGATTTAAAATTGTTAAAATGATGTCGTTTTGAACATAAAATTTGTCAAAACGACGTCATTTTAGCAATTTTGAGCCATTTGAGCCACTGTTTTTGTGGCCCTCAAACATTTTTCACAAAATTTTAAAAATTAGTGTTTTTAGTTTTAATATTTTTAATTTAATTATTTAAAAATTAACATTTTTATTTTACGCATTTTTTTTAGTAAATACTTTTAAAATTTTAAACAATATTTTTTTTAGATACATTTACTTAAATGTATCTAAATAGTAAAATATTTATGAAAAATTATTTTTAAAAAATAATAAATACACAAAAAGTATGAAAAATGTACGGCATTTTCATATTTTTTTTTTTGGTATTTTTGGTATTTAGTAAAAAAAATTTAAAAAAATTCACAAATATTATACTTTTTAAATGTATTTATCTTAAGTGTGTCTAAAATTTAAAAAAAATACTTAAAATATTAAAAAATTAATAAAAACAAAAAAATACGAAAACGAAAAAGTAAAATTTTCTGAAAAGTAAATTCGGAAAATAGAAACCAAACAGAGTTAAGGTCTCATTTGGTAAGAGTCAAATTCACTAAACAAATTCAAAAAGATAAAATAGACTAAATAAGTTAATAGATAAAATGTTACATCTAAATTATAATAATTTTAATTTTTCTTTCACAATCATCACATCCAAACTAAAAAAAGTCAAAAGTTCCTCCCAGATGAAACTAATTTAGCCTAGCTAAATTAGTCAAAAAACAAAAAAGTCAGACTAAATTAGCTCTTCTCAAAATAAGATTAAGGTAGCGTTTGGTTTAGTTTTAGAATCATGATTTGATAATGGAGTTATACTTTGAGTTTTTGAGTCATGAATCATAATTTAAAAAGAGAAAATTTGTTTGGTTATAAGTTTTGATTAGAGTTTTGAATTTTTGAAATGAGTTTTGAAATAAGAAAAGTTGTTTGATTATGAGTTTTGAAAAGAATTTTCAAAATTTAATTAAAAAACTTATAACTCATAATCAAACACACAACTCAAAACTCTATTGAAAATTCTATTTAAAACTCATAACTAAACTCTTTTTAAAATTCAATTCAAAAAAATAAATTTTTATTTCAAAAAATTCTGAAAATATTTTTTTATTTAAAATGTTAAAATATATATATTATTTTTTGTTTTAAAAAATGTTTAGCTAGTACTTTAAAATTACTTTTGATTATATATTTGATTTGAAATTTTTTTTCCTTGTTTTGTTTAAAAATATTTTTTTCATTTGTTTAAAATTACTGTGACAAATTAATTTTTATTTAAAATTTTTTTGTTAATTTTAAATAAATGGTCAAATAATTTGTTATTTTGGTCTCAAAAAATAATTTATATATTTAAAAAATATCGAAAACAAATATATATATATATATATTCAAATAACAAGTGGCAATTCACCCCCCCCCAAAAAAAAAAAGAAAAAAGAAAAAAAAAGAGCATTGTTTCAGTCAACTGATCGAACATCCATGAGGATCTCTGAGCGGATGACCGGGTAGACCCAAAAATTCAAAAACTCTTTGGTTACCAAACATGTTTTCAAATGTGTTTTGAAATATGATTTGGAATCATATTTTGAAAACTATAATCAAACAAGGGATTGAAATATAAGGATGGAATCATGATTCGAGAATAAAACCAAACAGAGCCTAAGTGTTTGATGACTCAATCCTTAAGTCATTTAGATAGCCATCTAAGTTCACCAATAAATAAATAATAAATAAAAAATTATCAAAGGCAATAAAGAAATAAATAATATTAAAATTATTATCAAAGGCCTTAATTTTTTAAAAATTAAATTAAATAAAATCTCATTTTAATTAAATAAAATCTCATTTTGATGTTTAACTTAAAACTTTTAAAAATCTTGAACCATCACTTCTAGGAACACCATATTCCTGCCACCGATCAATTCTCAATTATCATATCCTTTTGTTATTCTTTTATATTCTAACCAAAAAAAAATTAGGATAAATTACAAAAACACCCTCTAAGATTTGATTGAAATACGAATCGTCTTCTGTAGTTTTAAAAATTACATTTCACCTCCTGAGGTTTCTAATTTCATAATAAATCGCCCTTTTTATTAATAAATCATCAAGTCAATTAACAGTTTTTAATGATGTTAAAAATATGTTTCAATTAATAATTTAGGTAATTTTATTATTGTATAGGAGAGCAATTATGAATTTCTTTTTTTTATTTAATTCTTTTAAATAAAAAATTCTAATAAGGGGGTATTCGTGATTTTTCAAACCACAGGAAACAATCTGTATTTTAAGCAAATCTCAGAGGATGTATTTGTAATTTATCCATTCTTTTTTGTAAATCTTTTTTTTTTTTTATCATTTATTCAGTGAAAACACAGTTTATATAAACTTAAAAAAAATGAAATACTTTGTGTGTTTGGTAACGTTTACGTTTTCAGTTTATATTTACAAAAATTTTATAAACTGATTTTTGTTTATTTTTTGTTTATTTTTAGAAAAATATAAACTACAAACGCGTTTGGTAATTGACAAAATGTTTAAAAAAATTTAAAAATATAAAAAAGAATGAGAAATGGCAAGTGGCGGCGGAAGATGGTGGTGGAAAGTGGTGACGGTGGGTGATGGGTAGCTGGTGGCGGGTGGGTGGGTGACAGTAGTGGGTGGTAGCGAGTGGGTGGTGGTGGTGGTGGTGGTGGCGGGTGGTGGGTGGTGGTGGCACGTGGGTGGCGGATGGTGGGTGGTGGCAGGTGGTGGTGGTGGTGGTGGGTGGGTGGGTGACGGTGGACGGTAGTGGGTGGTAGCGAGTGGGTAGTGGCGGTGGCGGTGGCGGTAGCGGGTGGTGGCAAGTGAGTGACGGATGGTGGATGGTGGAGGGTGGTGGTGGTAGGTGGGTGGGTTACAGTGGCGGGTGGTGGGTGGTAGCGAGTGGGTGGTGGCGGTGGCGGTGGCGGTGGGGGTGGTGGTGGTGGTGGTGGCAGGTGAGTGGCGGATGGCGGGTGGTGGGGGGTGGTGGTAGTGGGTGGGTGGGTGACGGTGGCAGGTGGTGGATGGTAGCGAGTGGGTGGCAGTGGCAGTGGCAGTGGCGGTGGCGGTGGTGAGTGGTGGGTGGTGGCAGGTGGCGGTTGGCAAGTGGTGGTGAGTGGGTGGTGGGTGGTGATGGTGGGTAGATGGGTGACGGTAGCGGATGGTAGGTGGTAGCGAGTGGGTGGTGGTGGTGGTGGTAGCGGGTGGCGGATGGTGGTTGTAGGTGGGTAGTGGGTGGTGGTGGGTGGATGGGTGGGTGACGGTGGCCGGTGGTAGCGAGTGGGTGGTGGTAGTGGTGGTGGTGGGTGGTGGGTGGTGGTGGTGGTGGCGGCAGGTAGGTGGCGGGTGGATGGTGGGTGATGGTGGTGGTAGTGGTGGTAATTGGTAGTGGGTGGTGGTGGCAGGTGGCTGGTGGTGGTGGGTGGCTGGTGGTGGCAGGTAGTGGATAGTGGTGGCAGGTGGTGGATAGTGGTGGCAGGTGGGTGGTGAGTGGTGGTGGCAAATAGATGGCGGGTGGTGGTGGCGGGCGGTGGATGGTAGTGGCGGGTGGCGGGTGGTGGCGGGTGGATGGCAGGTGGGTGGTGGTGGTGGTGGCGGTGGCGAGTGGGTGGTGGCTGGTAGGTGGCTAGTAGGTGGTGGTGACGCGTGGTGGTTGGTGGTGGCAGGTGGATGGTGAGTGGTGGTGGCAGGTGGTGGTGGTGGTGGTGGTGGGAGTGGGTGGTGGGTGGTGGTGGCGGAAGACGGTGGTGGAAAATGGTGGTAGGTGGTGGCTAGTGTTGGGTGGTAAACAAAAAAAAAATACTGAAAACTTAAAACGAAAACACATTTTTTGTGTTTTTATTTTTTGGCTAAATTTATAAACTGAAACCACTGATTTATAAATTAAAAATTTACCAAACAAATTTTTATTTGAGTTTTTAAAATTTTATAAATATAAATAAAAAATTAAAAAGATAAGTGTTACCAAACGACACATTTTAAATTGTGTTTATATACTATCTATTTTTGGCATAAAATATGACGCAATACATAATTAGAGTTGCCAATCAGTGGAGTCAAGCCAACTAGCTAGTGATGTGTTTTGAGAACACCAAAAGTTTGGCACCAAAAGTTTGGAATCCACATTATTTAATGCAGATTATTACAAAGTTTATTATTATTTTTAATTTCTCAACAACCAACTTTTTTAAGTTATATAAGTCATTTTGTCTTGGAATTGGCTCTTCTCCGATGACTGGAGGTGTTGGGTTTTGTGGGGGCACCAGAGACTCTATTTTAATAATTTAGATCGTTTATTTTATTTAATTATGTGTGTAAATCATCTACTAAAGGAATTAAATTAATTCAATAATTATAATCTCTAATTTCATTAAATTTGTCACAAAAAAAAAATGGGTGGAATATTTTTAAAATGATCTTTGTCATCTATTTTTTTGTAGAAAAATATCATTACAACATTGGTGCCTTGGTGGTGGGTCCCCCACATGGTGGGGGTTAATTCCTAGCTGGCAACCGGTTACCCCGGGGTTAGGGCCCACGGGGGGCGTGACCTCCACCGTCGATCCCCTTTTTTATAGTTCAAAAAAAAAAAAAAAAAAAAAAAAAAAAACATGTGGATATGTTAATTAAATCAGTCTAATTTTTTCTTTATACATGATCTATACTCAGTCAAATAAAATGAATAATCCGTAGTGGGCCCATGTGAGAGCCCAAACCCTTTTGTCATTATTGGTATAAAAAAAATTGTGCCAAAACGAATTGTTAAAATAAAAAGGAAATCATAATAAAGTTACGCCAAATGAAGCCAGTATTAGATTGTGAATTATTTACATATAGATTTCTTAAAATTATTGAAAAATATTATTATGACCTCATAAATTATAAAAGCGTACAAGTGGACTTCTTAAATTATTGAAAAATATCACTTTATTCCATAAATTATTAAAGTATATAAATAAACACCCTAAATTATAAAAATGTACCAACTAGACAATGTAATCAATCTGATTGGTTTGGAATCACAAACCCAACATCAAAAACATTCCTTGTTTGGTTTGTGTTTCCCAAATAATTTTGGGAAAAATTCTTTATAAATGAGTTTTCAAAAGTAATCAAACCAAACAAATTTTCCCAAAAAAATTTCTCAAAACTTGTTTGATTTACAAGTTTTTCAAACAAATCTCTCTCATACACATCAAATCAATAACTTTTTTCAAAACTCTCTTAAAATAATTTTCCAAAACATCTTTTGAAAAAAACTAAACGAAACAACTTTTTGTACTTTTTATCTCTAAAACTCATCTCTCAAACTCAAACCAAACATAATTTTTTAGCTTTTAAAGCTGGAAAAATTAATAAGTTGAAATGTTAAAAACTTATAACAAGCATTTTACCTTTTTAAAGTACATAGGATTTCAATTTTGGACAAAAATTTACTTTATTCCTTTCTCTTTTTCTTTTTTTTTTCTTAAGAACTAGAAAAATAGGGGATATATTAAAAGAAAAAACAAATTACAAGAACAACAAAAGAAAAAATATAATATAAACTACAAAAAAATCTCAAAAAACAGTCGCGATTTGAGAAGATCAGATCTACTCGTAGATGTGGTCTGAACTCTAGCCTAACGATGGAAGGTCTACCTCAAGCATAAAACAATTGTTGTTATCATCACTAAGGACGTTGTCCGCCACCGCCATTGCTCGAACTCCACCCTTGTCCGCGCCAGAAGGATGAAGCTCAAACCATTAGGTATAAACCAAAAATCTATGTAGGAATCAACAAAATATCACAAAACCCCTATTCTTATCATAAAAAGCCTACAAATGTAAATTTACACTTTAAAAATGTGAAGGAGGTCACTGGATCCTTGCGAGAGAACGGTTGAAAATCACCTAGCGAGAAAACCTCTTGCCTCTCTGTCTCTCTGTGGACACTGTTGTTTTTACTTTATTCCTTTATGATGTGACTCATCTGTTTTTCACACATGTACTTCAATAATAGGCAAAGTCCATATGGTTTTGAATTAAAATACAATATTAATATCAATAATTAGAGGTGTGCATAATACCGCTGAAATCGTCAAACCCGCATCGAGCCGCACCATCAAGGAAAATTCGCTGTTATTTGCCAGTCGAACCGCCGGTTTTTGGTAAGAAAAATGACAAATTCTAGTGATACTTTTATTAATCCGCCGATTTCTATTTTTCTTCCAAACAGCACCGACCCACACCGCTATTAAATCATATTTTATAAGATTCTAAAAATTCCTTTTTACTTAAGTTTGCTTGTTGTTCTATACCTTAGAACATAGTATTACATTATTGCTCGAGGGGAATTCAAGATGTCAGTAATCCAAAATAAAATTGGATTCCAATTCACTTTTCAATCTTTTTTCTTTTCTGGCCATGTTGCAAACTTGCATTAGCTTACTTTTCAATCTAAATACTTTTCAACAGTAAACATTTTCAATATATTGTAAACCCTGAATGATATTAATTTTATGTATTGTATTTGATAATTGTAGCTTCCACAGATGCTTGTAATGAACTGATGGCATAGTCGTTGATATTATCATGTTGTTGCTACACTTGCTGCATCAGAAGAAAGTTTCGCAAGATGCTTAACATCACGGTATCTCTCGTCTTTTTTTTACTCTTTGATTTAAGTTTTGTAATTTGAATTATATTTTTTATAAACCGCCAATCTGCCCGAACTGCCAAGGCAAATCCGTCATTATTTGCCAACCGAACCGCCGGTTTTTGATGAGGAAAATGACAAATTTTAGTGACACTTTTATCAATCCGCCACCCGCCATACGATTTCTATTTTTCTCTTAAATCGTACCGACCCGCATTGCGCACACCCCTATCAATAATGATCAATATTAAAATTGTATTTGATTCATGAATTTGAATAGAGATTTGGAAAGGGCAACGAAAAATGTACATAAAATGTAATTATATTTCATTCACATTTCACTTACCATTTTTCTTTTTATTTCCAATTCTATCCAAATTCATGAACCCAACATAATATAAATGACCAAAATAAGCTTCTATTTCTTCCTATTCTCTTTTCTGTTAATACTCTTTCTTTGCTAAACTTTTACTCAATTTCAAAATTAATCAAATATTAACTCAATTAAACTTAAATTGAAATCAAATACTTTTAATTTTAATTACTAATAAATATTAATTATGTGTATAATAATGCGTATAATTAACTTAATTTTTAATTATGTTTATAATTATATTTATGGGTATTTTTTGATAAATCCCCTTTCTAAGAATTTTATTTCATCTGACACATCTTCTTTTTGAGTATTTCATTAGGTCCTATTTAATATAGTAATACCAAATCACTTTTCTAACTTTTTGCGCTTGTTTTCATTTTGAAACCAATACACAATAAAAAATAACAATACTCTCTCATTCTATGCAGAAAATCCCCTTATTCTTTGGAGAAAATCTCTCCCTTATTATATGGAAAAAGTTTTTCGCATTTTCAAAACCCTAAATCTCTGAAAATCTCTCACTAAAATATTGATGTGACCTTTCACATTATAAATGCGTGTTGGTAAATAACATCCTCTTATAGAACCATACAAACACAATGTTACATGAGTGTGTGAACATTAACATTGGGTGCGACTACTTATTTGTATTACAAAATTAATGTGAATATTCGCATCTCTATAAGTTTTGAACCACAACAATGGAAGAACACAATATTCTCTCACTACCAAGGTGTAAAATAGAGCTTCGAAATCGTACCAAAATGTATAAAAAAAACATATCTCACTAATTTCTTCAGAATCGGTGATCACCAAAATTGTCAAAACAAAAAAAGGAAACGTGAAGATTACAATTGTGTGTAATACGTATTATAAAAAAACATAGCAAATGATATAATAGTCTAAAAAATATTATAAATAAGGAAAAAAAATAACCTTATGAGATGCAAATCTAAATACATGAGATTAGATGGAACACAAGATAACTTTATGGACTTATTAGACTATAAATTTTCTAAATGAAATTTATAAATAAATCTCTCTATTTAATAATGTGTATAATTATAGCTAGGTTTTGGATGAAAAAATGGTGAAATGACATTTTTGTCTTTTTTATTTTGAAATTTGACTTTTAACTCTATTGAAAGGCATGTATGGATCACTTTCCATTAGGTTGGATAAATTTTTTAATGAAATGGAACAAAGTGGCAAACAGCCACAATTACAAGGGGACTCTATCTATTTCATTAATACAAAGAGTGGAGTGTAAAAGGCCCAAATTATAAGAGAGTAAAGTGAATTTTGCCCTTCAATTTTTAAGCCATAGATAAACTTCCAATGAGTTTTTCCAAACAGGGTGTTGTACCATTAAAAATTCATTAAGACTGTAAAATGAAGATGTCCACATGTTTTTCAAGGGAAAAATTATTCGGTATCCTTAGGGCACAACATAGTTATGTCACTCATTAATCACTAAATACTATGTCTTTTTGTTTTTCAATCCCCAACATAAAATTGTAGATCTCATTTGTTCCACTAATCACAATAATTTTGGAGAATCACTTGATTACGTCGAAGACCACTAAATAGGTTTCCTTTCTAAATTTGAGTAGTAACTTTTTGATGTCTAATTAAGAATGATTTCCAAGTAGTTATTTATTTGAACAGTGACATTGATTGATTCTTCAAAAAAGTGAGTTTTAAAAAACATGCATGTTAGTCATCTTCAAAAAATGACTTAAAAAATATTTTTAATGATGTCGCAAGAGGTTAATCAATGGAGAAATTACTGCTCAGGAAGAATTTTGAAAAATTATTACATGTTAGTGATAAAATTTATGATTTTAATTATTAATATTTATAAAATTTATCATATTTTTGTACAAAAAATTTCAACACATAATTTTCCCTTAATCAATAACTAACATGAAAGTTGAAAGTCTTGCAAATGGAGCAGATATCAATTATGTAGTCCAGATTGGCAAGGAAACTCAAAGAAGCACTTTCAAGCCCATGCAATAGTTACGTCTATATCTGAATAGCAAGTCGTATATATCTTTGTTTCCTCTGTTTGAGTTGATGAAAATTCCTATGCACATTTGGGAAGTCCATCATATTTTGGAAGAAAAATTGGCAATTCCGTGTGGGACTCCTCAATTACACTAGGAAGAAGAAAATTCATGGAAAACATGCAATAATTTCAAAAAATCATGGGGTACTGCTGAATAACAAGTCAATGTTAGACAATGTTCAATCCAAAAAAGTACCTAAATCTTAACCGAACTTTTGTTTTTTTCTTCTTCTCTTAGAACACATGGCCTGACGTAACAAGTTTCTTTCATTAAACTAGCCAAAATTGTTTAGTTAATATTTGGGGAAATTATGCAAATAGTCTTTATAGTTTACACGATGTGTTAATTTGGTCCTTATAGTTTCAATTTGCTCGATTTTGTCCTTTAATTTAACGGATTGTGTCATGTTAGTCCAATAAATAACAGTTGTTAAGTTAATTTAACAGAAGGTCAAATAATGTGTCAATTTAGTCCCTATACTTTACACAATGTGTCAATTTGGTCCTTGTAGTTTTAATTTTCTTGATTTTGACAGGAACTAAATTGACACATTGTGGAAAATACATGGACCAAATTGACACATTGTTTGACTTTCTATTAAATTAACTTAATAACCGTTATTTATTGGATTAAAATGACACAATCCGTTAAATTAAGGGGTAAAATCAAACATATTCAAATTACAGGGACCAAATTAACATATCGTGTAAAATATAGAGACTATTTACATAATTTTTCATTAATATTTTGTTGTAAAGTTGTTTCCTTCATGGAGCACCATTCAACATTCCGAGTTGTACTATGGAAATAAGAACAATAGTCACTAATCCCAAGATGGATGGAGTCGATCTAATTCACTTTAATTAGTTGGGTATGAGATAAAAATAGTTACATTTATCTCATTTTGTGCTGCCTCATTAGTCAGGATAGTCTCCTCCAGACTAATGGATAAATTTTCATAATATACCCCTTCATTTCTCTATTTAGAAATTACAACCTCTTTTAAAATTTAAAATACATATAATGAATTTCACAAAATTTATTATAATTATATCATGCTACCTAACTCCGATGTGCAACTGCACGTTGCAAATTTCTCCAAAAATTTATGTTTTACCACAACATATAAGAGTTTTAGAAATTAAATGTTTTGATTTTTAAAAGTAAAAATTTTGTTGCAAAATACATTTAGGGACCAATTTCTATCGTCATGAGGATAGTCGCTAAAAGGTCGTCCCGAAAAATAAAAAATAAGGCATTTAGCGACAAAATTTTGAAAATGTCACTAATAAACAGACTTTTAGTGACAAAATAATTTGGTCCCAAAAAGATAATAATTCATCACTAATGTCCAATTTTTGTTGCTAAAAATACAATAACGACACTTTTCATAACAAAATTATTTAGTCCCTAAAAAATAATTTTGTCCCCAAATTTTGGTCTCTAAAACCTAAATTTTTTTGTAGTGTACCCTTGATTATTCATGTATCCACACATTACCAACATTAATTCTGATTGTTTCACTTTTACTAAAAGAAAATTTTGTATAATTATATTTAACTTATAATGATTGTTGTTGTTTTTTTCTTTTTAAATCTCATGGAGTGGGTGTAATTTACCTTTTCTCTATAATAGCATGGAAGGGAGCCATTCCCTGCGTCCATGAGTCCATATGCATGCCTCACTTTCATAATTTTTGTTCACTAACCGTTACAATTCCAAAAGCAACTTAAAAGAGTGGTAGTGCCATCGAAATGAGAAATAGGATTTAACATTAGTTTGGAAAGAATTACAAGTCTTGCTGGCTAATAACTCATCAAAGTTCATTGCATAGATCTGTGATTGGTAGGTAAAGCTAGATAATTTGTAAAAAACAAAAAACAAAGAAGCCCAGAATATGAAAATGTGGGTCAGATTCAATTTGTGTATTTGTGAGGTATACGCATTAAATGAATCTTTACTACACATTGATATTTTAAAATAAAATTGTAGGCATGTAATATTACTAACAAATACTAGATCCAAATCCTAAGGTAGTACTAGTTTACTTGAACGCGGTAGAATAAACTGAGCATTTTATCAAAATATTCATTTTTATGTTTAATTGACTAAAAAAATAATAAAAAATGCATTTACAAATATCATCACCATTCACTACTGTAAACATGAATGATCAGTCAATGAGATAGCTTAAGAAATGACTATTTTTCATTTTACTCGAGATGATGGTTTTTGAGTTTGTTTGTATTTCTTTGGTCCGGTTCCTGAGTTTGAATTCCAGCTGAAGACCCCATAGTCACTGTAGAGGAGGCTTTTGGAAGCTCTCTTCTGACCATTCTAAATGATTGAATTGAATATGAATAGGTTCGTGCTTAGCTGTACTCATTGAATCGTTGAAGGCTACTACGTGAGATGGAAGACTCGTATATTGGGGGCATTTCCCTAAATAGGTCAAAATAGTTTGGGAATTCCCAAACTAAGCCTAGTTTTGAAAGATTTCCCAGAATAGGCTAAATCGCGGTTCACAATCGCGAGTTCAACCTTTTTCCAACCATTTCCCGTGAAAGTTGGGTAAAGTTAAACTCGCTGTTACGAAAAGCGAGTTTCATTAAGAACTCGCTGTTAGAAAACGCGATTTTGATTTTTTTTTTTTTAATTTGAACTCGCGGTTACAAAACGCGATTTTATCAAAAAAAAAATTTCTTCTGAACTCGCTGTTCTAAACCACGATTTTATATAAAAAAAAAAAATTTCTGAACTCGCTGTTTCAAATCACGTTTTTTGACCAAAATTTTTTTTTTTTTGAACTCGTGGTTGTAAACCACGAGTTTAACTGAAAGCTCACACACAACGCACACAGCACACAGCCACACCACACCACCCCACAGACTCTCTCTCCCTCTCTCACTGACACATCACTCTCACACACATCACACTCTTACATCAAAGTAAAAATAAATAAATTTTAAGAATTAAATAAATATAAATAAATAAATAATGTTTAAAAATAAATAAATTTTAAGAATTAAACCCTAAACTCTAAAATACAAAAAAAAAAAAAATTATCTCTAAACACTAAAGTAGCATTTGATAACGTTTACGTTTTCGATTTATGTTTACAAAAATTTTATAAACTGATTTTTGTTTATTTTTACAAAAACATAAATTACAAATGCGTTTGGTTTGAACAAAATATTTAAAAAAATTTAAAAACATAAACTAAAAAATATATTTGTTCAAGCTTAAAATATTTATATTTATATTTATTATTTATGACAATGGGATCACACATATTATAATTGAAAAAAAATTAATTAAAAAAACAATTGAAAAAAATCCAATTGAAAAAAAATTATAATTGGAAAAATAATATAATTGAAAAAAATTAATTAAAAAAACAATTGAAAAAAATTTAATTGGAAAAATATATTATTTTTTTTCCAATTAAATTTTTTTAATATATTTTTCCAATTATAGTATATTTAATATATTTTTCCAATTAATATATTTAATATATTTTCCCAATTATAATATATTTTTCCAATTAATATATTTAAATATATTAATTGGAAAAATATATTATAATTGGGAAAATATATTAAATATATTAATTGGAAAAATATATTATAATTGGAAAAATATATTAAATATATTATAATTGGAAAAATATATTAAAAACTTTAATTGGAAAAAAATAATATATTTTTCCAATTAAATTTTTTTCAATTGTTTTTTTAATTAATTTTTTTCAATTATATTATTTTTCCAATTATAATTTTTTTCCAATTGGATTTTTTTCAATTGTTTTTTTAATTAATTTTTTTTCAATTATAATATGTGTGATTCCATTGTCATAAATAATAAATATAAATATAAATATTTTAAGCTTGAACAAATATATTTTTTAGTTTATGTTTTTAAATTTTTTTAAATATTTTGTTCAAACCAAACGCATTTGTAATTTATGTTTTTGTAAAAATAAACAAAAATCAGTTTATAAAATTTTTGTAAACATAAATCGAAAACGTAAACGTTATCAAACGCTACTTTAGTGTTTAGAGATAATTTTTTTTTTTTTTTTTGTATTTTAGAGTTTAGGGTTTAATTCTTAAAATTTATTTATTTTTAAACATTATTTATTTATTTATATTTATTTAATTCTTAAAATTTATTTATTTTTACTTTGATGTAAGAGTGTGATGTGTGTGAGAGTGATGTGTCAGTGAGAGAGGGAGAGAGAGTGTGTGGGGTGGTGTGGTGTGGCTGTGTGCTGTGTGCGTTGTGTGTGAGCTTTCAGTTAAACTCGTGGTTTACAACCACGAGTTCAAAAAAAAAAAAATTTTGGTCAAAAAACGTGATTTGAAACAGCGAGTTCAGAAATTTTTTTTTTTTATATAAAATCGTGGTTTAGAACAGCGAGTTCAGAAGAAATTTTTTTTTTTGATAAAATCGCGTTTTGTAACCGCGAGTTCAAATTAAAAAAAAAAAAATCAAAATCGCGTTTTCTAACAGCGAGTTCTTAATGAAACTCGCTTTTCGTAACAGCGAGTTTAACTTTACCCAACTTTCACGGGAAATGGTTGGAAAAAGGTTGAACTCGCGATTGTGAACCGCGATTTAGCCTATTCTGGGAAATCTTTCAAAACTAAGCTTAGTTTGGGAATTCCCAAACTATTTTGACCTATTTAGGGAAATGCCCCCGTATATTGCTTGCTTACAATTTTAAGGTATGGTTGCATCAATGCCAATACGCAATAGTTGAATAGGTGCTTGACCCCACGGTAGGATATCCACAAAGATGGCTATGTTTCTCTTTTTATTTTATTTTATTTTATATTTTTTTATGTACTATTTGGGTATGTCAGGTGAGAAAAATATTCTGTATATGTGTTGTGTATATGCTATCCACTAATCACTTAAACACAATAATGTTTATTATTGTTTTTATATGTTTTAATACAAAATCGCAAGTTTTACTTCATCTATCAATCACAATACTTTTGGAATACCTCAAGACGACTGAATATGTGACGACTCCGACATGCATATTATTTTATTGAGAATATTTGCATGATTATGTGTTTAATTTTTTATATATCTGTTTGTTTATGGAATAGCTGTTAGGATGCTTACTTTAAATTAGAAATTAGAAGCCTTAACGGATTCAGAAACTAAAATTGATTAGTTCAATAGGTTAATTAGAATATTTAGAATCATATGGCAAGTTTGATTAAATTGATTCAAACTAAAATAATTATAAAAAATCAATGAAAATTGATTAGGATTAATTAGATGTAAGCTTGTTTAATTAGACTTAATCCTACTTAATTAGTCTAACTTAATCCAACCTATAAATATGTTATAAGCATGATTATGAGCTTATATACATCAAGCAAGCTTATACTCAAATCCAAGCTTTAGGTATGAATTGCAACCACAATCTTTGTAGATAATCCATGTAGATGTTGAATTCATAAAGTTTGTAGGATCATTTACATGAATTTGAGAAGAAAATGTTAGAATCACTTTGAATTTAGTAGGAATGAGTTAAATTGGGGCATGCATGCATACTTCATCATCCTTAAGTTTGATTTTCAACAAAATCTTTACATGCATGGGCTATACTTGTTATCTTTGAAGGTTTTTCATGATTTCACACTCATCATCTCATATTAACATGTATGAAAGAAAAAGAATTGAATTCATTACATGCATGGCAAGATTATTGTAGCTTGGCTTTTCGTGCTCCTTTCGGATACGACTAGCCCTACAGTTCGAACTTCTGTGATTCTGAATCTGATTCCACAAGTGCAATGTGAAATGATAAACACAAAAGAGTCCAAATCCGGCAAATCTTTTGAAAAATTGATTTTGAATCAAAAATGCCAAAAATGGACTACTTTACCAGATACAAAGTCGCCACCTAAATGTTTTTGGAAATTTAGGTAACCCGAGACTCGTGCCAAATGTCACTTATCCGTTATCACCAAAGTGTCTCGGCTCGGGAACTTAGGTACGAGAGAGGAAGGTCATGAATTGAGCACCCCACTTGCCCGATCAAAGATCGGCCTCTACTGCTCATGATGTGATTTTTATTTATATTATATGCTCTTATTCTGATTATTATGCTAGTTTTACTATGTGATGCACACAAGTATAGACTAATTTGCAAAAATTGAAACATTTGATTTCATGTTTTGTTTGAAAATTGTTTTGACTACGGGCCACTTGGAAAAAGTGACTTTGTATGTACATTAATCAATGTATTCCAATTCAAGCAATTAGCTTTCATCGACAGGCATTCAAACATATATAGCACTTAAGCACTTAGCCTCATGGTATCATGCTAGACATGACAACAATCACACTTATGCAATATGCTAAAGCAATAGAGCTTACCCAAATTCCCTAAGCGAGCAAAAAGAGACAAATAGTTATAAAAAATACATGATCCTAACGATGCAAATGGCTAATGCAACACATACACAATGCAACTACTAGGCTCAGCTACTAACATGACATGTGAGTCAATTCAAGGCATATGATGAAGCACGTATCCAAGCAAGGAATTTGAAATTGACATTTGATTAGTATGATGAATCGAACCTCATGCGTGTAAGACTAATGGACGCTTTATATATGGAATATGCTAAAATAAACATGATGTTCTAAGCTATCCATCATAAGCGGATAAATAAAAAGAAGAAAGACGTGGGGTTGGAAGACATACACACATTGTTACATTTTTACCCTCGCGTAGGAGGGTCCAAATAAATGAACTAACTAAGTTACTTAACTAATTATTACAACGCCACACTTAACTAACTATTCTAGCTAATTAAATAATTACAGCACGAGATTAAATCAACTAGCTACTCTAACTAATTAATACAAATTAACCAACTAAACTAACTAATTAGTTACATTAAGGAACTAATTAACTAAGTAATTAATTACAAGTTGTACAACATACTACTATTAACAAATATAACGGGTCCCAAGGAGCAAGGAAATGGCTTATGCATGCATATGAATTTCTCCCCCCGAGAATGCCTCTGCACTGTTTTTACACCTCAGCCTCTGCTCTGCTTTGTGAAGAAAGTGGTATTGTTTGGCTGAAAAAAGTGGCTGGCAGGGCAAAAGTGGTGGCCGGCCGCCCACTAATAGTGGCCTGCCGCCCAGTAAAGGTGGCTTGCCGGCCACTAATATTGAGTTTCTCCTGTTGCAACAGAAAACAAATAGAGCACAAACAGAGCATCCTCAGGAAATGTTTGTCTACCCTACCCCTCCTTATCATCAAAGAGCTCAAAGGAGTGGTAGGCTCGATTCGCAAGCCATCAATCAGAGTAAATTCATTGCGTGATGACTTATGAACCAAGGGATACAATTTCAATAAATGCACAATTACAGACTCATGAACCTCCTCCCTATCATGGTTTTGATCAAGGAAAGTGGTTGACTTTGGAACGTTGAACCATTTTCATCACTAACAAGTATAAAATGACTCAAGACTCCATGGGTTCAATTAACATCCGATTGAACCCAAATTGATTTTATTATCTTGCTCCATTTTATTCTAATTTTATTGCCTCTTTTAATTACCTTTCCATTCATTAGTCATTTTAGTCCAAAAATGAGCATTAAGTCCACTAAATGAGAGAAGTGTCAAACAAAAGGTTGTTTTGGGCATAAGAAAGATGTCATGTCGTTGGTAATGAATCTCTGAGGAGATTAAACCATTAAACACAACGATCTCTATTTCAAGTTTAAACAATCAATCGATTGAAACGACTTTCAAAACAAATAAAATGCCAAGAAAATGGGGAGATTGCAGAGATGATTAGAGGTAAACACTAAATAAATACTATCAACTCAAATAGGTTGGTATCTAATGCCTAAAACACTAAACCTATGAGGACCATTACACTACAAGCATACTATACAAAGCATAAATGGCATGACCAGCTTAAAACAGTCTTAAAGTAAGCAAAAACAGTGCTGGAATTTAGGTAAAAATAGCTAAAAAACTAAGCTAAAATAATGGAGAATTTTAGCTAGGAAACAAGCCAAAGGAGGGGAGGCTAACCCCTCAACATTTTTAGCCTCTGAAAACCTCTGAAAATCAGTAGTAAAAAACTAAAAAAAAAAGCTGATGAAAAGATGGGAAACACAAGGGTAAGAGCTTCGAATGCAAGGTATAAGGAAGGGTGGTCAAACCCTCTACCTTTAATAGCCTTGAACCACAAGCTTCATCCCATAAAAACAGTGTAAAAATAGTTCAAAAACAGCAAGAAAAGACAGGAAACAAGTAGTGTAGAGATGATCAAAATTATACCTCTTGAAGCAAGGCAACTCTTTTATTGACAAATCAACAAGTTCTCACTCTCAAGAGCTGAATTTTGGACTCAATAATCTCAGCAAGAAGAGCTCTAATATTGGTTTAGGAAGTGTTTGGGTAAGATGTGTGTGTTGCAAGATAGAGATAGAGAGAGAATTTCAAAATTTAGAGCTTTTGGAATTTTTTGCAACCTTAAAACCAAAACATGTGTCTATCTCGAAAATATATGTATACATACAGCTGGTGCAGTGCATGCACCTGTGGGGGACAATTGGCAACAAATATCTGCGTTTTACACAAGTGGGCGGCAGGCCACTAATAGTGGGTGGACGGCCACAAAAATCTGCTTCCAGACCCGACTTCAAACGGGTATATCTCCTTCTTCCAGACTCAATTTTAGGTGATTCTTGAGTCTAACTTGAAGCCCCGGAAGTCTACTTTCCAATGGTTATGGCCTCACATCTAAATTATAAGTGTGCAAAGAGATATGCCTATTTTAGTGAAGGCTTATTATATCTATCCTAATGGATTGATGCTCAACTTTTCCCCCAACTAGTTTTCTTCCCTTCCCTCCTATTTTCTTCAAATCCAAACCTATAAATAAGATGTTTTAAATATTTTTCAAAGAGTTCACATTCCTTTCATTTATTTCCACTTTGTCCTTACTTGGTTTACCGAAAAGTGTAATATTTTAAACGAAATGCGAGCCTCAGAACATCGTAGAAACATTTGAAAAAATATTTTCAAAAAGCAAGGTTTTAAGGTCTATAATAGTTTTGGTCAAAATTGGGTGTCAGGTGGGGAATTAGAAGCTCTTCTTGTTGAAGAAATTGAGCGATTATACAGCATAACTTTTCATCATTGAGTGATCAACTTGAGATACCCAAGTCTTAAGGCCGGTCAAAAATAGGATGTCTACATAGAGATTTGGGCTTTGTTTTGGAAAATTGAAAGAGATTTTGGAACTATAGTTTGAAAATAATCATGTATCTAAAAGTTATGAAGTGTTTTTACACATTTCTACCAATCATGCAAGCTTTGGTCATGAAACTCATGTTTTTGAACACAAAACTCAATTCTGAAACCCCAGAATTCGACCACTTCACTCGAACGATGAATTTGTTACTCGAGTGCACTTTGCATGCTCCCAGTATTTTTGTAGAGCTTTGTAGTTGGCTCGAGCGACCAAGTGTGTGCTCGCTAGCGAACCCAACTTTGTATTACACTTGGCTTGAGTAACCAAGTGATGGCTCGAGTCCACTTTGACACCATCTAGTACTTTTACAGCATCTAGTACTTTTACAGACAGACCACACCACTCGAGCGACATACCACACCATCTAGTATTTGTAATGATATATCTATATAAGAAGATGGAAGTTTATTTTACTATGAAGAGATTTATCATGTATGCACGACTCAATGGACTATTACATATTTGTTATTACTTTCACTAAGCCCCATTTAATATATTATGATTGATTTTGTCTTTGAGACTAAAGGTAATCTGGGATTACTGGCTGATCATGACCCAAACCTATAGGGGCAGGTTCGAGTGTTGACAGAGTGGTATCAGAGCACGAGTTATATCTCACTTACTTGTCCATTTAAGTAATAAGGTGCCTAGAAAAGACTTAAGGATTGTATTCATATGCATTTTAGTGCAAGAATGAAATGACCTTTGTAATTGTATATGTAAATATGTGTGCATACATTGTGTTTATTATAATACCAAGTTCATAAATATTATGTTGAGATCAAGAGCGGACGAATTGGAAGAGTCTACTTCCTCAACACTTGATGAAATTGAAAGGATGATGCATGACATAGTTGAATCTATAAGACAATAACAACAATGGAAACAACAACCGCCACCCTTACCTCTAATGCCCGTAACACCACTAGTACAAAATCACGAAGCTGATGATCGAACAATTGCGCTCACCAAAGAATTCAAAAAGATAAAGCCACCACTGTTCTACAGGGGAGTTAACACGTACTAAGGCTGAAGCTTAGGTCATTGGGATAGAAAAATTGTTTGAGGAATTTCTATACACTAAGGCACAAAAAGTCTTATTGGCCACATTCACTCTAGAGGATTAAACGATGAGATGGTGGATGTTAATTCGTGATGATAATAGGGAGATAGGTTGGACTCGGTTTCTAGAAATCTTCTATGAGAAGTATTTCCCACAGTGTATCCAAGACAGAAAGGTATCCGAGTTTGAGCAACTCAAGCCAGGAAACATGACCGTGGTAGAATATGAGGCCCAATTTACGAAGTTAGCACGTTTTGTGCCACACATGGTTGACACGGATTACAAGAAGGCTAGAAATTTTGAGGAAGGTCTTCATGATTCAATTATGGAGAGGATTAACATACTTAAACTACCAAAGCATGTTGATGTCTTGGATAGAACACTGATGTCAAAAGCAAACATGGCCACTCACCACCGGAATTTTGAATGGAGAGGCAAAAGACAAAACTTCAATACAAATAAGGGAGCAATGTCTTCAATGAACAAGAAATCAAAATCAGAGACTTTCGGCAATTCAAGCTCAAACCAGAGTGGCAATTCAGCACCTACCTGTACTATATGTGGAAAGAAGCATCGGGGTGTTTGTTACCGCACTACATGAGCGTGCTATTAGTGTGGAAAAGTTGGTCACATGGCAAGAGATTGCACTCAACCACGTCAAGAGGGGTAATAAGGGTACTACAAGTTCGACTAGGTCAGTCCCAACAGTGAAATCAAATGCAATACCTACTACAACAAGAAACGATTTGAGGCAAGGGAGAGTCTTTGCACTCATTCCAGGGGATACCCAGAACACAGAGGCTGTAATCTTAGGTACACTTTCTATTTGTGGCCAAACAATGTATGTATTGATTGATTCGGGTTCCACACACTCTTTTGTTTCTATTGTTGATAAATTGAATAGACCTATGGAGTCCTTAAGATACATATTATGTGTTGCATCACCAACGAGGGAGATCTATATTATGTTCATCTATTTACCTTGCATGTGAATTATTGCTTGGGAATGCCACTTTATATGCTAATTTGTTACCCCTTGATATGAGAAGGGACTTTGATATTATTTTGGGTATGGACTGGTTATCTAAGTATTATGCGACAACTAACTGTGAGTAATATTTTGACCTCTGGATCAAGATGAATTCTATTTTGAGGGTAAAGGGGCAGTTCCTCCACCATATCTAATTTTTGCAATAAAAGCTCATAAACTGATTAATAAGGGATGCCAAGGGTATTTGTGTAGTGTATTGAATGATCAAACCATGGATATTACCTTAGACAGTATTCCAGTAGTAAGGGACTTTCAATATATGTTTCTGAAAGAGTTTTCAAGACAATTGATTGATAGGGAGATTGAGTTTGTAATTGATGTAGTACCGAGTACTCAACCGATATCTAAAACTCCATATCGTATGTTAACTATTGAAATGAAAGAATTGAATGTTCAACTACAAGAACTACTTGATAAGGGATTTATCTGTCCAAGTACATCGCCGTGGGGCACACAAATTCTTTTTTGTAAAAAAGAAAGATGGGATATTCCGATTGTGTATTGACTATCGAGAACTCAACAAGATAACCATAAAAAACAGATATCCTTCGCCACATAGTAATGATTTGTTTGATCAGTTACAAGGGGCTCAAGAATTTTTAAAGATTGATTTGAGATCAGGATACCATCAGTTGAAAGTTAAGGCCGAGGACATCGAGAAAATTGCTTTCCAAACCAAGTATGGACATTATGAATTTTTAGTCATGCCTTTTGGAGTCACCAATGCACCTGCAGCTTTCATGGATTTGATTAATAGAATCTTTAAACCATTCTTGGATGAATTTGTTGTTGTATTCATTAATGATATTCTGATTTATTCGAGGAGTAAGGTTGACCATGAACGACACTTAGGACTAATTCTTCAAACACCTGGGAAGAAACAATTGTATGGAAAATTAAAGAAATGTGAATTTTGGTTGGATGAGATTACCTTTTTGGGGCATATTATTAACAAAGATGGCATTTCAATTGACCCGCAAAAAATTGGAGCGATTGTAAATTGCCCTACTCCAACTAACGTAACAAAGGTTCGAAATTTTATGGGATTGGCAAGTTACTATCGGAGATTTGTTAGAGACTTTTCGAAGATTGCCGTACCATTGACTCAACTAACCTGGAAAGGGGAACCATTTGAATACGGATGGCAATTTAAACCCGGCCCGACGGGGACCCGATCCCCCGACCCCGAAATAAGTGGTTTTTCCCCGAAAAATATCCCCGCGGGGACGGGGATGGTATTAAAAAATCACTCCCCGATCAATTTCGGGCCGGGGACAGGGATAGGCTTGTCGGCCCCGGCCCCGGCCCCGCCCCGGAATTTCCCCGATTCATCCCCGCCTCTGATGATTAGTTGTATTATTAAATATTAGTTGTATTATATTTTGTATTATATTTTCCCCGATTATATTTTGTATTATATAAATATTAGTTATACTTTTGATCTCAACTCTCTCAGATGATCTCATTTCCTCTCATTTCCTCTATGTCTCTCTCTCTTACCGACCGTGGCCCTCATCTCTCTCTCCCTCAAATCTGAGACTCAGTCTCATCTCTCTCCCCCCCTCTCCTCTCCTTCTCCCTCTCCCGCTCCCTCCGTCCGTGAAGCGTTCCCCCGTCAATTCCTCCGTTCGTGAAGGCTTCACGGTGAAGCCCTCCGTCCGTCAGATCGTGAAGCTTTCCGTCAGATCGTGAAGCTTTCCGTCAGATCGTGAACCCTCTCCCTCTCCCTCCGTCCGTCAGGTCGTGATTCGTGAAGAAGAAGAACAGATCTAAAGAAGAAGAGCAGATCTGATTGTTGTGTATATATATATGTATATATATATCTATGATTTTTGATGATTGTCTGTATATATATATCTATATATATATAATTTTTTTTTATGATTGTTATATATATATCTATGACAGATTTTTTTTTATTTTTTTTATTTTTTGATCTTCTTAATGTTGCTTTTTGAGCTCACTGAGATGTTGAGATTTGTTGATGTTGTTTTTTGGCCGGGATTTGCGGGGTCGGGGAAACCCGATCCCCATTAGGGGGCGGGGGTGGGGATGGGGGGTGGGGGTGGGGGTGGGTTCCCCGTCGGGGACGGGGACGGGGGGAAGTTCTGCCATCGGGGATCGGGGACGGGAAGGGTGATCCCCAGCCCCGCCCCGCCCCGTTGCCATTCCTACATTTGAATGGACAAACCAAAGGGAATCTACATTCCAGGAATTAAAGACAAGACTGACCACAGCTCCAATCCTTACTTTACCATCAGGTATTGAGGGTTTTGTGATTTTAGTGATGCTTCTTACAAAGGTTTGAGTTATGTCTTAATACAGAATAGCAAAGTAATCGCTTATGCATCCCAATAATTGAAACCACATGAGAAAAACTACCCAACACATGACTTGGAACTCACCACTGTTGTATTTGCATTGAAAATATGGCACCATTACCTTTACAGAGCAAAATATAAAGTGTATACAGACCACAAGAGCTTAAACTACTTCTTTACATAGAAATAGTTGAATATGCAACAAAGGAGATGGCTTGAATTAATCAAAGACTATGATTTTCTTATTCAGTTTTATTCGAGTAAGGCTAACACTGTAGCCGATGCACTCAGTAGGAAGAATGTAGGAACCTTGGCTTGTTTGCTTACAGATAGAAGAGAGCTTTTGCAAGAATTTGAAAGATTGAACTAGAAGTTGTATTTTATGAAAAAAAATTGTCTATTAGCTGCAATTTTAGCACAACCAGTGATCATAGAAGAGATCAAATAGAAGCAAGTGAATGAAGATTTCTTTAAGAAGATATGTGATGAGTTATTAAGCCTAAACCGGGGTTCACAATTGAAGATCAAGTGTTAAAATTTCAGGGAAGGCTTTGTGTTCCTAATAATGCAAAATTGAAAAGAAGAATCTTGGAAGAAGCCCACAAATCAATGTTCGCTAAAATGTACCAAGACTTGAAGCAAATGTATTAGCGGCCTAACATGAATAAGGAGATTGCTGAATTCAATTCTAAATGCCTCCAATGTCAACAAGTAAAAGCTAAGCATCAGAAACTGGCAAGTTTACTTTAATCCCTCCTTATTCCAAAATGGAAGTGGGAGAACATAACCATGAATTTCATCATTGGCCTACCTCATACACCTAGAGATATGAACTCTATTTTGGTTATTGTTGATAGATTAACAAAATATGCTTACTTTCTTCCTGTGAAGACTTCTTTTAATGCTTATAGACTTGCTACTATATATATTGATGAAATCATCTGACTACATGGAGTACCAGTATCTATTATTTCGGACAAGGATTCTAAGTTTGTTTCTAAATTTCAGCAAAGTCTTCATAAAGCAATGGGAACGAAGTTGAGATTCAGTACTACTTTTCACCAACAAATTGATGGGCAAACAAAGAGAACTATTCAAACATTAGAAGACATGCTTCGCATGTGTGTTTTAGAGTTTAAAGGCAGTTGGAAAACGTATCTACCGTTAGCTGAGTTTGAATATAACAATAGCTTTTACGCTAGCATCAGCATGGCACCATATGAGGCATTGTATGGAAGAAAGTGTAGGTCTCTGATTTGCTAGACTGGGATTGGAGATAGAGCTTTGTATGGATCCAAACTTGTGAGAGTAACAACCGAAAAGATAAAGATCATTCAACAAAGGCTCAAGACTGCTCAAGGCCGATAGAAAAGCTATGCGGATCAAAGGAGAAGGGATTTGGAATATGAAGCGGGTGATCATGTGTTTATTAGAGTCACATTGATGAAAGGGCAAATGAGATTTGGTAGGAATGAGAAATTGACTCCTTGCTACATCAGACCATTTCAAATTCTAGAAAGGCTTGGCCCAGTTACCTACCGGATAGCCTTACCATTGGGAATGGAACATATGCATAATGTGTTTCACGTGTCATTCCATGTCATCGATTATCATCGGATAGCTTTGGATGATGAAATGAAATATGAGGAATGGCCAATACAAATTTTTAACCGACAAGTGAAACAGTTGAGAAATAGATTGATTCCAATGCTGAAGGTAAAATAGAGAGAACATTATGGGAAATAGGCTACTTGGGAGAAAGATGATGAAATTCAAACTAAAATAACTAGAATAAATCAATTAAAATTGATTAGGATTAATTAGATTTAAGCTTGTTTAATTAGACTTAATCCTACTTAATTAGTCTAATTTAATCCACCCTATAAATATGTTATACGCATGATTATGAGCTCATATTCATCAAATTGTGGCTAAAATTAGAGAGAGAGAGAGAGAGAGAGAGAGAGAGAGAGAGAGATTGTGAAGAATTGAAGGTAAATTGAAGGTAAATTGAAGGAATTAAGCAAGCTTATGTTCAAATTTGAGATAATCCATTTACATGTTGAATTCATAAAGTTTGTAAGATCATTTATATAAATTTGAGAAGAAAATGTTAGAATCACTTTGAATTTAGTAAGAATGAGTTAAATTGGGACATGCATACATACTTCATCATCCTTAAGCTTGATTTTCAGCAAAATCTTTACATGCTTGGGGCTATACTTGTTATCTTTAAATATTTTTCATGATTTCACACTCATCATCTCATATTAACATGTTTGAAAGAAAAAGAATTGAATTCATTACATGCATGGCAAGATCATAGAGATTTGGGCTTTGTTTTGGAAAATTGAAAGAGATTTGGAACTATGGTTTGAGAATAATCATGTATCTAAGAGTTATGAAGTGTTTTTACACATTTCTACCAGCTATGCAAGCTTTGGACATCAAACTCATGTTTTTGAACACAAAACTCAATTCTGGAAAATCCATAATTCGACCACTTCGCTCGAGCAATTTTGAACATAAAACTTAATTCTGGAAAACCCATAATTCGACCACTTCGCTCGAGTGATGAATTCATCGCTCAAGCGCACTTTGCATGCTCTCAATATTTTTGTAGAGCTTTGCAGTTGCTCGAGCGACCAAGTGTGTGCTCGAGCAAACCCAACTTTGCTTTATACTTGGCTCGAGCGACCAAATGTGCGCTCGAGAGAACTGCCATGTTTTCAACATTTTTGAGACACACTCTCATTTGCATGAGTTCATCCTCATGTTCTTTTAGGCATTCTTGGGCATTGTTTAGACATCATTAATAAGAAAATAGTTTAGAAACACATAAAAGGGAATTGAATTAAGATAGAACATTTCATTAGGACATGTGTTTCAATGTATGCCTTTATTATGTGCTTTGTGTAGGTATCAGTACAACCCACTGTGAGTAACGTCTTTATAAAGCTATGTTTGAAAAGTATTTTGAATCAGTCAAGAATGTTATTTTGAAATCTTATTTTGTTATTTATGAATGAAGATCCTTTTTGAACTTGTAATCGTGGCATCCTTTAGTGAGGCCCTCGTCTGGGGGAAACAATACCATGGCCCATAGATTAATTGAAATACATAGATCTCTGATATTAGACCTTAGTAGTCCACATTGAATTACTGGTTGTGGTGTTATTGAATGACTTGTCGTGGTCCCATTGAATTGACCTTAATGATCTCATTGGATTTGGTACATAGATTTATTGTTACTCTATTGGATAAAGATTTGATTTGTTATTGCTAATGCAAAGTATCGACATGATTGAACATATGATTGTCTTTCAAATTGTTTTGGTTATTGAAAAGATATGCTTTAAGAAATGGTGAACTTCATTCATTAAATCCTTTATATTGATGTTACTCACTGGGCTCTAACTCATCCCTCTCCCTTATATATATATATATGTAGGTGAGCAGATGGGTCATCAAGATTATAGATGCCTTGGAAGTATACCCCTGTGCAGCCGTTTTGAAGTGCCTCCATGATGGGGTGCGCTTGGACTCGAGTGGAGCCAAGCTTTGTCAAACCCTTCTTTTGTTTAGTTTTGCTTTTGTTATTTTGGAATTTGTTTTGGGATGGATGTTATGTAAAATAACTTTAAATTTGTTGTGATATATCAATGTAAGAAGATGGAAGTTTAAATTACTATGAAGAGATCTATCATGAATGCATTGCTCAATGGACTATTGCATATTTGTTATTACTTCCGCTAAGCGCCATTTAATATATTAGGTTTGATTTTGTCTTTGAGGCCGAAGGTAATCTGAGTTTACTGGGCGATCATGACCTAAACCAACAGGGGTGAATTCGGGTCTAGAATGATTTCTCTGATAGGTGTTATATCATTTCTATGAGGTGACCATTTGCTATGTTTTTATTATATAACAACTATTAGGATTGGTGGTCCTCTATTTTTTCAATCCTTCTTAAAATTTTTAAGATTGGCCCTCTACAGATAATCATAAAAAAAAAATAAATAAAAAGTAAAGTGGTAAAGCTTAACAATTTTTATGAATATATTATATTTAGCCTTGAGATTTTGACAAAAATTTAATAAACCACTTATACTTGACCTAATGACACCAAACTAAACTAATACAGATTATGTCTAAACACAGAAATAATCAAAGTCAACCTCTCTTTTTTTGTAAGGAACCGAACTAATACAGACTGTGTCTAAACACATACATAATCAAAGATAAATGTACATTAAGTGTAAGAGAATGTATTTTTTCATTCATATAACTAACAAATGACTGATAGAAAGAGGATTTTGTGAATTAAAACAAGATAGTGTTTTATGTCACTGTGGGGACATAATTTTTGAATGACAACATGTGTCCGAGGTGACACCGAAGTGTCAACCGAGGTGTCACATGTCTTGGTCATGACACCGAGATGATCTCGGCTAGGCCAAGGTTATCTGCGAAGATACCGGAATCCGGGATAAGCAGATAATGGACAAGAGTCTTAGAGTGAGAGAAGACTTCAGTTTGGGTAAAGATAAGACTCTTAGAGAGTTTATCCCAATCCTACTGGGAGTCCAAGATTAGCAGTAATCCTAAGTCCATTGAAGCTAGGCTTCTATTGGGACTAGGTTTTTGTTGGCTATAAAAGAGAGGCACCCTCATGGGTCTAAGGTATACTTTTTATGCTCTGAATAGTGAGTTAAACACTTTTGCTATACGTGAGTGATAACTGACTTGATCGTCGGAGTGCCCCCGGGTGGACGAACCACCGTCGAACTCTCTTCTTTCTGTGACAGGTTGTTCGGGTTTAATCTATTCTGGCAGTATTCTCCGGCTGAGTGCTTGATTGGCAATGTGGTCGGAAATTGGCACACACAATTTGGCGCCGTTTGTGGGAAAGAAAGAAGAATAGATAGCCAACGACGGATAGAAAGAAAAGGTTGGGGACGACACTCTTACTGGGAGTGGGAAACATATTGACCTTGACGTCGAAGAAGACAACTGCAACGAAGAGACTCGTGATAAGAATCACGGAGAAAAGGACGTCGAGCAGGAGGGCGACGTGCCAAAGAAATCAGACTGAAGCGGGTATTATAACGAGGATGACCTCCAAGTATGGAATGATAGATGCCTGCGGAAGGACGACGAGATGAAGGGAATGGCAAACAAATTGGCGGACCTGCAAACGGTCGTCAATTTCATGATGCAGAACAACGTCATGCAGTCACCATTCCCTTTACAAGATACGCCAATTCTAGCGGCCAAGAAAGACGCCCAGAAAGGGGGGCAGAACACAGTTCCTGCAATCCCTCAGCACGACAGGGCAAAGGGGTATTCTCACCTACTTTCACGGGAGGTCGGGCATGGAGAATCAAGGAGGGGAGAATCCCAGAAGACACGTTGAACCAAAGAAGACTGCACCAAGAACATCGGGATGTTCAAGGGAAGGAACTCTGTTTCGACACGACCAGTGGAGAGAAGTCCAAAAGGACTCACAACGACACTGGAAGCAGTGCACCGAAAAGGCTGAAGTCAGGAGATAGCCGAGCTCCTGGACGGACCAAGGAGGATTTGAGGGATTACCTCCAGAGAAAACGACAAGATGCCGAGGTGACTTCCCCGGTCAAGCTGAGAACACCATTTTCGGTAGAATTGGACAAATTCGAAGCCCCGAAGAGGTTTCACATGCCGAGGTTCCAGATATACGACGGTAAGTTGGACCCGAACTTTCACATCGACTTGTACCTAAACTCGATGGCATTACACACCAGGAACGAGCCGTTGCTTTGCAAGGTGTTCCCCTCGTCCTTTGGGGAAATCATATCGGATTGGTTTCACAAGTTACCGAAAAGAATTGTGAAAACTTGAGAGGGCTTGGCCAAGATATTCGTGGCCAGGTTTGTGACAAACAAACTACAGCCGTTAAGGGTGGACTCCCTGATGGCTATGAGAATCAGTGAGGATGAAAGCCTTAGGGTTTATGCCAAAAGGTATTATGAGGTGTTCAACTGAATACCCGAATGCAACCAAGAGGTAGCGGTCGTGTCTTTCAAGAATGCCCTGAAAGATGATTGTCCGCTTCGAAAGTCATTGGCAAAGACATTGCCAAAAAGTATGGAGGAACTCATGGCCAGAATTGAGAAATATGCTAGAGCCAAGGAAGACACGCTGGGGACGAAGGTGACAAAACAAGAGTAGGGAAATGGCTCGCCGGAGCGAGGCCGAGGTAACAATGGATCCAACAAACAAGAGACCATGGTCATGTTTAATACTTGTTGAAATTTTAAAGAAAAATTTACAAGTTGAAGTTAAACTGAGGTCATATTTAACACTTGTTGAAATTTTAAGAAAAATTTACAAGTTGAAGTTAAATCGATGACATGTTTAACACTTGTAGAAATTTTAAAAATTTACAAGTTGAAGTTAAACCGAGAACATGTTTAACACTAGTTGAAATTTTAAAAATTTACAAGTTGAAGTTAAACCGAGGTCATGTTTAACACTTGCTGAAATTTTAAGAAAAATTTACAAACTGAAGTTAAACCGGGGTCATGATTAAAGGAAGGAATGATATAGGTTCCATCACCTCAGGATGCCGAGGTAATAGAACCTAGGGGGCAGTTGTGGGGACATAATTTTTTAATGAGAACACGTGGCTGAGGTGACACCGAAGTGTCAGCCGATGTGTCACGTGTTTTGGTCATGACACCGAGATGATCTCGGCTAGGCCGAGGTTATTTGCGAAGATACCGGAATCTGGGATAAGCAGATAAGGGACAAGAGTCCTAGAGTGAGAGAGGACTTCAGTTTGGGTAAAAATAAGACTCTTAGAGAGTTTATCCCAATCCTATTGGGAGTCCAAGATTAGCAGTAATCCTAAGTCCATTGAACCTAGGTTTCTATTGGGACTAGGTTTGTGTTGGCTATAAAAGAGAAGCACCCTCATGGGTCTAAGGTATGCTTTTTATGCTCTGAATAGTGAGTTAAGCACTTTTGCTATACGTGAGTGATAACTGACTTGATAGTCGGAGTGCCCCCGGGTGGACGAACCACCGCCGGAATCGCTTCTTTCTGTTGCAAGTCGTTCGGGCGCAATCTATTCTGCCAGTGTTCTCCAGCTGAGTACCTGTTTGGCCGTGTGGTCGGAAATTGACACACAGTCACCATTTTTTTTTTTTTTTGTCACCTGTTTATACCACTTTTTACATAGATTCTCATGACTAGTTCCTTTGTTTGGAGATAATTATTAAATAAATAATGAAAGAAAATAATATATTACCATGTAATCTGGTGGTATAAAACAATAAAAAAGTTAGTGATTTATAACAGTCCTTTTAAAATATGTAGAGAGCATCTAAGCATTAAAGGGAAGTTTGTGTAATTTATCTATTTTAATATTGGTTAGTTTGCACATAAAGTTTGCGCATATAATTATTGAAATTATATACTAGAATTCAATTTAAAACAAGAAATAAAATTCCAAACAAAATCTAAAAACATAATACTAAATAAGAATTAAATCAACTATAATAAAATATCACTTAAATATTGCTCTTCTCGCTTGTTTAGTTGCAAAATTACCAATTAAGGTTATATAATCTATCTTATCTATCATTTCTTTTTCTGTTGAACATAGTTAATTGAAAGGTAAGATTTGATTAACTTTGAAAATTTTCTTTCTCAAGAAGCAATTGTAACTAATATAATTAACAAAATTTATAAACAATCTATGCATGTGAGAAATAAGCATGTATTACTTTTAATTAATTCACCACCTCAAATGAGCTCTTCATTTTATTAAAACCTAATAACAATATTTTTATTAATATACATATAAGAATATTTCCAAGTGACTTTTTAAACGAGCCATATTAGTTATTATAGTCAGTATTATCATATTTTAATCACTCAAACATGTTGGTTATTACAGTAACTATATTGGGGATTTGATTTTGATGCTCTCACTTTGGGTTGTGCAAGAAATCCATGTTTTATTAAACCATGTTTTATTCACTCTCTAGTTGCTACCACCATAGCGTTGGGCGACATTTGGGTAGGACTCAAGAAATTTGAGGAGGTACAGGTGCCTCTTTGGGACACCCAATCGCTCTGTCATTACAATTTGTAAGTTGACAATTTAAACCACAAAAAAAAAATACCTGACTGTTTGGACCATTCAATCTGGCCCACTGTGGCAAAAATCTGATTGATTGGACATTAATCCTTGATCGGATCACATTTGTCTAAAAAAAAATTAATAAACTACTTTTAAAATCATATTATTCATTAATTACTACCCCAACTGTAGACACCCCATTTTTGACCGCCCTCAAGACTTGGACGTTACCGCTTGAACACTCGGTGATTATCCATGTTTGTGTTCGTCTTGAGTTCCCGGAGGCCTTGGCAACGCGCCTCGTCTCAGGACCTCTCGACTCGACTGTTTTGTGCTTGGTTTGGCACCAAACACTTGCGTTTTGCCTTTGAGGGGCAGGGAATGCCTTTTGAGGCATCCCCACACACCACCGGCCATGGCTTGAGGCCACCGGCTGTCTTTTGTTGCCATCGGCCAAATGTTTGGCCGACCGGCACTATTTTTGGCTGACCGGCCATAAGTTTTGGCCAAAGTCACTTTTGGCTGGCCGACCACTGTTCATCTGCTTTTAGCAGATATTTTGTGCCAGCTGTGATAGCTGGCACCCACTCTGTTCCTCTCCATACACGTGTATGGAGGGATTTCCCTCTTGGATGGCTTGTTTTGGAAGCCTTACAAGAGGGAGTTGCCTATAAGAGAGGGTTTCTTCTCTTGGTCAGAGGTTAGACATTTTTTGGGCAACATTTTTAGGGTTTGAGTTCTAGGGTTAGGGTTTGTTCATCTCCCATCTCCCTATCTCTCTCTTGTGTGTGTTTAGGCTTAGATTTGCACACAAACACATACCACCACACCTTTCCTTGGAGCTGAGGCCCTTGAGGGTTGTTTTTAGAGTTTTGAAGTTGATTTCAACCTCAAGAAGCTGTTGGAGCTCCATTGTTGAAGAAGGTCTACAAGGGTAATCACTTTTCCCTTTTATTCCCCATTTTTGCACACTACTTTTACCTATCTTGCAACTGTTTTTTGGCTTTACATATAATACGTAAAAGTTCTGTTTTTAAGGCCTCTAAATAGTTTGTTAAGAGTGTTTTAAGCTTTGGGGTTGTTTGACCCCTCTTAAGCCTTGTTTGGCCCTTGTTTTGTGCCATTTTGTATGAGCTCCGGGGCCATAATGTTTGGGCCTCCTCACCACTGAAATCTTGAGGGATTTCAGAGGTGAGGTTGGTGCCTTGAGGTCCTAGGAAGGAGAGGGCCACCCCCTCTCCTTATTGTCCTTGAAAATGGCACTTTTTGCCTCTTGAGGGAGCACCTAGTTTAGGTTCATGTTGGCCATGCCTTAACTGATTTTTATGCTTATTATGCCATGAAATAGCATTGAGTTAAGTTGGTTTTGGTACACCATGCTTGCTTAGCATACATGCCTTGTAATGCTATTTTGTTGCCTTAACATGCATCTAGGTTTTAACCCTTGTTCAAGCATGCTTTAGGCCTAGCTTTGTGAAGCCTTCATGTTTATTTTGCCATGTTTAAGGTCTGTCCTTGACTATTTTAGGTCTGTCCTTGACTGTTTTGGTCGACCATAGCTTGCATTGCATGCCCCCTTTGCATTTTGGGCTTGTTGGCCTAAGTATGTAAGTGTGTAGCATGCCTTGTTTGTATCATTTCAATGGTTTGGAACCGCTTAACATGTTATTTCAGTCCTTATAACATGCCTATATGCTTGCATTTAATCCTCCTTCAATGTGTTTAAAGGTTGTTACCTTTATGCCCCTTGTTTAGGCCTCGGAGTATGCTTGTACTTTTAGACCACTTAGATGCCATCTAAGTGCACCCTTGGCTTTGTTTAAGTCTGCATTTGACTTCTTTTAAGTCCCCTTAGCCTTGTGAGGTTTGGTGGACTTGACCTTGGTTTAAGCCTCTTTGGCTTGTCTTAAGCACTTGGGCCATTGTGGCATGTTTTGCTTGTCTTGTTTAAATTGATTTGGCATCATCTTATAACATGATTTTAGAGCTTAGTGCATGCCATATGTCCATGTTTGCATCCTCTTGAGTGTGCTTGAGAATTGCTCTTTAATGCTTGAAGTGTTGGAGATCATTTGCATGCATGTTTGTGTGCCTATTAGTCCTTCATTTTTGAGCACCTTGGCCACTGTTTTAGGCCTAGTAAGGGCTGCCTAAACCATGTTTAAGTCCACCTCTTTGCTTGTTGCATGTACTCCTTGTATGTTGTAGCATATTTATGAGGTGTTGCATGTTTGAACTTACATGATTGAATCAAGTCACATGCTTGCTCGCATGCTTAAACACCCACATTGTACCTTGCATGCTTATTGGTTGCATTGTCTCATGCCTTGCGTGTTTTGTATGCTTCTTTGCATCTCCATGTTGCATGCTAGCTAACATGCTTAGGTTGCATTGCATTAGCATGCATACTTGGCCTCTTGAATTGCTTATGATAGAGGTTGAGTTCCCCTTGGTTTGATCATGTGCATTGCATTCCATATTAAATGTGCACACTTGGCTTCTTGGGCCATCATGCATGGAAATGCGCGTTTGGTGGTCCGAGAACCAAGGTTCATGTCCCTTTGAGTCATAAACATGATATGGGATGTGATTGGTGCATACATTGCTTGAAATACATTGCCATGCCAAATATTGCCCTCTGCTGCTGTCAAACCAGATTTTGCAGGAATTTTTGTCCGGTCGGCTAAATACAGTGCCGACTGGCTATTATTTTTGGCCGGTGGATTAAATTCATGGCCGGTGACCATTCTACATGGCCGGTGGTATTCTCCTTCAGCCAGTGGTGTTTCTCAGCATCCAGAGAGTAAACCCTGAGGCTTTGGCAGTCTTCAGAGGAGCAGAGCAGGGAAAACAGAGGCATCTTGTGCATGGTGGCGGATTTCCGAGCAAAACCGAGCGCGCACTGCATTGGGTCTTCATCCCGGGACTGTTTATTGCTTAAATTAGATTAATTAATTTGCTTAATTAATTTAGTTGGTCTGTGATAAGTAATTAGCTCGGATAATTGATTATTTATTCAGTCTGTATTATTCTTTCGGTCCTTCCGAGCGAGGGCAAGTTTGTAATAAGTGTGGGTGAGTGTGTAAATGTCTTCCAACCCCCACTTCTTTCTCCTTTTTACTTACCTGCTTTGATGGTTAGTATTAGGACATGTTTACTTTAGCATACCTCATGTTATGCATGCGTGCATCATTCGTCAGTATTACATGCACCAGGCACGGCGCATCATGCTAATTGCATTATATTTCAAATTTAACTTGAATACATGCTTCCTGTGCATCTCACATGCCATCCTTAGATTAGCCGAGCCTATTCTAGTGACATTTTGCATGTGATGCATTAGGCACTTAACATGGACTTGGATCATGCATTGATCGCTAACATGTTTTTTTTATTTTGGCATGGAGTACTTTGTAAGTATTTATGCTTTAGCATACCACATGCGTGTGAATGGTACCATGACAGCATGCTTACCATGTGGCTAGATGCTTATGTGATAAACTGCTTGAATGCCTATGGGTGAAGGTTAGATTGTTTGAGTTGGAACAACTCGTTGAAATCCGTGTTTTAGCCTACTTGCGAGTAGCAAATTTCAAAACGTTTCCAAACAAACGGATATGCAATGCTTTGTTCCAAATTAGGCGATCTAGTCTATACTTGTTTTGCTGTGCGCATCACATAGTAATTCTAGCTAATTAATCGGAATAAGAACACATAACGTTTTCAAAATCGGATATCATGGTTAGTAGAGGCCGATCTTCGGATCGGGCGAGAGGGGGTGCTCATAGCTGACCTTCCCCAATCGTACCCAAGTTCCCGAGCCGAGGCAACTTTGGTGATGACGGACACGTGGCCTTTGGCACCGAGTCAGGGTTTCCTAAATTTTCCAAAATAAAATATTTAGGTAGCGACTCTGTATCTAGCAAAGCAGTCCATGTTTGGCATTTCTTTCAAAAAAAAAAATCTGTTTTTCTCAAAACGATTTACCGAATTTGGACTCTTTGGTTCAGATTAAGAACCGACAGCAAAAGGGAGTCCGAACTGTAGAGTGAAACCCAAGGGCGCGTCTACACCAACAAGAAGTAACACAAGAAAGAAACTCATTTGAGTACAAGTAAAAAAACTGTCTACTATTGATTAACGATTCATCCACAATTTTTTCTGTCCAAATATGTCCGAATGAGACTTTTACTGCGGTAAGAATCTCAATTGTGTTCATTTCGACTGTAAAAATTGTGTTTAGAAACTCTTACCGGTAAGAGTCTCAATTGTGTGCATTCCGACTGTGAAAATTGTGTGAATGTGGCGGTGCTGTTTATTATTACACTCAACAAAACACATACGTAGCTAGATTATGAAGCAGAGGAAGAACGTAAATATAGTTTCTCTTCAAAGGAACTACAAATATAGTTTCTCTTCAAAGGAACTACAGATCAATCTGAAAATCAGCTTTCTTTTTTTTTTTTTTCTTCTTCAGCAACCTAAGCACTTGTGTAAACCAACTATGCCGGTACTTATTCAGCAGCTGTCTAGGCTTCCGGTTTCTCCTTCAACAATTCTGACACTCTTGCTGCCAAGCTCTTCTTTGCTGCTGGGGAAACACCGTGCTTGCCAATGATTGACTCCAACACTGCTTCTGATAATTGTTTGTTCTCTATCACCAGAGTCCCAGTCTCAGGTAAGGAACCGTCTTTCGAGAAAGCAATCTGTGTTTTCAAATAGGAAGAAGCAACAAAGAAAATTAAAATCTAGATACAGATTGATCTTACTTGTAACTCAGAAGTAAGGATTATTAAGTCATTGAAGAATATATATCTCAGGCTGTGTCGTTAGGCCTATATTTCACTGAAAATGATTTATTTTTGGTTCGGTTTTCTATTTTCACCACCAAACAGCTAGGACAACAAGAGCTCAATAACCTTTATTACAATGAGGCCTTTTTTTAATCAATAAGCTTACACTTTTTAAATAGTTCCTGACATTTTTTCCTTCTAGAAATCAACAATATTATGCACCTAGAAAAAATAGTTGTCCAGAATTTGAAATGCATAGATTATATTTCTATTACTGTCAAAAACAAAGAAAGATGGATTCCTCTATTTCTTGATTGATACTGCTTCTCAGAAAAAAGCTGAAATGCAATTGCAATATGCAGCATCATAAATCATTAGTGTCCTTTCCCTCAAAAGCTTAAAAAGATTTTTGAATATGATGTCTGTAACCTTTTCAAATCAGTCACATTATTCCTGAATCTTTTAGAATTAACAAAGAATTAAAATATGAAACAGAAGACCAAAAAAAAAAAGTTTTGGAATTTACTAACCGTCAATGATCCAAGGGGTGATTGGGTAAAAAGAATAGAACCACCAGGGGGGAAAGTTTCATCCTTGAAGACCTCGATAAACTTTTCAATGGCTTTGGCCTCTGCATCGGTATAGGTTCCAACTGCTTTCCAATAGGCAACACAATTTTCTGTAACCTTCTCTGAGTATTGTTGCCCTGTTAATGGCAAGATCATAGTCACCTGTGTGAACTTCTCAAAGGGACCTACAAATTGGTAATGACAATTAAGCTCATGAGTTGGAAGTTGAGATTGAAAACATGTGTTTCATATTATTCTCATGTCATGCACTCGTTAAATAACACTTCAGACTTAAAACTTCTGTTTCAGTTCACTTGCCTTTCATCAAAAACATTTCGTACAGTTATTGGTCGACATCCATCTAGGTTAAGGACTTTTAATTCGTAATGTGGTCATTTTTGGGGACATCAATGGATTCACCTGAATGTAATCTCATTGAAGATTGATTTAGAATAAGGAAAAAAAAAGGGCAAATTACAGAGTAGTCTTTACATTTTGTTACTTGTGTCATTTTGGTCCCTATAGCTTTTAATTAGCTCAATTTCGACCCTTAATTTTAAATTTTGCCTCAATTTGGTCCAATTGATAACGCCGTTAGTATTTTTAACGGAAATTATCACTGAGTTAGTTGACTTTAAGACATTAAATTGATCAAATTTATAATTTTGTCCCTAAAAGCATAATACATGTTGCTTATGTGCACATCTTTTTGTAAAAAATACTACCAATTAGAATCAATTGAACCAATTTGAGACCAAGTCATAACTTTAGGATCAAAATTGAGCCAATTGAAATTACAAGGATTAAAATGACACAAGGGTCAAAATATAAGAATTTGTGGTATAATTTGTCCCCAAAAAAAATAGACATGTCCATTGTACTCTATGAACTACGAATGAGAAAGATTTTTTGGGGAATTTGTGCAGTGTACACTTTCAAAAAAAAATTACAGATAAATGGTAAACGTTATACACATTAATAATTAAAATTACAAACTTTTTCATAAATCTGTAGTAATTTTTTTGATAGTACAAATGGGTAATTTCTCCAAGATTTTTTCCTCAAATTGAAGGCATTTAGTACATATTAATTGATGGATAGAAAGTACAAGTCATTGAAATCAGATATTTTGGTTGAGACAAGAAGGAAAAGGGAAAACAAATAATAACAGGAGACCATGGTATCAGAAAAAATTGGGATCCTACAGCCAATCTAAGATTGAAGTTCGATAACAGTCTAGAATATATGGTAAAAATCCCAAGACTTTCAGCATAAAAGACCCCAATCACCATTGGAAAAAGGCAAAAATGTAGACTCTATTTGGTAATAATTTTCACTATAACAATGCTAGGATGACCATATCTTTCTACCATATTTTGTCTACTATCATATGTGCCAAACTCACATTTATTAGATTCAATGGGTTCCACATGAATGTCATCAATATTCAAATACAAATGCGAGTGTGCCACATAAGATGGAAAATCAAATCAAGCAGAAAGAGATGGTCAGCTGATCATTGTCGTTACTCTAACGTTAGTTTGCAATCATGACAATTTATTATGCATCCTGCGGCATCTTGTTTTTCAAGTTTGATGTCTATTATAGTGATATCTCTCATCTTGTGATATTTTCCGTTGTATATCTCATGCATTCATGAACTACAATGTTACACGGACTCGGCTGTGGGTGTCGGATACGGGTACGTGTCTAACTGTCAGATTCGCCTATTCTGAAAAAGTAAGGGTATGGGGACTCAGCTAAAAAGTGTCCAAAAAATAGATATGGACACAAAAGACACTACATATGAAATATTAATAGCTTTTTGAATTTTTTTACTTCATTGATAGTTTTTTGATTTTTTTACTAATTTTTTATGATCCCAAATCAACCTTAAGTAAAAAAATATTTTGTATTTAGTTTTGTATATAAATATAATAATTTTTCTTTATTACCATTAAATTCTATTGTAGAAGACACAAATATAAATAAATTCTATATAAACATAATATTTTATTTATTTATTTATTTTGTATATAAATATAAAAAACTCACAATATAAAATTTAAAAATAGAATGTATATACATTATTTATGAGTAGTACTAGAAATTCTTAATATTTTATTTTTTATTGACATTATCATATTTTGTAGGTCTCACATATCATACAAATAAGAAATAAAATATTTAATAAAAATATTTTAAATTTATGTATATAAACTTTTTTTTAATTGATATTATATATATGCCTTATAAATGAGATAAGTAGAGTCAGAAAAAGAGAAGTGATGAAGAGAGAGAAAACGAGAGAGAGAGAGAGAGAGAGAGAGAGAGAGAGAGAGAGTAGAATATGGATAGACACAGATGAGGAGACAGAGCAAACGAGAGGAAGATCGAGAGACAGAGAGAGAAGATCGAGAAACCGAGAAAGAAGATTGAGAGACCGACAGAGAGAAGAAGACAGATCGAGATCACGAGTGAGAATGAAATATTGAGATGGCGATGGCGATGGCGATGGCGATGGCGATGGCGATGGCGATGGCGATGGCGATGGCGATGGCGATTGCTTCCTTCACCAGATTCTCTTCCTTCTCTACTATAAGTTTCTCAACAATCATTTTTCACTCTTCTTTCATGTCAGCCGTGTCCAAGAAAACCATGCCGAATCCGACATAGATCTTACACCCGCACCTGTGTCGTGTCATGTCGATAAGGGTACTTTGCCCTAAACCGATAAGTCCATATAACACCAATGAACTACATATTATGATTACATGAGGTGCCCTCTAACTAGCAAAGAAGTACAACTTGCCAAACCAAAAACTCAAGCATCATGTTGTAGGGATACATGCTCACACACGCGTCATTGCCTTTGCAATTCTATAGGCTCACACAATCAAGATTTATACCCCATTGAAGGGGTTAGTGTTTTATGAATTTTATAATTATCAGTCGCATGTATATGATGGTATAAGAGGAATTAATTACAATGTACATGCACACATATATTATCAGTGATACAATGAAAGCATTACATGAGGGTTTGGCCAAATAACACTTTACCCACTGTCAAAGATAAGCAAAGAAGCCTCGTTTGGTTTTGAACTAAAATGAAACACTCCTTGTTAACAGACAGTAAAATGAGTTTAATACCCCTATGCTATCTTCTCTTTCTCTATCTTCTTTTGTGTCAAACTCTTTGTCAACCATCATTGCTAGAATCCACCAGCACCAGATTCAACCACCACTGCCACATACATATACATATAATAAACTAACTTCGCGTATAATATATACACATACATAACCAACCAACAGAAGCAACCACCAAGAGCAATTAATCCAAACCAGTTGTACCTCCATTATATTTTTTTTTTTTTTTTTGGGGGTGCATTTTTATTTCTTTGTTAATAGGTTATAGAAAACAAAGGGGTCAAATAGGGTTCTTCTTGAAGCTATTGTGAAGTTCTTTATTCATGGGTTACATAAGAGCAAAGTTGTCGTGTATATAATTTCTTTGTCCACCTTGTCTCTCGTTGTTAAGATCTTCCTGAAGCTCTTACAATGGGGGTTAGAGACCTAGAGGTGAGGGTTGGGGGGTGGGGGTAGGAGAGGGAAGGAGTGGGGGTGCTGGTGGTCGCTAGGGAGGGGAAGGGGGTGGCTAGGGATGAGATATTGGGTGGCGTTGCTGCAAAACAAAAGCTTTGTCTGGTAGGGAACTAGCTGGTTGGGGATGTCGTGGGTAAAGAGGGGGTGTTTTGGGGTGGTAAGGGAGGTGGCAGTGGTGGTGTTTGGTGGTGGTAGGGGTGCCGTGGGTGGAGACGAAGGGTAAGGCGCTGTGGGTGGTAGATAGTGGTGGCATGGAGGTGGTTAGAGTTGGCCCGGCAATGGGAAGGGGTTAGGGTTAGGGTTAGGATTAGGATTTTGGGGAAGAAGATGGTTAGGATTAGGGTTTGTGCAGAATAAGATAAATATAAGGGCCTATTTGTCCTTTTACATTTATATTTTGATTGAATAATTTTTTCATTTCAACTCTCAAATTTGTCTAGTGTGACACAAATTACGTCAATTTGGATGGAACTAGTGAATGTTGCAAAATAAAAGCTTTGTGAGTAGGGAAAGAATTGGTCGGGGAGTCGTGTGTGGAGGGGTGGAGGTGTTTGGTGGTGAAGGGGGAGAAGAAGGTAAATGGGGTGGTGCTTGGTGGTAGTGGGGATGGGGTTGTCCTGGGTCGGGCAAAAAGAGGATTTTGGATGTCGTGGGTGGTAGCTGGTGGTGGTTAGAGTTGGCCCGGTGGTAGGACAGGATTAGAAATAGGTTTCTGGGAAAGAAGATGGTTAAGGTTCAAGTTAGGGTTTTTGGAGAAAAAGATGAATATAAGGGCCTGGAAACCTTGTATAGGTGTCTGTAATATGTGTCCTATGGTTTGTCATCTTGTAATAAGTTGACAGTGAGTGTGATAACACATGTTGCACATGGGAGTAAATATTGTGGTGTAAATAATGTTGTCTTGTATTTCCGTTGTACCCAAAAAAATAAAATAAATAAATAATGTTGTCTTGTTAGCTAGGGTCATGTCACGACCTTAGTTTTTCCAAGCCAATCATATGGCCTTAGATGCTGGTCACCCGCTTGGTTTGCACCTAAGTAAGCCTTCTTGGAAGAGAGCCTGGAAAGATCACACACACTTAATTCTAGAGAGAGAAACACTTCTAGAGAGAGAATGCTTTAGCATGTATTCACTTGGATTGAGGGGATTCTAGACATCATTAATTGTAGATTCTAGAGTGTTCCTAGAAGGCTAGGTTGCCTACATAAAAGGTGAGGCCTCATTTGGCCAAACCATCCAAATGAGGCCTCACCCTTTATATAGGCAACCTAGCCTTTCAGGAACACCCTAGAATGTACAATCAATGACGTGTGTAGAATCCCGTCAGAGTATCCTACAACCTTCCTAGAATTATCTAGAATCTATTCTAAAATATTTTATACAAGTTTTATAATTATATACAATATTCCCACAAGTTCTCCAATCTTTGGTGGGGATTTTCTAGAGGCAATTCAACGGGTCGTGATAGTCTACTAGCAGACAAGCTCATGTAATCTCACTACTAGTTACTGTAGTAGTTTGTCTTACAGGGCTCCTTCTTACTAGTATGAGGAACTTGGGTGTGTATTGTACCTCTTTGTGACTGTATCTCCATCATGAAAGACTTGCAAGGTAGAATTATAGGTGGTTGAGGTTTTGATTCACAAGGGTCTAGAGAAGAGAGTTTGGGTTTAGCCTTGAGTTTGGGGATGCTTTTACCATAAGTATCATAAAAATAAAATTCGCCAGAAGGCTAGCCAAGAAGATCAACAATAGGATCACCAGCTTCAGAATGGGTTTTCAACCATTGATGTTTAGAGGTTCATTAATGGGTCTTTTTTGGAGAAGCATCATCATCAAAATAAGAAGAGGGAGAAGCCAAACATTCATTACAAGAACAAATGTTCAAAAAGTTGTGACCATTTAGACCGGGAACATAATTTGGAGAGCCTTGAGATAAGAAGGAATGAACAGGTACTGCGTGAAGCATGTTGATTTCCGGTGATAAAATCAGCGGTGCGGTAGTTGGAGCATCTCCTTTGAGAAAGGTGATTTCAACTAAACCATCTGAGTGAGTGGTATATTCAAGATTAGAAGAATGAATTAGGTTTATGGGCTGGTGAGTTTGCTCATATGTTATCCAAGAGTCAGGAAATAACTTAATGAGTTTTGCTCGGGTCAGCTGGCGAGAGATATGGATTGAAGAGATTTGTTGAGGAGAATCGATTTTAATGAAGAGTGGTCACATATGCAGTGGATACTGCTGGAGCATCACCAATTTGAACTTGAACTTTGAGGGCCAAGAGAAGGTGCGGATCTACCAAAGGCTTGTTGAAATTGTAATAGAAAGTCAACAAGATTGTGCCTGAGTTGAGAGTGGTTTGTACCGTAGCGATACATGTTTGTTGGTATCCATGAGAGCAACTCGATAAACGATGGGGAAGTCCTTTCTTGCCATGAAAAGTAAGAGAAAGGCAAACAGCAGCTAAAATGATGAGTAGCTTAGTTGGGGTTTGCAAGGTAATTAACTGTTCAGCTTCAATAGCTAGAATTAAACACTTATCAAGTCAGGAGGCTTGAACATATTCTTCAACCGTGAGGGGTCGAGTGGAAAAAAGTTGGCCAACAGTTTTAGGAACCGAAGAGGATGAAGATTAAGGGTTCAACAAAGGAAGGCTGGTTACTGGAATTTGGTTGGCTTCACTCAGGTATCTGAATGCATACAGGTGTTCTAGGGAATTGGAAGAAGAAGAAGAAGAACTGAGATTTTTCAACAGGGAAGTAAACTCATTTAATTGTAAGAAAGGATGATCTTAGCCTTTTCTTTATCAATTATTAGTCTAAAAGTTCATCCGATCCAACAAGGGAATCAAAGATTTGTAGAACATGATCAGTTTAGAAGAACTGCAAACCGAGACAATCCATGAACTCAAAGTTTCAAGGTACGTTGATCAAATAAACAGATTGTCGGGCGGTGCAAGAAATCACAGAGAGTGAAATCAAAACTTTGGAGTTTCTAATATGAGGGATCCACTAGATAGTGGCAACCATAGAACATATGCTAACAAAGTTTAGATGAACTAATAAGTAATAATGACAGAAGGAAGTGCTAAGATAATAACTTTAAGTTGATGAAACTAGGCTCTGATACCATATTTGTAACCACAAAGGAGATACAATCACAAAGAAGGAAGGATAATCTATAAAACAAGCTTTTATTACACTGAATCAGTCTGAAAATACAATACACATCTGAGCTCCTTATATATAGCTAGAAGGAGCCCTATAGGACAAACTACTACAGTAACTAGTACTAAGATCACATGGGTTTGTCTATCAACCAACAACGTTAGAGGAAAAGACAACATTACTCATGCCACACTATTTACTCACATGCATAATATGCAATATCACACTCGAACTCAACTTATTACAAGATGACAAACCATAGGGCACATAGGCCCTATTTGATTGTCCGGATTGGATATACGGATTTGGAGAGGATATATAATACTTAGGGATGGGATATAATATATTTAAGATATGAACTGGCTTATATACAATATGGGACTATTTGTATTATGTTTGGTTATGGTAGGTTATAGCATGGGATAAGAAGAGAGTAATTATTTTTGACTGCTGGATGAATGCTAAATCTAATCCAGTGGTGGGGGATATGCAATACTAGGGGTTGTTATATTTGAATATCCCCCACTTTTGAGGGAGATGATATCCAAACTCCCTATATCCGGAACAACCAAATGCCGAATATAGGGAGACAAAAAACAGGTAGGCCCGACATCATATAATGTCCCGCCAATCCCCTATATCCCCCTTATATTCCCTAATCAAACATGCCTATAGTACACATAGAACTGACACCTACACATGGTTTCCACCATGCTTCTGTAAATCAGTCAAAATCTAAGAAGCACATACAATTTTAGAGAGGAAGCCTGTCGTGTCCAACATTGACACTCTTTGGACACTTCTAAAAGTGTGTCCGACACTTCTTCAATGTGTCTTAATTAAAAAATCACATTCATTTTATCACACTTTGGCGACACTTCTTGAACCCTCCGAACATGTCCTATGTGATTAATCACTTAATAATAACAACGTTTCACAATTTTCAAAACACAATTTATGCACTTAAAATATGTTTTGAAACATTTATAAGATGAATACATCATTGCATTTTTTATTTTTGTTTTTGTATTCTTTAAATTGTAATTCTTATGTGAATGATATACTACGATTTAAATTATGAAAAATATGTAACTTTTTAAATATATTTAGTAAACATATTTTTTATTATTTTTTAATAAATTATTCATATATGATGCACAATAAATTTATAAATATATAAAATTTTAAATGTGTTCTAACTGTGTCATGTCTTGCATTTTTTTAAAATCAACATGTCAGCGTATCCGTGTCGTGTAAGTGTCATGTCCTGTGTTTGTGCTATTTAGGTGAGAATCAAAGGAGGCGGTATTGTCTAAATCGAAGGCAGTGTCATCTTGGTGGCATTTGTAGGGCCATCGACGACCAAGAATTTGGTAGATTGGACGATCATGTTAACCAGGATAATCAGACCAACTATGGTGAACCAAAATTTTCTCTGAGGGGTTGGATAAACATCCAAATTATGCCAATTTCATATAATGTGATACAAAAGATCTCTAAGAACTGCATTGGGATTAATTCCATCAGTCGTACACATCTGAAGTTGATAGTAGTAGAATAGAAGGTTTACAAAAGTATTCCCTTTCAACATGACCATTGTGAAGTTTAGCATGATAGAAATTATGAACTAGTAGACCATTGTGAGTTAGAACAATCCCCTAGTGGGAGTGGAAAATGTCTTATTGCCATAAGGGAATATCACCAAATAGTAGTAACTATTTTTTCAACCAAAGATATTTGTGACGAAAGGTATACAACTAGACTTAGACGAGATAAGGAATAAGACTGGTTTTATCAAAGTTAGTACCAATATCATATGGTGCAAGTCGATGAAGTACAGAGAAAAGAAGATAAGTTTCCTTTGAATAAGTTTAGTTAAAATGAAGATTATGTTCTAAAATAGTAAGAAACAGATAAACAAGATAGAAAGGAAGACTAGAGACAGTAGGAATAACAATACCACGATTTAAACCATAAAGATGAATATAGAGTTTGCATAGCAACAAAGAATCTACAATTCGAGACAGCAGAGTTTGATCCAAAATAAAGATTTGGAGATGGTGAGAAAGAGGAAGTTGTTCAAAACAACATATTAACGGGACAACGGTTGAGGTGGTTTGTGGTTGGGATTAGATTAAGAAAACATGAGTGCCGACAATGTCAGAATTTCTCTCCTAGGGATTCTTTGTCGCACATTTGTTTTACTGGACTACTATCCCTTGCGACTAATAATACCCCATTTTCATGGGACAACTTACACTATCCCCTAGGATAATTAATCCCTTTTGTGATTATCTTTTCTCTTTCATTCAAAAGCCAAAAATAATCTTTTAAATCTGATCTCTTTCTTTATCATAGTACAAATAAGAGAGGTTTGGCCACAGGTCCCATTTTAGGGACTTATTTAATTTAAGGATAAGTCCCAACATAAAGTTTTTAATCCTTTCCAGTTATTGAATTGTTATCATTTTCTGAATATTTATGCTTAATTCCTTTAGTTAACCCATGAGAACATGGTCAGTTCATAAAAAGGTGCGATGTCACGGCAGTTGTGGTTACCTTTTGTGCTAGGAACTTCAAAAAGCCATGACTTTTATCATACACATTCTTTTTTATGATAAAAAAATTATATTTTGGAACCTACTCGTTGAAATCTATCAACAAGATCCATATTGAATATAAAATTTTATAAAAGTGAAAAATAAGAAAGTGAATTTTTGGTACCACCAATATGTGAACTGCCATGATTACATATTGTTTAATAATAAAACAATGGTATTCTTGTTGCACCGGCCTTTTAAGTCCCAGTGGGTGCAAAATTGCCATGTTGATCTCTCTCTCTATATATATTCTAGATTTTTATTTTTAGAAAAAAAAAAAAATACATTTATGTTAAAGTTCTAATGGTTTTATTACGGGTTTGTTTACTTTCATGTTTAAATTCGTAGAATGTAAATTTGTTTATAATCAATAGGAAACAAAAAAATGTCAACAAAGAAGAGAGCACAAAGTAAATTTCAGTATTCATTTTTTTATTCAAAATTTTATTTTCTTTGGTGTTTGCTTGTAAAAATCAACAACCAAGTTTAACAACAAAACGAAAATTCTCAATTTTGTAAAGATCAACAATCAACTTTTACAAATTGAGAAAAATTCTTTGTTTGTAAGTTCCAAAATTAAATTTTAAAAAATGAAGCCTTTGTCTCCCCACCCTCTCTCTAACACACACTACATAATGAAAATTTTCATAAAAATTGAAAAAAATTCCCAATTCTCTCTCTCTCTCTCTCTCTCTCTCTCTCTCTCTCTCTCTCTCCCTCCCTCCCCCACAAACACATAAAGATGAACCAATAAAATTTCAAAAGAAACTCTAAGGGATTTCTCGATTTTAAGAAATTGGGAAATTTCATAATTGAATGAACATAAACAAGCCAAAAATATAAAATTACATCCTAGACTGAGAAAATTCATCCCATGAACTGAAAATTGGGATGAAATTCTGAGAAATTTCTAATCCTGCAAAAAAAAAAAAAAAAAAAAAAAAAAAGAAATAAAGAAATTCTGAGAAATTTCTAAATTTTGTAAAAACTTGGAAATTTCAACCCAATAAATTAAGAAATTCCAAAAATTAAGAATTGGAGTGGAACTAGAAATTTCATACAAAAACTTCCAATTTCACAAAATTGGGAAATTTCTCAAATTTTTCTCTTTTTTTTTTTTTTTACATTATTTCTTATTTCATATCAATATAGATCTTGTTTGATAGATCTCAAACAATTAAGTTTCAAAATATCAATTTTATCAAGAACATGTGTAACATGAAAAGTTGCGAAATTTTAAAATTAGAAACTTATTTTAGTGACTTGTTATGTAATCATTTGCTTACCTTGCCAACTCATTGCATCACATTGGTTCAATTCATGCTCTCTTCTTTACAAAAGAATAAATAACTATTTATGTACATGTGATTATTTCAATTTTCAAAGAGAATTTTACATTAATCATTGGCCTCGTTTGGGAAGTGGCTATTTTATTTGGCTTTTTGGCTATTTTAGTAGGCTATTTTAGTTGTTGTGTTTGGGAAGATGAGATGGATTTTATTTGAGTTGTTGTATTGAAAAATGTGTTGAAATGATGTTTGAAATTAAAATGACAAATTTGTCCCTAAAAAAATATTTTTTTAAATTGCTATCAAGGGGTAAAATCGTAATTTATTCATTGATGGAACAACTTCTCTAGCTGACAGTGTAGGCAGCCTACACTGCCGGCTGTGCAGTCCTATTTTTTTTTTTTTTTTTTTTTTTTGAAAAAGCTTGCAAAAGTGGGCTTTTTGGCTAAAATTTTTTTTAGGCTATAATAGCCTCTTTAGGCACTTCCCAAACAGCGCCATTATTATCAACTACAAGAGAACACAACTGCTAATTGTTCAAATGTAAATTTTTTGAACAATAACTAAAAAAATGACAAATGACAACCACAATAAGAGCTTTTACCTTACCTACTGAGCCCATTTTCCTTTGCATACATGTCAAACCATGAGACACGACCAATACAATGCAAAGCTCAAAGACTACTACCAACAATGGTCCATACAGTTGGTACAAAAAAACTAATTTTTGTCATTATATCATATAGATCTTGTTTGATAGATTTTGACAAGAAAATTTAAATTACAATTTTTCCAAACGGATGTGTACAATAAATGTTGACATTTTCAAACTTTTAAGGGTAATACTTCAGTCGTACTCATGTTTAAGGGTATAATTGTCCAAAATTAATAACAATTTAAAAAGGAAATTTAATTGCTAATAAACTTAGGCCTTGTTTGGCAACTTGAATTTTGGCTAAACTAGCCAATAAAGACAAAAAGGGCTAAAATAGCCAATAAGTCAAAATGTCACATCCTACACATCAATCAATCACCTTCTCTCACAACCATCTATTCAACTATAAAAAAATTCACAAATCATATCAAAACTACTTTTTTTTCATCTCATAAAATAGCCAAAAAGCCAACTAAAATAGCCAAGTTCCCAAACGAGACCTTAATTTGAGACTTGACCTCAAACAAGTTCATAAAGTAAAACCTTTTTAGAAATTAAGTCTATATATAATCTCGTGGTATATCTAAACTCATCCAATCTCACATGGAAAAAATATATAAATAAAAATAGATAAATCCCATGGTATCATTGTCCAGTGGTAAATGAAGCAACGATAAGGGCATTTATGTCATTTTAGAAAGCTCAATGCCAGTAGAAAATTGTGTGTTCTAGGAAGCACAAACACCCAGCCAGAAGCAATGTACAGGTGTCCCACACGTGTCAGACACGTGGTGGACACGTGTCGAACACTCTACCAAACGTGTCTTGTTTTCTTTTCTTTTTTTGGAATTTTTCCAACCAAACACGTTTTTGACACGCAAAGACATGTTCGGACACTTTGTAAGAAGATAAAGCTTGAAAAATAGAGAGGTGGATCGAAGCCCTAACCTGTTAGAGTTGGAGATGAGAGAGAAAGAGATCGAAGCCCTAACCCGTTGGAGCCCTAACTTGATCTTCGTTCTGTTCTTCTTTCCTTCGATTCGTTTCTTTTGTTCTTCATTCTTCCTCTATCTTCTTCGTTTCTCTTACTCTGCCGCCTTCGTATTTCTTCTTCGGTCTATGTCTTCTTTTTCGTCCTCTCTATCTCCTTCGTTCTCTCTCTCTCTCTCTCTCTCTCTCTCTCTCTCTCTCTCTTCTTTGTTTTCTTTTCCTTACCAAGTCAAGTAATGGAAACAATGTTGATTTTTTTTAATATATATAAAATAGGTTTGTAGGGCCTACTAAGATTTGTGTCACCATTCCACGAAGCCACCATCCCACTCATCTCAATAATGCATTCACCTTCATACATCTTCCATTATAATATTATATATACATAATATTTTAATATTAAAATACTATACAACAATAAAAAAATCTTTTAGATACTGTGTTTATTAATTTTATTATTATTGTAATTTTATAGGAACCAATATTGATAATATGCCATTGGCTTTTACATTATTTTGTATTTTTAATTACTTTCTAATGATTTTTTATTTTTTATTTTAGACATATAATAAATAAATACAAGTATATATATTGAACGTGTCCCCAGCGTGTTGTGTCTCCCATTTTTTGAAATTTTGCATGTCTGCGTGTCCCTGTCATGTCCCGTATCCGTGTCCATGCATCATAGGGTGCTTTTATTTACACCATTATTTTCCTCATTACACCCTATAAGAGTCCAAACATCTCTCTCACTCTCTTATCTAGGAGAAGAATAGCCAATATTTCTCAATCTAGGGTTTTGAAGGTGGCAATGGTGGCTAGGGTTTCTAAGGTGGCAACTAGGGTTTCAAGTTGCAAGGGTTGACGAGAGCATATGGAAGGTGTTAAAGGTGTCGCACAAATGAAGGGAATGGGTTGTGGGGAAAGAAGAGGCAAACGTGGGTGGCAAGAGAGGTAAGAGTGGGAGGAGGGGCTTGCAAGTAGGAGTGGTTGGGAAGGGAGAAGGTGGCGATGTCGGGGAAAGGGTGTGATCAGGAATGGATTGGTAGCGGGGGAGGATAGGAGAGTTTAGCAGGCAACGGAAGAGAGAGATGAAAGGGGTAGTGGCAGGTGGTGGCCGTTGGTGGCAACTGGAAAGTTAGGTGGATGGGTGTGATAAGGAAATGAATTTTTAAAATTTTAGGGTTTCAATTCTTAATGGTAATTTCAATTAGGGACAGACGGTAATAACAAATTTAGAAAATGGTGGGTATAAGAGCATCCTCATGAACCTCGGTAAACCCTTATCTTAGCTATTCTAAAATACAAAACAATAAAAAATGCCGTTCATCAAACTCGCCTTTTCACTAGTTATTTCAATTTAACTCCAAGTCCCTAGCTACAACTAGCTAGCAATTAAATTATTTCAAATAATAAAATATTGGGACATTATTTCATAAATCCCTCTTCACCTATTTATGTTCTACTTAGTTTAAATTATTTTCTTATGTTTCAATAAGTCTTATGGGTGACATAATAACCAAAATACCCCTACTAATAATTCGGTGAAACGCGCATTAACGTTCACATTGACAATGTGAATATTCCGTAATGTGAACATTCACACGTCAATGTGAATATTCACACTGTCAAATATGAATGTTCACATCACCAAATTACTAAGAGTTCAAAAAATATTTGTAAGGGTAAAATTGTCCATAAAATATCTTAAATATGATAATTAAGATTTGATGGATCAAATGTCCAAATAATAGGACTTATTGGAATACAAAAATATGTTATGAACTAATTGGGATACAAGTACTTGAAAGATGATTTCCTAATAAATTTCTCTAAACTATTCAATGATGTTACGATCATATTTATTTACTATTTTATGTGTCTCAACTTCTGAAATTCATTAAACTAATATAATTATAATGCATGAGATGATAAACATAATATGGTAAAAAAATATGGTCATCATATCATTATTGAGACCATTATTGTTTACCATCAATAATGCTAGGATGACCACATTTTCTTACTATATTTTGCTTACAATCTCATATGTTAATATTGTTTTGGTATAATTAGGGGTGCACATGGGAAGGTTTGGTTCGAGTTGGCACTAAATTTAGAATCAATCCAATTATGATTGGTTCCAAGCTATGAAGCACCGACACGTCCTCAGGGCCTGCGTACAAGTGTCGGACACGGACACGCGTCGGACATGCCGTGGACACGTGTCCGACACTCTCTCTAACGTGTTCTCTTTTTTTTTTTGAATTTTTGTAGTCGGAGACGCCATGGATACGTTGTGACACTTTTCGGACATGATTGAGGTGGATTGAAGCCCTAACTGAAAGAGAGAAAGAGATAGAGGGAGAAGAGGAGACAGAGAAAGAGATCAAGGGAGGAGAGAAGACAGAGATCGAGGGAGGAGATGAGAGGAGACAAACAGAGACAGAGATAGAGAAAGAGATAGAGGGAGGAGAAGAGAGGAGCCTAACCTGTTCAAATCAATGAAGAAGCTGAGGTATTTGTCTGCTCTCTTCTTCTTTGCCTCGTCCTCTTCGTCTTCTGTCTCCATCTTCTTCTCCTTCTTCTCCTCCTCCCTCTTCTTCGACTTCTCCTGTTCTCTCTCTCTCTGATTTCACTTCCCCCTCTTTTTTTTATTTCACCCGTTTCTCTCTCTCTCTCCTCTTTTATTTCCTTCACTCTTTTTTTTTTCTTTTTTCTTTTTTTTATCTTTATTTTTGTTAAACCTAAAATTCATAAAATAAATTATTTTTATTTAAAAACACTCATTTTTTATTAAAAAAAATTTAAAAATATGTTTATTAATTTTATTATTATTGTAATTGTATAAAAATTAATGATTTTTTTTTTTATTTTAGACATATAATAAATAAAAAAAATTATACATATTAAACGTGTCCCCAATGTGTCATGTCCCCCATTTTTTTAAAATTTGCATATCCCTGTGTCTGTGTCGTGTCCCGTGTCCGTGCTTCATGGGTTCCAAGTTTTTGGACCCAAGACCAAACCAATCATGCACTAAAACTAACCCAACCCAACCCAATGTAGCTTGGGTTGGAACCACGGTTTCACTATACTAAAAATAAGTAAATCAATTAATAATAAATAATTACAATAAACAAGTCTTTAACAATTAAACATAAGACAAATATAAAAAAAAAACAAAATTTTGTTTAATACACAACATCTATGAATAGCAGCACAGTGAACTCCAACTCAAGCTTCAGCACAACCAATACTAATTAAAATCTAATAACATTTCTTTTATATGAAAGTTTGTTAAGTGCAATCAAGCCCATTTTAAGAGACCATTTAGGTGAAGACATGTCAATTTAAACAGAATTTTACATTAGACATATATAGGTTCAGTTCAAGGGTTGGTTCAATTTAGGCAAAGCCTAAACCAATGATGATTTGAAAAGGGATTGGCTTCTCTCAAGTTGTCATCTCAACTTAGGAGAGTGTTTGGGTTTGGTAGGCCCATTTTGAGATCAATTTCGGTGATCCGAGCCGCTCATTTTTTAGAACTCATTAAATATAATCTACATGCAAAAAATTAAGATGATTGGACATCGATAGCTATATATTTGAATAATATTTGTTTTTAAAAAATGGACGACAAGTATAATTTCAAGAATAGCCATCCATGTATTGTAATACAAATTTGATTTAAACATATAGTTACTGATGTCCAATCATCTTAATTGTTTTTTATAAACATTCTATTCAACGAGTTCTAAAAAGTGAACGATTCAAATCAACCAAATTAATCCAAAATGGGCCTACGAACCCAAATACTCTCTCAAGTTGAGATTGCCAATATGAGAGAACGCAAACCCATTTGAAAACCCATAACCAAACCAAAGTACTCAAAAATCAAACCAAACCAAGCCAACCCAACCCAAAGAGGACAGGTTAGTTTGGTTCTTCAGCTTACTAGGTATTTTGTACACCCCTAGGTATAATAGATCCCACCACTCATGTCTATTCCCAATGAATTGTTAATGATATATAAAAATGTACTATCCCAACATTATTAGATTGTAAAATATTCGACAAGGACAAATCAACCCTCTACCTTGAATGTTAAATTTGGAATTGAAAAAATAAAATAAAGACATACAATAGAAAGAAAAAATAGAAATTCCATTGAAAAGTGCATTATAAAAGGTAACTAGTTTTTTTGTTTTTTTTTTTTATGGGAAAAAGGTAACTACTTTAAAATAGGAAAGTAGTTTTTTAGTTAAAATTTTAACTAAGTTGACGGAAAAATGTAATTTGAGGTCTAAATAGTGGATCCCACAATTTTAATTTTTCAATTATTAATATTTATAAAATTTATCCTAATTTATTGTTAGAACTCACACTAAAAAAAAACACTACCAAAAAAAAATAATAAATAAAAGTCAAAAGATTATAAAAAAAATTAAAATTTCACATTATATACAACAATCAATTACTTTTTGTTAATAATTATTTAAATTTATAGATTAATTACCTAAAAGTCCTATTCACAAATACTGTGATAGCTCAGGTCCTGTCTAAGATTTTTTAAACCAATAAGTCTTAATTTGAGATATAATAACATTTTTGCCATTATACCTTTTGGTTTGATTCGACTATCCAGTAAAATAGAGAACATCATCATCTCTTTGGTTTGATTCGACTATCAGTAAGTAAAATTATAAACATTATCAATTTTTTTCAATTTTAAAATTGGGAAGATTATCAGTTTTAAAACTTAGAACATTATCAGTTTTGCATTCTTTCTCTCTCTCTCTCTCTCCTCCTACACTTTTCCATGTCTAGAAATCTCCAGATGTGGTTTGAGATTGGCATGGCTGGGTCACAACGGCAAGAGGCGGTGATGGCAACGGCGAGCAGTAGGCGATAGCGATAGTCACTAAAATTCTGATTGTTCTTCACTCTCTCACCTGAGCTATGCCGAACAATTTGGCCTTGAAAATGGCACACGAAGAGCTCTGCTCTGCTGGGGCCAGCGAAGATTGGTTGCAGCGGGCAGTGGATCCGCCAATGAGGTGTTTGTGGGAGGATTGGTTGGGCTTGTTGAGCTCGGTGGAGGAGGATGGATCGGAGTGGTGAGACTGGGTCGAAGAACAAGAATTGAAAGAGTTGTATCACAATGGAGCGGATTTGATTGAAGCCTTTTTTTGTTTTGGGAGTGATTGGTATCAAGATCTCTAAGTGTTAGCATTTGAATCTCAAGATGTAGGAAACATTTCTAGGGTCTGTTTAATACTTATAGGTTTAAAGTTTTGTAAGTAAAATCTAAGAAACCATTATTTTGTCAAAATAGAATTTGAGAGTAAATTCCCCTATATTTAATAAAACAAAAATATTTGATCCATACAAGAATACTCTGCCCGAATTGCCAGAAAATTTGGACGCACTCTTAAATAAAAAAAATAATTCCAAACAAATGAACTTTTTTTTAGCATCATATAAAATCAAAATACTACTAAAAAGCCTAAAATGGGAGGGAATATAAATTTTCTAATGCTATGTTGGGTGGCGATTTGGGAAGAGACTTGGAAAGCGAAAAGGAAAAATAACATAAAACTAGGTGAAATATTAGTATATTTTATTCACATTTCACGTCATTTTTTTTTCCAAATCCCTTCTCAAATTCTCCAAACACAGCGTAAAAGAGTTTTGCCACATCCTCTATTTCATCAATCCAATTAGACCTCTAATAAGGTGACAAATAATTTTAAAATGAGAGAGAAGAGTTTGAACAAAATTGATTGATTAGTATTGTTTACCATAATGAGATGCGTGATAAAATGGGGATTGGGACATTTCTGTTTCGGAAAAATAAACGACAGTTGATTTACCAAAAGTCTGACAGGAGAGGCGAATAATTCAGCTAAAAAACAGGGGTAATAGAATTCAGTTACCGGAAACGATATCCCTGAAAAACTCGACGGAGTCCGTCAGCTCCTCTGCACTCTTGCCCTTCCACTTAACGGCGAGCGAGGGAATGGCGCTATCTTCGAGGTATACTCCGATGGCCGTGAACTTTACAAACTTGCCTTGGATTTCCAAACCCCTCTCTCCTGCGCACATTAGCCAAAACCAACAATCAAATCCTTATACACACACACAGAGAATGAGAATATCAGTAATCGAAGGGTGTACAGGTTAACCTGCGCCGCCGAGGAAGAAGGACTTGACCGTGCCCGGAGGTTTGACAGTGGGAGGGAACACGTGGCTCTCGATCTGGACTTGGGTGACGGACGGAGACATTGTTATTGTTCTCTTTAGTAAAACCCTTCCTTGGTTTGGTAAGAACCAAGCAAACCACAGACAGACAACGTGACCAAGGCCCTGTTTGTGTGTATGGTTTTATTGACTGAAATCTACAAATCTATTTAAATAAGAAAAATGCAATAAATTCTAAACTTTCTACTAAATAAATGATCAAATGTCTTCACATAAGTGTGGGGTCAAAAAATTGCGGACCTTACAGCCATGTGAGATATTTGATCATTTATTTGATCAAAAAATTAGTATTCCTAACATTACTTTTAAAATAATCGAAATTGATGTTAAAATATATGTAGGGAGCTTTTTTTTGGATAAAACCTCTTTGTTAGGTCCCGTTGTTGTCAAATCCGGAGACAAAACTTTGTGTTGATGAAAAATGTAATTTTTTATGTTTTTGTTCTGCTCGCTCGAGCGGGGTATTGTGCGCTCGAGCAGAGGTTGGAGGAACTCAGTATTTTGACAGGGCTGCAGAAGTACTGAAGGGTGTGAATTCACGCTCGAGCGGAATGTTCAACGCTCGAGCGCATCTTAGCTTAATCACGCGCATATTTTGTTCAGGCCGCTCGAGCGGACTGTGGAGCGCTCGAGCGGAGATCGCGAACTTCAGAGTCCGGATTTCATTGAGTGATAGGTTTCTTTCAGAACTGGGATTCTTTTTGGCTTTCTATAAAAAGATGTTTTTCTCCTAAAACTTGGAGACTGGTTTTCTAGATCTAATTCAAGAGTTCTAGAGTTTTGGTTGAAGTTTTCTTCTGAGATTTTTCATAGTTTTCCTTGATGTTCTTGAGAGAGTTCTAAACTTATGCATTAAGATTCATACATCAAGGAGGTTAATTCTTAAAATTCAAGTGAGTTCTCTTCGGTGGATTCCGAAGATTAAAACGTAGAATTCAAAAGGCGTTTGATTCTACGCAGTCGTTAATTCGACAAGTGAAGTTGTGGTGTAGAATCAACTTCAGGATCAGTTCCGTGACGAAGGCGTGGTGAAAGAGTTACAGAAGATTCAGAGACAAATTGACTGGGTTGGGTAATTTGTATGGTATCTTTGTAATCTTTTAGTTCTTCAGCAGTGTAATTTGTCTAAAACCAACAACAAACTCTCTCTCAAGCTCAAAACATGTGAGAGTGAGAATGTCCGGCTCAAAGGAGAACTCTTGACAGCAAAACAGAATGTCATCAAGATCTCAAGTGACAGGCAAGACTTATGTGGAAAACTTCTATCCTGTGAAACTGAAATGAATGAACTTCTGAAGGTGTATTCCACATATGAAGAAAAACTTGAAAGTCTTGAGCTGTCACAAGCTGCATTGGAAGAGAAAGTCAGACAGAAAGATGAAGAACTCCGTATTGCTAGAGCAACAATTGCCATGTGGAACAAAGGTTCCAGATCTCTAGAAGACATACTCGGGTCTCAACAAATGGGTTCTGACAAAAGAGGGCTAGGCTATGGTGCGACAGCTCACAACGGACAGGCCTCTAATTCACATAACTTGAAGACTCAAGCAAAGGGCAAATTGAAGATAGACCAGGTTGATCCTTCTCTTCATCAAGCAAAAGCAGGTAAGATCAACAAAAAGGAGGTAAAACCTGTTTTTATTTGTCATCACTGTGGTAGGTATGGCCACATTCGTCCTTACTGTTTTGAACTGTTTGGTAAGGTGTCTCAAAAGGGTAGAAATTCTAATACTTTTTGGGTTAGGAGACAACCTTACATGTCTAGGCAGAACACCAAGACTAAAAAGATTTGGGTTAGAAAAGATGATTTGACTTGTTTTGTTGCTCACACTGCTCTAAAAGCACGTGACTCACACATGTGGTATCTTGATAGTGGGTGCTCTCGTCATATGTCCGGTAACAAATCCTACTTCACCTCTCTTGAAAAATATGAAGGAGGAATTGTTACCTTTGGAGACGGCGGCACTTCTAGAGTCATTGGTAAGGGTTCTATAAGTGTTGCTGGTCTTCTCAAGCTAGATAATGCCTTACTTGTTGATGGCCTTAAAGCAAATCTTTTGAGCATTAGTCAAATGTGTGATTCCCATCATGAAGTATTGTTTTCAAAAGATAAATGTGAAATTTTGGATAAAAAGGGAAATACTGTTCTACATGGGGTTCGCACATCTGATAACTGCTATGGGATTCTTACAACTAATGATCTCACTTGTCATTCTGCCATCATAAGTAACATTGATCTGTGGCATCAAAGATTAGGTCACATGAATTTCAAAGACCTAACTAAGATAGCCAACAAAGAGCTTGTGAGAGGAGTTCCTAAACTGGGTAAGAATTTGAGCCATGTGTGTGGACCATGTCAGCTTGGCAAGCAAACCCGTGCTCCCCATAAAAAGGTGAACAGCTTTACAACCAAACGTCCCCTTGAATTGGTTCACATGGATTTAATGGGTTCTACTCGCACTGAAAGCATTGGAGGTAAAAGATACATTTTTTTAACTGTTGATGATTTTACTCGATTCTCATGGGTAAATTTTTTAAGGGAAAAATCTGATACGTTTAATGCTTTCCAGGCTTTAGTCCTTAAAATCCAAAATGAACAGGGTGTTTCCATTGGGCGTATCATAAGAATCCGAACTGATCATGGTCGTGAATTTGAAAATAGTTCGTTTTCGGATTTTTGTGATATGCATGGAATTAAGCATGAGTTTTCTGCACCTATTACTCCACAACAAAATGGAGTGGTTGAGAGGAAGAACAGAGTTGTTCAAGAAATGGCTAGGGTCATGCTCCTTAGTAAAAGTCTTCCTCCTAAGTTTTGGGCCGAAGCCCTAAATACTACGGTTTATGTCATAAATCGTGTGTATTTAAGGCCCGGCACTTTACAAACTCCTTATGAATTGTGGAAGGGTTTGAAACCTAATGTAAAATACTTCAAAACTTTTGGGAGTAAGTGTTACATCTTCAAAGATAGAGAGCCCTTGGGCAAATTTGACTCCCGAAGTGATGAAGGTATTTTCCTAGGGTATTCGACCAATAGTAGGGCTTTTCGAGTCTATAACCTGCGAACTTCATCATTAATGGAATCTATCAATGTGGCTATAGATGACACAGGTTCTCCTACTCCGGCAACAAATGAGGATGACAATGATGAGTCCCCAATCTTGGATATTGAATCACAAAATCAAGGAGAAGCTAAGGTTCAATCACGAGAAAATGTTACAGCACCATCCTCACAGGTAAGTACAAGTCCCAAGAGTGCTCAAAGGGACATCACTCCTGTTGCCCCTATCACCGCAAGTCCTGAACTTAAACAATCAGCAAGGGTGAAACTGAATCATCCAGCTCAACAGGTGATTGGAAGTGTTTCGGATCGAATGAAAACCCGAAGACAGATTCGGGATGAGGTATCACACATGTGTTATGTTTCTTTAATTGAACCTAAGAATTTTAAAGGGGCCTTGCTAGATGATAGTTGGGTCAATGCTATGCATGAAGAATTAGGTCAATTTGAGCGTAACAAAGTTTGGACTCTTGTTCCCAGACCTAGAGACATGAATGTGATAGGTACCAAGTGGATCTTCAAAAATAAATCTGATGAGAATGGTACTGTTGTAAGGAATAAAGCTAGGTTGGTTGCTCAAGGCTACACACAAGTAGAGGGTATTGACTATGATGAGACGTTTGCCCCAGTTGCACGTCTTGAATCTATTCGCATTTTGCTTGGTGTTGCATGTTTTCTTGGCTTTAAATTGTTTCAAATGGATGTAAAAAGTGCTTTTCTGAATGGGTACTTAAAAGAAGAGGCATATGTTAAGCAACCAAAAGGGTTTGAGGACCCTAAATGTCCTAATCATGTCTACAAGTTAGACAAGGCTTTGTATGGATTGAAACAGGCTCCTCGAGCTTGGTATGATAGGCTAACAACCTTTCTGCTTGATAATGATTTTCAAAGGGGTAGTGTGGATAAGACCTTATTTGTGAAACATACTAAGTCTCATATTCTTGTTGCTCAAATCTATGTTGATGATATTGTGTTTGGTTCCACTGCTGATCATCTTGTGAAATATTTTTCGGATTGCATGACACATGAGTTTGAGATGAGCATGATGGGAGAGTTGTCTTATTTTTTGGGTCTCCAAATTAAACAGTCTCCTTCGGGCATATTTGTTTCTCAGTGGAAAAAGCTTCAGACCCCCAGTGGGGGTACTGGGGGTCACACGTGATTGGTCCCAAAAAAAAAAATTTTTTTTTTTTTTTTTTTTATGCTTTCGGCCAACCCCATGCTGCCACGTCACTGGGGGTGCCACCCCCAGTGGGGGTCCGAATCACTGCTCGTTTCTCAGTCTAAGTATGCTAAAAATCTTGTGTCCAAGTTTGGTCTTGAGTCTTCCAAACATGCACGCACTCCCATGAGCACCAGTCTTCACCTCTCCAAAGATTCCTCTGGTATTGATGTTGATCATACCCTTTATAGGAGTATGATAGAGAGTCTTTTGTATCTCACAGCCAGTCGTCCTGATATTTCTTTCAGTGTCGGTGTTTGTGCTCGTTACCAAGCCAGTCCTAAAGAGTCTCACCTTCTTGCGGTAAAACGCATCATCAAGTATGTTAATGGGACCTTGGGGTATGGGGTTTGGTTTTCCACTGATACTACAGCCGAAATTACTGGTTTTTCTGATGCCGACTGGGCAGGGTGCGCTGATGATAGGAAAAGTACATCCGGGGGGTGTTTTTACCTTGGAAATAATCTGGTTTCTTGGCATAGTAAAAAGCAGAATGTCATCTCTCTTTCCACTGCTGAGGCTGAGTACATTGCTGCAGGGAGTTGTTGTGCCCAAATGTTGTGGATGAAGCAAATGCTTCATGATTATGGAATAGAACAGAACACTCTCACTCTTTTTTGTGATAACACAAGTGCCATAAACATTTCAAAAAATCCTGTCCAACACTCTCGTACCAAACACATTGACATCCGTCATCATTTTATTCGAGAGTTAGTGGATGAAGGCCTTGTTGTTTTGGAACATGTTTCTACTGAGCATCAAAAAGATGATATTTTTACAAAACCCCTTGATCTTCTTCGATTTGAGTATCTTAGAAAGACCTTGGGTGTAATGTCTCAGTAACTAGGTTGTTTCCTGTGAGGTGAGTGTGAGTGGTTGGCTTACTGTTCCTGGATGTGATAATCTATGATTGAGTTCTGATATCTTTGCATCAAATTTTATATGAACACTGCTCATGTTGCATACAAGATCTTTTTCATCTTTGTTCATAGCTCATTCTGAATGCCCATACTCATTTACTTCATGATCTCATTCTGTACACATCCTTGAGATAAACTGTTGCAGGGGTTTCCGCACAAGTGATCAAAGTTCTCTATGGACCACTGACAGGGTTTCTTGTACTCTTTCAGAGGAATTGACCTATACTGGTATATCATGGGTGATGTTAAGTCTCTTAACCATCTACCATCTTATTTCACTTCCATGGTTTCTCCCTTAGTACATGATTTCCGGGCATTAGGAAAAGGCTACCTCAAAAGGCACCAACCAGGCCATCATTTTGATTTCATTCTTCTCTGGTTTGGTCTCCATACTCTTGAGCGTGTATGCCACCAGTGAGTGCCCACAAGAAATATAAAAAAAAAAAAGGGATCATTGTCTGAGGGGGAGCTTCCGCATTTACTCAACAAATACCCCGTGATTCCCAGTGGTTTGACTTTTCTTTGTGATGGTCAGTTACTCTTGTCGGAGGTCCAGCCATCAGATCACTACGAGGATTAACTCTAGCTTTGTGGCTCTCAAGGATTGCACACATACACATTCTTTATATGAGCTCTCATGTGTGTTTTTGAGTTATGCATTCTCATGATGCGTGTGGCTTTGATTTAATATTATCTGTTTTATTCATGAGCTGTTGTTTCATCTCGTTTCTCAAATTTTCAGGACTAAGAATTGATGGATTCTCTTGTCCTTAGGGTATAGTCTGACACCTGTTCATCTTGCTTGTTACAGGACTTCCTTGGTGTTTTTTATTTTTAATTTAAAAAAAAAAAAAAAAAAAAGAGGGTGGTCCGCTCGAGCGGAATATTCTACGCTCGAGCGTATTTTTCACACTTGCAGCAGTTTGTTCTTGGTTTGGCAGTTCTGAGCGATGGGTTTTAGCGCTCGAGCTTACCTTTTAGCGCTCGAGCGGGAGTCAGCTTGCATTATTGTACGCTCGAGCGGTACTAAGTACGCTCGAGCAGACAAATTTCATATTTCACTCCCTCTCTCGACTCTTCAAGTCATTTTTTTTCCTATTTTCATTCTCTTGATCTAGGGATTTGGTTTGTGACTACATTGGACTCGTTTTCGTTCTCTTCTCTCCTCTTCCTCGTCGATTTGACTTTTGGTAAGCTTTTTCTTCTCTTCTTCCTTATTTTGTCTGTATTTTCGGCTATATTGGGAGATGGTTTTTGTGTCTTTGTTGATTTTGGGTCTAGGTTTTGTGGATTCTTCACGCACACACTCTCACTGTTTCATATTGTGTTTTAATTTGGTCATCTTCATGTTTTTTTTGTGTTATGCGTGTCATTAGAATTAGGGTTTTACTTTGTCCATTTTTCTATCTATTTTCATGTTTGTATTTGGGTTTGAGTTCACTATACTTGATTGGGGATTTGTCTGTTTGGGTCTAGGTTGTATTTTACTTTGGTCTCTCATTGGCATTTCATCACATTTACCACTCATATCTTGCATCTTGTTCATCCTGTTATGAATTGTGATTATGCATTTCATCAATACCATGCCATTAATTGTTTATGCTTGCCCTATTTCCTGTCATCATTGTTCTACATTGTGTTTGTTGGTATTATGTTCCGAACTGGATGTCATATTTAAATTCAGTTTGGTCATTCTCATGTTTCCCTTACTAATGGTCTGTTGGTTTTGGTTTGTTTTTTTGGTATTGTTTGGGGTTTTGGTAGTTATAGTGTCTTACTTTGTCATGTCTGCCTCTGCCTCTAAACGCCGCAAGGCCACCGTGTCTCGTCCTACCTTTGATTCTGTTCGGTTTCAATCTGTTAAACAGTCCAAGTCTTTCTATAAGTCTTTTGAATCCCGTACAGTTCATTTAGAGAGGAATGTCCAGGCTGATACTTTTGAGTCAATTCACATTTGTCCGTTGTTTGACCCTCTGGGTGGTGACCTTGTTTTGTCTTTTTCCGGGCGTCAGAATCTCGATTGGGTTCGAGAGTTCTATTGTAATATGGGGGGTATTCATGATTATGAGCCATCTTTTACCACATGGGTTCGGTCTAAAGCCATTTCCGTCACCCCTGTCTTAATTCGTCAACTCCTTAAAATTGAGCAGGTCTTTCCAGAGTACTACCCTTTCCCTGTTCCCGACCGCCATACATGTAATTTTGATGATGTGGCCAAGGAGTTGTGTGGCGTTGCTCGCCATTGGCCTAAAGGCGGTCTGATTAAACAATTTGAACTTCTTCCGGAGTTCAGACTGCTTAATTTGATTGTCTGCGCCAACATAATTGTGACCACCCATTCATCCGAGGTCAAACAAGACCAAGGATTCATTTTATCTTGTATTGCTCGACACCGGTCTATTGATCTCGCTTCTCTCATTATCAAAAAGATGATCGGTGCTCATGGGCATAAGTAGCTTGGCCTTCCCTACGGTTGCCTGATCAACCGCCTTTTGTCTGACCTTGGGGCTCTTGTTTTAGATGATGATGAGTTTGCTTTCCCTTCTCGTCCTTTTACCAAGAAAACTGTGTCTCAAAGTCGAGCTCATATTCGGGGGGAGTCGTCCAGGGTTGGACCTTCTGCAGGGGTTGCTGCTGGTCTTGCTGAGGAGGCCGAGTTTGATGCCGCTGCAGCAGGTGATGGTGATGAGGATCCTGTTCCACCTCCGGCTCTTTCTGTTCAGTTTCAGCAGTTTGCAGAGACTGTGACCAGACGCTTGGATTTTCTAGATGCACGCTTCGATGCGTTTGATGGTCGTCTTGGCCAGATGGAGCAGACCCTCACTCATCTCGTTCATCTCCTTCAGTCTCCGCAGCCTCCACCTTCTGATGCCTGAGTTGTGCTTCCCAGACAAAAAGGGGGAGAATTTTGACATTTGGAAAGAGTTAGTTTTTTTGCTACATGTGGATATTTTGGAGTTTGGACAGAGTTAGTTTTTTTGCTACATGTGGATATTTGGAGTTTTTGATCAACACACAGCAGTTTTTGGTATCTTTTGGACCATTGGACATGTTTTGGTTTCAACACACAGCAGTTTTGGTATCTTTTGGACCATTGGACATATTTTGGTTTCATTGGTGGTATATTTCTCAATTTTGGTTTTTGTTTCATATTTGTTTTTGGTTACATATGGATATTATGTGTGGATATTGTGGATATTATGTTTTATCTATTTCATTTTATATTCTTCCACAGTTTTGTTTGGTACATTTCTCAATTTTGGTTTTGTTTCATATTTGTTTTTGGTTACATATGGATATTATGTGTGGATATTGTGGATATTATGTTTTATCTATTTCATTTTATATTCTTCCACAGTTTTGTTTGGTATGTTGAATGATATTTCACAGGTGCAAAGTTGAAGGGATGTGTTGGAATTAAATGTTGAAGTTGAATGGATGTGTTCTTGATCAAGTTGTGTGTTTAATCAAGTTTTGAGAGGTTGTTTTTACTTTGTTTTTAATTCGGTCTAGTGCGTGTGTTTAAGGAACAATGTTTAGAAAGGTTTTGTCCGGGAATTGACAAAGGGGGAGATTGTTAGGTCCCGTTGTTGTCAAATCCGGAGACAAAACTTTGTGTTGATGAAAAATGTAATTTTTTATGTTTTTGTTCTGCCCGCTCGAGCGGGGTATTGTGCGCTCGAGCGGAGGTTGGAGGAACTCAGTATTTTGACAGGGCTGCAGAAGTACTGAAGGGTGTGAATTCACGCTCGAGCGGAATGTTCAGCGCTCGAGCGCATCTCAGCTTAATCACGCGCATATTTTGTTCAGGCCGCTCGAGCGGACTGTGGAGCGCTCGAGCGGAGATCGCGAACTTCAGAGTCCGGATTTCATTGAGTGATAGGTTTCTTTCAGAACTGGGATTCTTTTTGGCTTTCTATAAGAAGATGTTTTTCTCCTAAAACTTGGGGACTGGTTTTCTAGATCTAATTCAAGAGTTCTAGAGTTTTGGTTGAAGTTTTCTTCTGAGATTTTTCATAGTTTTCCTTGATGTTCTTGAGAGAGTTCTAAACTTATGCATTAAGATTCATACATCAAGGAGGTTGATTCTTAAAATTCAAGTGAGTTCTCTTCGGTGGATTCCGAAGATTAAAACGTAGAATTCAAAAGGCGTTTGATTCTACGCAGTCGTTAATTCGACAAGTGAAGTTGTGGTGTAGAATCAACTTCAGGATCAGTTTCGTGACGAAGGCGTGGTGAAAGAGTTACAGAAGATTCAGAGACAAATTGACTGGGTTGGGTAATTTGTATGGTATCTTTGTAATCTTTTAGTTCTGCAGTAGTGGATTGATCAGTGGCGGTTCGCCCGTGGTTTTTGATTACAATTGAAGGTTCTTCAATTGTGGTTTTTTCCACGTAAAAAATCGTTTGTGTCGATTTATTGTTTATTCTTAAAAACAGACAATCTAAAATCACTCTCGTAAGTGCTTGATGATTTTAGGTTGAGTGTTTTGAATTGTTGGGATTTGGAATACGTTAATCTTGATCTAATCACGAATCACGTAGGATTTTCACTCTTTCTAATGGTTTTATTTTATCCAATCTATATTATTTTTGATTATTTTATTAAATCCTATTTAAGGTAAAAAGATCAGAATATCCTCAATCTCTCTAGTCTTAATGTTGATATTTAATGTTGATTGTTATTATATTTTAGTAGTTCACATGCATCAGAATGTTGACTGTCATTATATTCATATTGATTTGAAATGAATTTTTGTTATTGTATTGTCAATTACATAATGTGAATATTTACATTATGTAATTGAAATAAATATTTACATCATTATATTCACATTAATTTGAAATGAATTTTTATCATTGTGTTGTCAATTACATGATGTGAATATTCATACTAAAACATACGAATGTAAACGTTCACATCATTACTTCTTCTGAATAAGAATGTGTTGTTAATTAAAAATGCAATTAATATTATTTTTAATGTGTTGTCAATTAAAAATAAAAAAGGTTCACATGTTGTGAACGTCCACGTCATTACATTAGATGAAAGAGAATTTTTCGAAAATGTATTGTGAATGTTCAAATCAAATAAGAGAAAATGTTCGCATTATTGTTAATGTATTGTCAATTAAAAATATATTTACATTAGATGAGAAAGAATATTCACATTATTTTTAATGTGTTGTCAATTAAAAATGTATTCATATTATATAATAATATAAAATAATAACATCAAATTTTGTGTCTGAAATTTTTTATGTCATGGTCCTTTCTCTTCTCTCTCCTCCCCAAATATCAACGTTGTATAAATCAAGAAAAATGTTTCATAGAATAAAAGTATAAATACATGGAATTAAGTGGATTAAAAAATTTCTTTTGAGTTAGAATACTTCTAAATAGAATTTATCAATAAAATTATATATATATACATATAAAATAATCGAAATCTACAAATAAAATACTCCAAGGTCCGCCCGGTAGTTCAAAAAAAAAAAAAAAAAGGTCCGCCCGGTAGATAGGGGCCACGTGTGGGTAGGTGGGCGTTGCATGGCTCACGCCAATCAGTCCACTCTACTTACTGACCACCGAAGAGTAGTTGCACAGTGAGTTGGAAATGCTCCTGTGGGTTTTGGTGGAGACTTTTTATTGAGTCTTTTTTTTTATAATTTGAATTGTTATATTGTAAAATTTATTGAATATATTATTTATGTAAAAAGTTAAATTAATTAAAATTTTCTAATTCTATGATCAAATGTTAATTATTTTTAAAAAAATATAAGGATGAAGTTAATAATTTATTTTTTTAAAAAATAAATATGCTCTTATTATGGAGTTATAAATGTTTAATTAATTTAATTTTTTACATAAATGATCTAATCAACAAATTTTACAATATAACAGTTCAAATTACTAAAAAAGATTCGAGAAAGATCTCCACAGAAGCACTACAAGAAGCTGTTGTGAATTCTCAATTCCGCTGCGCAGCATCTCCTATGTTGGACAAGTAGGGGTTACAATGGGGGTGGTCTAAACTTATCCATCTGGTAATTATCGTATTCAAATCCTATATATTAATTGAATTTTTTAGACTTTGATCAATTAATGAATTGGTACAAACGTGCCTATTTTAAAAATTAAAATCACATTATACTCATAAGTTCAAATTTAACGGGTTAAAATTAAATTGAACCAAGTTACACATTTTTCATTCAACTTATATTTTTAACTTCTATAAGTTTTTCATTCACATATTTTTAATATTTTAATTTTTTTTTAATTTTTTTACTTTTTAACATAATTCAAGTATTTTTCATTTTGTTTTTACCTTTAAAAAACAATCAAATAACATAATGTAATTTTATTTACAATACCTACAACTGGGGGAAAAAAAACAAAATGACTAGCATCACATAAGGCTAGAAAACTCAACTAGGTTGATCTTTCCTACCTCGAATTCAATCATGTGCTACCTCCCTTAAAAACTCCACAAGTTTAAACTAATACATTAAAATAAAATTACAAATATCAACCCAAAAGTGCACATTAAATATCATGCACACACATATATAATTATTAATATATTTTAATTGATTAAATTTGAACACAACAGTGTAATTTTTTATTTTTTATTTTTTAGAATACATATCAACAATAAAAATAAAATAAAATAAAATAAATAAAAATTGGACGGGATAGTTTGAGTCGGGTTAATGGAATGGTCGGGCTAGACTTATCCATGTGGGTTCTTATGGACCAGATTCATAGGTGGGCTCGTGTTACAAACCTTTGTCCAAAATCTTAAATTATCTTTTATGGGTTGGAATGTGCTGGGCACTCAAGCGGGTTGGGATGAGCCATGGACTAAGTGGGCCGAGTTGGATAATATTGGGTTGTTTTTCCGCGGGTCATTTGATGACCCCTAGAGGCAAGCTTCTCTCCTGTTTGCAACAATCAGATTGAAGGATTAATATATATAGCTCAACGAGTATATTATTTTTATAAAAATTCATATTCATCGAATATTGATAGTCACTTAATTAAATTATGTAACTATCGACAATCACTTGATTGAATTATATTTGTATTAATTGTCTATTTTGAAGAGAACAATTTCTCCTCAGTTTGCAATCGAATTAGATAGTGTTTTCGGGCCTCAATGGGCCCCACTCCAAGCCCATCTTGATAATTCAAATTATTTAATTTGTAGAGCTCGTCGAGTACATAATACTTGAAAAAATTCACGTTGATCGAACTTTGATAGTCACTTGATCATATTGCATTTGTTTCATCGAAAATTATGATTTTAAAAATAAATCGCAGACACAAATGTAATCTAATAAAGTGATTATCGATATTCGATTAACATGATTCTTTGCAACAATGATGTACTCGACGAGTTCTACACATTAAATAGTTTGGATAATCGAGATGGTCCCGAGTTGGACCCACCAAAGCCCAACAACACCATCTAATCCGCTTCCATATAGGAAAAAAGCTATTCTTGTTTTTAAAATCATACTTCTGGTTAATATAAATACGATTTAATCAAGTAACTATTAATCCTGTAACTATCTAAAAAAAAAAAACTATTAATCCTGTCAAAATGACTTTTTTTTTCTTTATTATTCTTCAATCAACATTAGGCGATGATGTTAAAAGTCAATTTATCATTCAGTCCTTCAATAATTTTGAGCAATCAAAGATTATGAACACATTACACGTGGACCCTTCTTAGTTTGGCTCGAAAGATGACCAAAAATTTTAACTAATCAAAACTACTGTTCTAATAATTAAATTTAAAAAATTATTGTTCGGCCTATTTGTTTGGAAAACTTTATGATAATTGGGAAATGCTACAGGATGGCCCCTAATCCATAATCCCAGCCAATGAAGTCTATAATAGATTTCATTTCGATAATTTGAACCGTTCATTTTATAAGATCCTTTGTATATAGCATTCCCACACAAAAATGAAAAAAATGCATATCAATGGTAATTTGAAAAAATAATTACTTAATCTTGAAAAAAGTTTAATATTTTAATTATTAATATTTATAAAGTTTATCATTAGTTTGTAATAATTTTTTGAATCTACTATTGATATAATATTTCTTAAAAAATTTGATATTAGCAACCTATTCAATTTATCGAGTTTGTTACCAAAAAAAAAATGGATGATTTATTTTTAATAATACACTTGTCATCTATTTTTTAAAAATAAATGTGATAAATTAAATAAGTTATGATTTATCTGACCAACCTAATTTTTTGTATGGATGATATATACGGTCCAACAAAATTAATGATTTGGATCATCAAAAACAAAACCCATGAAAAGTTCCATGGATCCAACTAACACCCTTCAATCCAAATCATAGACGGGAGGGAATCAACTCCATGCTAAAAATAGCCTTAAGAGTTATTGTTAGTGTTGGGAAATGTGTATAAATAATGAATTAAAATATGTAAAAAGTGTTTCGAGATGTATAAAATATGTATTAAGATTATAAATATTTTGGTATTACGTGATTTTTATTGACTGCACTTAGGACGGTCATTAATAAAACTCTATTTAAATTTATTTTTCTCTTAGATTTTTAACAATCTTCAGTTTATTTCTCTAAAATTATTTTTGACTCATAATTATACATATAAATTGAACCAAACACTATAATATAGATTTTGAAGAATAAAAAATATATACATTATTTGATTTAATTTCTATCTACAGTTTTACAATAAAAATAGTTTCAATAAGTTAAAATTTTTAATTATTCTAATTTTGGATACACAAACGTATTTGAATAAATTACATGCTTTTGCTATATCTATACTATCTATTTACACTTATAAAGTGAACAAGTCTTTTGGTGTTCCTCATACTTTGCTTCTTCTTATGTCACATGACATCTGAATTTTTCTATTTATATATATATTAAAAAAAAAAAAAAAAAAAAAAAAAAACGAAAGAAAGAAAGAAAAGAAGAAGAAGAAGAAGAAGAAGAAGAAGAAGCAAGCTACATTAAACAACACTCGAAACCAAGCCCTTGCTCTTAAAGAAGAAACATTTTACCACTTCAATGATATACATATAGTCATACTAATTTTATTATCCTTTTTATTTTATTTTATTTTTACTTATATGTACATGTATCACTTGTGCCTGTTTGAATATTTTCAATAAAAATATAACAGTGATTTTAATACATCGGTTACAAGGTTTATTACAAAATCAATATAGAATTAAGAAAAATAAGTGAGAGCACTAATCAGTGCTATCACTAATGATGTGGCAGTGGGTCCCACCCACTGCCACAGTACTGTGCCTGTTTTTTTTTTTTTTTTTTCTTTTTTTTATTTATTATTAAATGGATGCCAACTCATTAATGCTAGTTTAGAGCACCACTATTAGTAGTCTCTATCATTGCTATAGAATTAAACCTTATATGAGTATGTTGCAAAAATATGTTGGAATATTTTTAATAAAAATATAATAGTGATTTTAATATATCAATTACAAGGTTTATTACGAAATCAATATAGAATTAAACCTTATATGAGTATGTTACCAAAATATGTTTTAAATCTAATTTATGGTCATTCATCACCATACCATTGTTTATCCTATATATATTTCAATAGCTCTACCTAATTTGGAGATACAATAAGTGATAGAAAAGATAGTTTGAGAGATGAAATATTTTATGAGAATTCTCTATATTTAATATTGATACTTTGAACAAATTTGCTTTGTGGCATTGTTTAAGTTTTCTGGTAGTCATGAATACTAAATAAGGGATGCTCTGATCAACATGGATTTTGTAACGCTCCGATAGTTAAACACCATTTTATAAGTTACCAATCCATTATTATCATTCAATTCCACAATGTTAATGTGATTCAGAGAAAGAAAGACAACAAATTTATAATTCAAAACCCATTTATTCCTCGCAAATTAGTCATCTTATACATTACAACAATTTACAAAATAAGGAACTACAAAATATACATCAAATTGCCCTAGGGACGTACACCTTTCAAGGCTAAGGGCCTTGATTACAATAAAATAAAATTCTATCTCGACAAATAAACTCGATAGTTGTAGGCAAACACATCAAAGAAGCTCCAACGCTCCATGTAGAATTCTATTCACTTGTCACGATAACATCATTCATTTTCATCACCTGGTATTTGAGGATATTTAGCCCATAAAAAGAGAGTGAGCTTTTATGCCCAGTAAAAATAAACTTAACAACAAATATAAGTGTTTGAGATGATAATGCTCAGGCTATGCCATGCATTCGATTCAACTTCATTTTGAAATTCATGTGTGAAATGCATAGTTTGTTCTTGACCCAACTCATTGACCATTGTCATAACCAAACAACTTTCATTTTTGTAATAAAACTCCACGTTACATATCTCAAACACTCCCCACATTTACCGGCTACCAAGCACGATAGGAAAAGTGGGCACCTCTTACTTTTAAAAGAAAACTTCCACATTTACCAGCCACCAAGCACGGAGCGGTAATTGGACACCCATTTCATTTTTAAAACACCTCCACATTTTCCTGCCATCGAGCATGGAAGGGCAATTGGACACCCATTAATCATTTCAACCATATCCCCCACATTTATCAGCGTTTAGCATAGAAGGGTAGTTGAGCACCTTTACCAAAATGTCGATAACATTTTCACATTTTCCAGCCTCCGAGCTCGAAAAGGCAATTAGGCACCTTAACAAACGTAACACAATCCCAAAACCACACACACAATTTTAAATAACTCAACACTTAATCCAAAACCATGTGAATGCAATGCAATGCATGAATTTCCAAGCATTCCAATTTATCCAAAATTTCATTTAATTGTACAAAATGCTCATCAAGCAAAAATTAATGAAATATTTACACTTTCATGACTCCAAGACCTTTTCATTACCATCCATAAATCCCGAACAAGATATTAACGTTACATCCGTTCAACATTTCCCAAGTGACCACACTATTCAACTTCCATAGATTCTTCATAATATCATCATAAATCAAAAATTCATCTTACTTACATATAATCAAGGAAAATCAATTGTAATTTCAACACAAGGTGTCAATTGATTCAAACCCTCTTTTAAACAAAATTCCCAAATCTAAAGTTTCAAGAAAAATTGGGGGTTTTTCTAATTTCTTTGTTAAATCCATAAATAATCAAATTTTATTCATCAATATACCAAAACATTTTACACATTTCAAAAATTTGAATGAAAACCTCATTTGTGTACATAAACAACGTAGCGTTAAGGATTTCTAACTCATAATACCCCAAAATCCCAAAATGTCACAAAAACTCACCAAGTCATATATATATGTGTGTGTGTGTGTGTGTGTGTGTGTGTGTGGTTAAGAGAATCCCTTCCCTCAAGAAGGTGAGCAAACAACGAAGACCCAAGGAAGAACTCCGACGAAATCGCAATATAACCGGCCAATATCACGATCTACACTTCTCTTTCACTTTTCTTGTAAGATCTATGGTGAATACTTAGCATAAAGACGTGAAATCAAAGGTTTGGGGGCAAGGGTTTTCAGACATGGAGGATTGAAGGAGAGCAAAGAGAGAAAAGTGAGAGAAAATAAACAAAATGTGGGTTTTATACTGGCTGATCCTGAGCAGACCACGACATAACACCACTCGAGCGATGAAACCTTCGCTTATGCGCAAAACTCATACTCCTAGAACTTCAGACCGAACTAAGGCAGATCGCTCAAGTGACCATTCATGCACTCGAGTGAACTTCGACATCTTCCAGAATCTCAGACTTGTAAAAGTACTGGATGGCCCACAAGACCGCTTGAGCGAACACTTCTTCACTCAAGCGAAGAAGAAAACTTTTAGACTGTTACAATCTTCCCTTCTTATAAAATTTTGTCCTAGAAATTTTCTATAACATCGACTAAACCGACAAAACCACACAATCTACATGCTAAAGAATTTTATTTTCCCTATAATTTACACAACTTGAATTTTCAAGACCCAAACAAGGTTAAAAGAAATAGCCATAGGGTTTAACACTTGTTGAGCAATCATGAATGGTTTTATAATCGACAACATCTTCAAGGGAAGTTTTCAAATACAAGAATTCTACACAATCGAAACAAATGATTTCTCAAACAACACAATTACCACCTCGACACTTCAACGAACAAGACTATAGTGAGCAATAATTCAAGAATTGATCATTCTAGAGCGCAATTACAACAATCATTCAGGGTGTAAATTTCGAATTTATGGTGTAACCTCCATATTCCAATTCTAATACCTGTACTCCATGACTCTCCTAAGTTACAAGCAACAACTCTAGATGATGAGTATTTCCTCCGACTCATTCACAAGGATCTCAAGGCAATTAATAGAAATGAACGGTTCCCATTATGTATGGGTTCTCAACAGTAACTAAAACGACACAAGGATATGGATGACACTACAACCCATAAAATTCAATAGTGTTTACCAGACCACAGTCTTGCAAGGTTGGTTTTCACACACTTAAGAGCTTACTATCTGCTCTTCAATCGTACGCCAACACTTGACAATAACTAAAAAGTCAGTAGCCAAAATCCCCAAGGATGGTACTACATGCTCGCCACAAGAAACTCGCAATCAACAAACAAGGGAAAATAGTTTACCAACATAACTTGTGACATAAAAACAATAATTCTACCCAACGGCTTAGATGCAATACCTTTCTTAAAATAGGACACTAAGTGGTTCCTACTAGTCAACACTTTAACTCGAGGGTAAGTCCAACAATTAGCGGCATTACAAGGTGAAGAATTTGAATGATTCTAGTTCACCACAGCAACATACTGAAACACAATTTCGTCAATCCGTACCAAACTCAACACAACGCAACTAAGCGATGCATAAGGACTAATCATTCATTCTAACAAAAGAAAATTTCTCATTATCTTGAAACATTTTCAAATCTTTCTTTCAACAACAAACCCAGTGATCTTCAACTGTCACCCAACAACGACTATCACTTTCACGGTGATACCACAATGCTAACACAGTATTTCTATATTACAATCCAATTAGAAGTTACCAAAATGTCAACACAACAAATTACAAGGAAAGATCTCATAGACATCTATCATATAACAACACAAAGCGCTCACAAAACCAAGGTCCCATCACTAAATCCAGCCAAAATAATTTCTCACTAACTCAGACAAATTCTTTTACTCACACATTCAAGACTTGAACACTTCCAAGTCCCTCCAAAAGCGCTTCACCAACTCAACACCCTTATACTCAAGTCCATAAAACTCCGATAACAACCATCTAACTAACTACTCAACAAGACTTTACACTTGATACCTGAACATCTACATGCTATCCAACACTGTCTGCTCTGGGGTGAAGCTCCATATACAACCCTACTCATTCCTTGAACCCATACCGAATTTCTTAGACCAAACTATACTACTCATGTTCCCAAACAAACCATCACTCATGTGCCTTGATGGCAAACATATCCTCACATCACACATGAGTCCAAGCTGGACTTCTAAAGGTCGAAGCATACCACTCACACCCTTAGGTCAAGTCACACATATTCCCTTGGCCATTAAACATCTCAAATTACCCATAAGACGAATGAAGTCACAATAACTCACTCCTTGCACAAACCTGCTCCCAACAACTCTCTCTCATTCTATGAACTCAAATGGGCCACCCTACCCCACATCATATACCCAAAAAAAAAAAAAAAAACCTTCATTCCTAACATCCCAGTCCCAATTACATATAATTCTCACAAGACCCTCGACTGCGATTGCAAAGGTGTGCTAGTGCTATCCCTCGACTTCTAGGACGTCTTCGAGTCACAATGTCACCCATGTCCCCTTTGTCTCTTACCCCTCTGTTTCTTTCCCTCTTTCAGGGTGATTACCACATGCGTGGCTGCTTCTATGAGTCTATCATAATTCCGAATCATAGTACAAACCACCTTCATCTTAATTTCCCACTTAAGCCTCTTCTCAACAACGATGCTCTTTGGTCGCCACTAACTCTGATGCAAACCTAAACAAGCTAGTAAAGACTGCCTCAACTCCGCTATGGTTGTGTCGAGCTTTTTAAATTGTTTCCTCAAACGCTCTCTGGCTGTGTGTGTGCACTATACGGTCTTTGGCATATTTCTACCATTGACCTGCCCTGTCAATTGAAAAGCCCCTAACGTGACCTGAAGCTCATCATTTACTATATGAAACACCTTAAACGTTTTCATTATCTGTTCAAGCCACTCATCTGCTTGGAGTGGGTTAGCACCGCCATAAAACTCTATAGGTTTAGATTTAAAGAACTTTTTAGCCAAAGAAGAGGCCCTAATCTCTTCTATGGTGGCCCGTACCGCTTCCTCGGCCTTCAAAATGTTCATAGATTCCCAAAGTGCACTTGCCAACTCCCGAGCTAACAAGCCTATAACACCCTTCACCTTTTGTTCGGCTATACTAGTTTGGTCTACCCCCTCTCATTGATGGGAAACACCCCTACCATCACGATGAGGTCTACCACGACTTCTATCACTACGCCTATACATCCTATATAAGAATAAGATAAAACTCAGCTAACAAATTATCCCATGTGAAATTCCCCATGCTAACTAAATTGTCTGCACATACCTATACACATAACAATTTTTCATAATACACATACCACATAAACACATAGTCATAGAAAGCACATACGAATTATCCTCCTAAGATGCCAATTTTCCCCATAAACATTCAAAGAACTCGAGTTAGAATGACATTAATCAGATGCCCTCCTAACAAGACTCCTAAGAAATCCATAGGCACGAACTCCATCTTAAGAGTTTAATCCCATACCCATATAGTCATATAAACACACACAGATCAAAGTAAGCACATAAGTGTGCCATTCTAGCCTAGTAACCCATTGTGATAAATGTTACTTCCCACGAGCCTAAGGTATTCAAACCTAGTGAGTTCTGATACTAATTTGTAACATTACGATATTTTAACACCATTTTATAAGTTACCAATCCATTATTATCATTCAATTCCACAACGTTAATGTGATTCAGAGAAAGAAAGACAACAAATTTATAAATCAAAACCCATTTATTCCTCGCAAATCAGTTATCTTATACATTACAACAATTTATAAAATAAGGAACTACAAAATATATATCAAATTGCCCTAGAGGCTTACACCTTTCAAGGCTAAGGGCCTTGATCACAATAAAATAAAATTCTATCTTGGCAAATAAGCATGATAGCTATAGCGAAGCAACATCAAAGAAGCTCAAATGCTCTATGTACAATTCCATTCACTTGTTACGATAAGATCACTCATCTTCATTACCTGGAATCTGAGGATATCCAACCCATAAAAAGAGAGTGAGCTTTTAGGCCCAGTAAAAAATAAACTTAAAAACAAATATAAGTGTTTGAGATGATAATGTGTATGCTATGCCATGCATCCGGCTCAACTTCAATTTGAAACTCATATGTGAAATGCATAGTTTGTAACCATGCTTGAACCAACTCATTAACCTTTCTCATAACCAAAAAACTTTTATTTTTGTAATAAAACTCCATGTTACATAGCTCAAACACTCCCTACATTTACCGGCCACTAAGCACGGTAGGGCAAGTGGACACCTCTTACTTTTTAAAGAAAACTTCCACATTTACCGACCACGAAACACGAAGGGGCAATTGGACACCCATTTCATTTTAAAAATACCTCCACATTTTTGGGCCATTGAGCACAGAGGGACAATTGGACACCCGTCAATCATTTCAACCATATCCCCACATTTACCAACATTTAACACAGAAGGGTAGTTGGGCACCTTTACCAAAATACCGATAACATTCTCACATTTTCTGGCCTCCGAGCACAGAAGGACAATTGGGCACCTCAACAAACACAATGCAATCCCTAAAGCACACACACACTTTTAAATAACTCAACACTTAATCTAAAACCATGTGAATGCAATACGATGCATGAATTTCCAAACATTCCAATTTATTCAAAATTTCATTTAATTTCACAAAAGCTCATCACGTAAAAACTAATTAAATATTTACACTTTCATGATTCAAAGACCTTCTCATTACCATCCATAAATCCCGAATGAGGTATTACCATTACATCTGTCCAACATTTCCCAAGTGACCACACTATTCAACTTCCATAGATTCTTCATAATATCATCATAAATAAAAAATCCATCTTACTCACATATATAATCAAGGAAAATCAATTGTAATTTCAACACAAGGTGTCAATTGATTCAAACCCTCTTGTAAACAAAATTCCCAAATCTACGCTTTTAAGAAAAATTTGGGCTTTCCTCATTTCTTTATTAAATCCATAAATAATCAAGTTTTATTCATCAATATACCAAAACATTTTACACATTTCAAAAATTTGAGTGAAAAGTCCATTTGAGTACATAAACAACTTAGCATTAAGGATTTCTAACTCATAATACCCCAAAATCCCAAAATGTCACAAAATCTTACTAAGCCTTATATATATATAAGAGAATTCCTTACCTCAAGAAGGTGAGCAAACAACGAAGAGCCAAGAAGGAACTCCAACGAAATTGCAATCCAACTGGTCAATATCACGATCTACACTTCTCCTTCACTCTTCTTGTAAGATCTATGTTGAATACTTTGTATAAAGAGGTGAAATCAAAGGTTTGAGGGCTAGGGTTTTCAGACATGGAAAAGAGAGAAAAGTGAGAGAAAATGAACAAAAAGTGGGTTTTATACTGGCTGATCCCGAACATACCACTCGAGCGACCACTCTTGCGCTCGAGCATCAGAGACATAACATCGCTCAAACGATAAAACCTTTGCTCATGTGTAGAACTCATACTCCTAGAACTTAAGACTGAGCTAAGGCAGACCGCTAGAGTAACCATTCATATGCTCGAGTGAACTTCGACGTCTTCCAGAATCTCAGACCTGCAAAAGTACTGACTGACCTGCAAGACCTCTCGAGCGAACACTTCTTTGCTCAAGCGAAGAAGAAATTTTTTAGACTGTTATAGATTTTATCTTAGAACTACTTCACTCTGGTTGTATCTTTACAAGTGAAGAAAAAACAATTTTAGAATAATACAACGCAATTCCCAAAGTCTCACATCTATTTTCTTCTGATCTTGTTGTTGTTTTTATATATATTATTATTTATTATCATTATTATTATAATTATTGTCATAAATATCTTTTTCATTATATTACTAGACTAACAATGCCAACTGCTATCACATACTATAACTTGCAGCAAACTAACCCCATGTTTGGTAGTGGATAAAGGATGAGGAATGGAATGAACACTCCCATATAGTGTCCTGAAGCCTTCTTATGTTGCCAAGTGTAAACATTTCTATTTGAAACCCAAAAAAAAAAAAAAATTAAAATAGATGGGAGATGTATGATTCAAACCTTAAACCTCGGATTGAATGAAGAAAATTATTATTACTTGAGTAGCACACAATATATAATAAATGTTTTATTTTATTTTTACTTATTTAAATTGCACGTGCGATGCATGTGCCCACTACAGTTGGTGTTCTAAAGCTTTTGCTTCTCCTCATGCCACGCGATAGATTTTTCTATTTTAAAATAAAAAGTTATAAAAAGAAGTGCACATAGCTAGAACCCAAACCTCGGGGTTTAAGTTAGAAGGCTCTTATCACTTAAGCAATATACATATTAATTTCTTTGTGATTTATTTTTATTCTCACTTATTTAAATTGTGCACACGTTAAGAGAAATTTTAAAATTTATATTAATTTTTTATTTTGATATTGTATTACATCTCTTTCAAAATGAAATAAATATTTTTGTTCTATCAACAAAATAGAGATCATAAATCCCTTCTTTCTAGGTCCACTAAAATTTATGTCAAATAGTGGCGTGGTAGGATGAAGAAAGAAAAAGAGAGGTTGGTTTGTTAATGCATGAACTTTTTTTTTTTGGTACAACAAAGGTAGTTGATCTTTTTCCTAGATAGTTAATCTCTTCTTCTTCTTCTTCTTCTTCTTCTTCTCTCTTCTTCCTTATTTTTGTCCATACCAAACATTAAAAGCACTTAAACTAGCTAAGAGTGTAAAAATGGTCCACTAGCTTGAGACCCCCTTGAGGCCTGGCTTGACTTAGTCCAAACTATCATGATCCAACTCCAGTGCTCAGAGATAGATGTCGCAACTCGTCGATTTCTAAAGTTACCAATGATTAATTCTAAATTAAAATGAATTAACAATGCAGTGGGATAAAATAAAAAGTGTACATAAATATTTAATAAATTGAACAAATTAGTTATGCAGGGGGATAAAATAAAATGTGTACATAAATATTTAAAGCATACATTGGAGCTTTTATTTATTCAATAAGAGTCAGATAATAGTTACAAATAAAAACAAAACGATGGTTATTCCAAGTTCCGGTCCTTCTTTATGGGGTAAAACTTCTTCTTAATTTCCATTACTTGAAAGGTTTTAACAACTATAAATACATGGCAGAGTGAGAAATATTATATTGAAATCAAAAGGGTATAAAAGTCACCATGGATAATTATTTAGGCTAAATAGTGAATAGTTTGGTTTGAATAAATAAATTATTTAAATAACAGAAATATAATGCAGAAGTCATATAAGCAAAATTATTATAACCACGGTACAAAACAGAACAGAGCGTCATTAGATCCATAACAAATAGAGGGTCACTAAAGTGACTAATCAGAGGACCAATGGTTATTTAAGTCCCCTAAGACATGGGACCTCCGTGGTGGTACTAATAAAACACATCAGTAAATATTAAATCCCCAAAATCATAAAAGTTTATATCCATGGGTTTCCATTTTAAACAAATAGAGTTCACAAAATAAATAAGATAATTGAAATGTTAATATAATTTATAAAGTATGATTTGCATAAAATAATTCATAAAACAATTTTACATAAAACAATTCATGGCTATTCAAGGTATACTATAACTCACCTAAATAGGAACTCCTAATTTTACTCTTCCTTTTCTGAGGCTCTTTCACTATGCTGATTCATTTCTTCCTTATTTGATTCAACTTCCAGCTGTTCACCTATTTGTATAGGTGATTCACTCAAGAAGACTTGGGTGTCAAGTCTCTTAGTACCAACACGTGGCTTTATTTGCCACCACTTTTTGTTTTCATCCTTACCACTAAGCAAAGTTTATCCAAACAAATAGGTAATTATCCTTTCTGCCCAAATACTAAACTAATTGTATTACCATTTTTTTTTTAAATCATAATGACCCTTAAGTTAAATTAAATTACATTTTATGTATATCAAATATATGTATTTTTTTTTCTTTAATCAAAATTAGTTGATATTAACGTGGTGTTAAAACTAATTAAATATTTGGGGTGTCACATGAACCCCTCGAGTTAGGGCTAGGGTCATGCTTTTTTTGGCCCAGCCCGGCCTCGACGAACCCGATCCAGGCCTGGCCTGTTTGACTTGCACGACTCCCAACGTCACCTGTAAGCTATTTTGGTTAAAAAAAAAAAAAGAAAGAAAGTTACGCTCAATCCAAGCCTAGGCCCAATTACCCCCAGACTTATATTTTTTGAGAACTGGGTCAGCCTGGTCTTATTTTTGGCAGGAGCTCGAGTGATCCTAGCGATTTTACACCCCTAAAACTAGCTACTTATAGAAAAATTTGATCAAAGTTTTTATGTATTAAAGACACGATACAAACCATTATTACCAAAATATTCTTACTATCTAATTTCATATTTCAAACTTAACTTTTGATCCAAATATCAATTTTTTTAACGAAATTAGTATTTTTTGAATTCTCTCATCAAGATCTATCAAATAAGATCCATGTTAGTCATGAAATTATATATAAAAAATTATAGTACATTTTTTACTGTCAAAACTAACATTAACAGTAAAAATTTTAGCATTTAAGTAGTAAAATACCATCACTATCACTAAATATCATAGTCACTATAACTGTTACTGCTGTTAGTAGAAATATTAATTAAAATTTTATCAAAACAATAAAATGGTAATCTTAATAGAATAAAATTTTACTATTCATTTAAAATGGAGCATCAACAAATAAAAAGTAGATTACATATTACTATTGCAAATCAGAATAAAATTTTATTGTCACTTATCAACAAACAAAACACAAACCACATATCACCGGAGTAAAGAAAAGTAAAACTAATCTAATGGCAAACAAAAATACCATTATTTAATCAGATTCAATAAAAACAATCATAACAAACTAAATATACATTGTTCAATCTTCAATCTCACTTGAAAAAACTTTAACAATTATTCACTCTTCATCCAAAAAACCAAAAGAAACACACATCGATCTAATTGATTCACACACGTAGTATGTGTTACGATTTCTAATAATATAAACTAGTGGTTGGCACACATCATGCGTGTGCAATTCAAGCAAATAAAAATAAAAACAAATGATAAAAAAATCGATATCACAATATGTGTGTTACTCAAGTGGTAAGACCTTTCTTTTCCAGAACTAAAATCTTAATTTCAAGACTTGTGCACTTCGCTAGAAATAAAAGTTTTAGGATAGCAAGTTCTGCTTTTGCTTTATATAATATATAGATGTCACATAGCATGAAGAGAAGCAAAAGTTTCAAGACACTAAGTCCAACATTTACTTTATGTAGATAGTATAGACAAATATATACAATTATTGGTTAATTGAAGATATTTGTTTTCTGCAACATAGTTTTGATGTTTGTGAGATCCAGTTTGTGCGAAGGTTGGCGAATGGAGTCGCACACTTGTTGGCCAAATGAGCAGTGGATGGGACCTATAGTAGCCCGAGTTAAGGCCCGACCTTTTTGTACTATTTGATTTGAAATCTGGTATCTATAGTTGTTGTTGTTATTGTTTAAACACCTTCTAGTCTTGTTGTTGGTTGAGAGTGGATGTTTGAATTGTTGGGTTATGTTTCGAATAGGTTAGGAGTTAGTATGTCAAAGGTAATTCTGTTAGTTTATTCTTTAGTTCGCTCAACCGGTCTTTCATTTCTCTCAAAAATTGTGTTTGCCGTTTGAACTTCTAGAAGTATGATGTTCTTCACTCGGGCGGTCTTTTCTTTGCTTGAGTGGTTTCCTTACAGGTCTGAACTTCTAAGAATGGGTCATTCTTTACTCGAGCGGTGGTTAGTTCGCTTGAGCGATTTGTTCTATAAGGTTAATGTTCTGGGAGTTTGATTTCTTCGATCGAGCCATGGTTTTGTGGCTCGAGCGGTGTTTTGTGTCTGACACTCGAGCAGTGTTTTGGTTGCTCGAGTGATCTATGTCTATAAAGATACGAGAAAAAATATTTTCTTTCACTTTTTTCTTTCCTCTCTCTCTGAAAGCTTTCTGAGCCATTTTCTTCTCTCTAGTTCTTATATAAATCTCTATATACACTTAAAACCGTAAATCTCGCCACCTTGGTGCTTTGGGTTAAAGGATATAGCTCCGAGAGGTGATCATTTTAATTTGAAAAGGTCCAAGATCTGTTTCTGTCAAATTTTAGGATTTATTCCTATTCTCTTCCTACTTTGAGGTAGGGATTCCTTTAACATCTTTATATGTTTTTTAGCTTTGTTATTTGTTGTTGAATAGAGAAATGTTTTGGGGTTTGATTTGGATTGATTTGGGTTGGTTTTGGGAGTATAAACGAGGGGTTTTTAAATGGATTCATGTGAAATGTTGTGGAAATGGTTGTATTGATGATTAGGCTTGAAATCTTGAAAAAAGAAAAATTTTAAATGAATTTTTGAAGGAAACAAATATTTTATTCAAAATCTTTGCAAATCATTGGTTTTGAAGAAGGAGGTAAATGATGGGGATATGTTGGACCTATATTGAGTTGACAAGTGGAGTGAAACATGTATTGTTACTCCTATGTTGAAATTCTAAAATTTCTATCCGTTGGTTACAATTTATTTCTTGTATAGAGATATCTGTTTTGAGCTATCAATGGAGGATAACTTAATTATTGTACAAATTGCATGAAGATTAGGTTAATTAAAACCATTCACTCATATATCTTACATTTGAACACGGTTCATCTTTATACATTGGAAATGTATCATTTTCAAAAAAAAAAAAAAAAGGTGAATACCTTGATAGATATGGTTAAGGGGTGTGGTTATGGTTATATCTGTAACAATCTATTTTGGGTGACCACTCGAGCAGTAGATCGGTCGCTCAAGCAAAGATGCTAGGCTTCCAGTATTTTGCTTGTTTGTGGGGGGGACCACTTAAGCAGTAGTGTGGTTGCTCGAGTGTAGAAATGAGGCTTCCAGTATTTTCACTATATCTCTACAAAACTTCTGAGACCTTGTGTTTACCACTTGAGCGGTCTCTTTGATTTGAGCACATCGCTCGAGCGGTGGAAAGTACGCTCGAGTAGTCTGTTCGGGACAGCTATTTTAAATTTCGATCTAAGCATTTTTTGGGCTCACTTTTTCACACTCTTTCTCTCTCTAAACCTCATTTCTGAAAACCCTAGCTCCTAAACAGTAGATTTCATCTATTTTTAGTTAGAATCCATCCTTGCATCTTCATCAAAGTTGTTTACCCCACCAAAGGCTACATTTTGAACCAATTGGATCTTGTTATTGTGAAAGTTTATCTCTTGGGTTTTCATCTTTTCTCTCACAACTCTTGATGTAGGAATACTTTTACCCTTGTATATTTATATTTTGGTTTGAATATGTGTTAATTTCATGGTGTAGATGTGGGATTGGGAGTGGATAATGACGTACATATATATATATATGGACATAAATGGTGATGGTGGGTTTTACCTTAAGATTTGTAGAAGAATTGATTAATTCTTAAGGAAAAATAGTGGACACATCTTGTATTTAGGCAAATGAAAGAATGAAATGAAAAGCCCTAATTGTTATATAAAACCCTAATTAATGTTCATGGCTCTTGATTAGTAATAGATGGGAAATCTTGGGAAATGGAAATGTATTGTGATTCCTTGTTTTGGAATGAAATTTGAGTTTTGATGGCTTTTTCGTTGTACACTATGGTCTTACCGTGTGGAGAAAATTGAGGTGCTCATTTTTTTGGTCGTGTAAGGATGACAAATGTGGGAATGTTTGAGGTGTCTACGTGCCTGATCGTGTGAGGACAATAAATGTAGAAAGTTGAGGTGCCCATTGGCCATCTATGTGATGATGGAGACATGTGGAAATTAGTTAAGCAATGTGCATTGGATTATAAAATTGGGTAATTAAAATTCATGGGTAAGAATTGTGGCAATACATACTTTAAATCAAATGTTTATATACTTGGTTAAATGTATTTTTTTTACTAGGCAATTGCTCATTCCTATCTAACAACATTTCAAGACTTGGTGAACCGCAACCACATCAATGAAGACAAAGTCAACCAACACTTTCGTTTTAGACTTAAAGATTTTGTTGAAATTGTAATCTAATTGTCAAACTTTTTTGTTGTTTTGGAAATCATGGTCCCTTTTGTTGTTTGATGGCCATGTTTCAAACTTGTAAGCCCGTAGGGCAATTGTTTTGCTTTCTCTAACTTAATGAACTGTGAATAGTTAATATGTAATTTGTAACTCTAAATCTATAGTTTAATGAGAAAGAGAACTTTTGGGATTGACCATGTAGTTGTCTTGGTATATTGTGTATATATAATTTCATGTTAGAATTATTTTATTTGAATCATTTGGGGGTGTTACAAATTGGCATCAGAGCTAACCAAATTTGAATACCTTGAGCTCGTGGGATGTGGCTTTTGCCACAATAGGTTTATCATGTTAGGATGGGATGTTGGTATCCTATATGTTTGTGTTTATGTGGTTGCGTGGTTATGTGGGTATGGGTTCAAGTTTCTAGGATACGAATTACATCCATTACACTCATCGAAGTCCCTTTGGAAAGGCACTTGCTTAATGCCTTTTCCACTTGGAAGTCCTTGAGTGTCGTAGGACAAGTTGATATCTTAGGAGTGTGATCCATATGTGCTCTATGTGTTTATATGTACTTATGTGGTTTGTCTTATGTGTGATGAATGTATTAGTGGAGTTGTGATAATTCAAGTGTGGCGTGTGGGTTGGCGTGTGAGTAAATGAATTGTGTGTTAATCCAAATTTACATTTACTCTTGTATGGGATGTCTGGGCATGGCAGAGGCTGTGGTAGACCTCGCCAAGGTGGTCGGGGTATTACAGTCCAACATGATCTTCCTCCCCAAGAAGAAGGGGTAGGACAAAACAATGTGGTCACACCTCCGGCCTAAGAAACAATGGGGGCATTAGCCTAAGAAATGATTGGGGCTCTTAGAAAGTCTATGGACATATTGAGAGCCAAGTAAGTGGCTAGAACCATAGAAGGAGAAACTAGAACTTCATTCTTAAAGAAAGAATTTTTCTATTCTAATCCAGTTGAGTTCAATGGCGGACCGGATCCCATGAAGGCCGATGGGTGGCTAGAACAAATTATCAAATCCTTCGAAATCTTGGATATCTATGAGGGACAACTTCGAGTAGAGTTGGCAGCTTATCAATTAAGAGGGGAAGCTGGTTAGTGTTGGAAGTCTATTAAACACCGAGTTGAGCACACTTGGGAGGCATTCACTCATGCCTTTTAGGAGAAATTCTTTCCTCCCACTGCTAGAGAGCGGTTGTGGAGACAGTTTGAGGAGCTGTTGCAGTTTGACACACCAGTGGATGAGTTTGAAGCCACATTCATCAGTCTTTCCCGTTTTGCACCTAAACTTGTGGCGACGGAGGAGTGCCGATGTTTAGAAATTTTGAGAAAAGATTGAAGCCAAAAATTTTAATGAAGGTGGTGGGTAATATGATTAGGGATTATGATCGGTTAGTGGAGGCCTTAGCACATGTGGAAATCATGATAGAGGTAGAGGAGGCAAGGCAAATGTTGACTATGTCGGGATACTCAGAATCCCTGGGTGATCAGGGGTCCTCTAAGAAGTCTAGGGGTTCGTCGTCTTTTTAGTGTAACACCCCAAAACTAATAACAACAACCCACATCATGATATTTAATAGAAGAGCAGAAACTTACATAATATAGACCTTTCATTGATTCTCTTTTACCATACAAAAGATGACATATGCATGTATACATTTATAAATCCTACATCCTGAATCTATAGCATACGACCTATATAAAGGAACTGGAACAAAGAAAGTACAAATAAGTTAATGCCTTACTGGCTACATCTTTCCAAGTCGACACTTGGGAGCAACAAAATGAGTTGAACTCCATACATATAAAGCCCAAGGCTTGTACAACAAGTATTTACATAAATGAACAAAAGAAGCTTTCCATTCCAAGGTCCTCCCAAGCTACGTCCTTGGTAGAGGCATATCATCAGCACCTGAAAGTTGTTTTTTACGTACGGTGAGCTAAAAGCCTAGGAGAGATACTTGAACACAACGTATGATGCTTAACAAAGTCATATGGTGAATGCATATGCATGCTATTTGCCAGAACATTATACTTTCTCTTTCAAAATAATGCAATGTCTCAGTTATATTTATATCAATTCATAAAACAATACTTTTTAAATCAGAAAACAGGGCAGTGGATACAAAACACTGGGAATCTCTAGGTACGTGTCTGCCAATAGGCTGTACAAGCACTGCCAAAGCCATTTTACCAGTACTAACAAGAAGGACAAAAACAGGCCAACATAACAAAACCACAACTACACCTCCTAACCAGATTCACTTAGGTATACATCCATTTTTCTCAAAATGATATATTTTCAATGTTTATGTATGAAACATTGTTCAATGCATGATGCATGAGTAGTTGGTTTTAATTAACCTAATCCTCATGTTATTTCTACAACAATCAATACTATCATCCACCGATAGCCCAAAACAGATATCTATACTTAATAGATAAATTTCCAACAACAAGTATAATTTCATAACCTCAAAATGGGAGTAATAATAAATATCCAACTCCACCCTCAACATCAACAGATACATTTATTTTATCTTTTCAAAACTCAAAATATTTTTCTTTTTGTTCATAGGTCAAACATCAATGATTTCAATAAAACATCTTTCACTTTCAAAACCCATTTTCTTAGAGAAATTCCCAATTTCTCAACACAACTCAACACTACTCATTCCCACAACCTTTCTCAAGAATTCTTTTGAAAACCCCTATTTTATATTTCAAAAACAAAACCCTAAATCAAACCCCCAACTCCCAAATCACAATACTTTAGAAGGAGTTTATAACTAAGCTAAGAATCATACAAGGAGGTTGAAGAAATCCTTACCTCAAGAATAGATGAAGAAGGAAGCAAGACCTAACTCTTGATAGAGTCAAATGGAAGTTTCACTGATCAAAATGTTCTCCTTCACGAGCTCTACACTTTACTCCAAAGCACTAGGGTGGTGAGATCAGTAGATTTGGGTGTGTTTGAGTGTTTAGGTAAGAAGTAGAGAGAGAGAGAGAGAGAGTGAAGAAATTAGGTTTTTGGAATGTATTAGAGAGAGAGAAAGTAAAAATTGACAGAAAATGACTTTTTTCCAATCTGATATATGCATAGACCACTCGAACAACCAAAACGCCGCTCGAGCGTCAAACACAATACGTGACACGGCTCGAGCGCACAATAACCCTCTTTTAGAAGTTTTACAGACTGTAGAAGGCCACTCGAGTGAAAAAAGGACCATTGGAGCGAAGCTTACCCTACTCCCAGTAGTTTTGCAAACGTACTGAGAGAGCCCAAAAACCGCTCGATCGAAGAAAAGACCGCTCGAGCGAACTTGAAGAAAAAAAATAGATATGAACTCCTTTGAAAAATGAACTACCAACCTATTCACAACACAGCCAACAACTCCAAACAACCAAACTCAACAACAACAAGACAAGAAGAAGTATAGACAAAAATAAAGAGTATCACATCTCAGATCCTAGAATATGAAAGGGTCAAGTCTAACCCAAGCCGTTATAATTTTCCCCTCTTAAGAAATTTCGTCCCAAAAATTTAATTCAAAACAACAATTACCACAATCTAATCCCATTGACAATCCATACTAGTAATAATGATAAAACAATGTCATCTAGCATAAAATATTACAATTCGAATCTCCAAAACACTTACAATGTTTACATATTACAACACAATGAAATTTTTATATAAAACTCAAACACCAACTGTAGACACCCCATTTTTGACCGTCCTCAAGACTTGGATGTCATCGCTTGTGCACTCGATGATTATGACTGCATGTTCTCGTTTTAGTGCCCGAAGTCCTCGGCGGAATGTCCTGTCTTTGAGCCTTCAAACCCTATCCATTCTATGCCTTGTTTTGGACCAAAACCCTAGTGCTTCAAACCTCAAGACCCTAGAACCTACAGGCCTCCTCTGGTGGGTTGCTGGCCATCTTTTGTGGGCTTCCGGCAACCCTTGTGCCTTGCCGGCCAATGGTGTGGCCTGCCGGCCATCAGTGTCTTTTTTTAGATATTTTGTTGACAATTGTGCCAACTGTTGGCACAATTGGCTGCATCTCCTTACACATGTATGGAAGGATGTATCTCAGCCAAATGCATGTTTTTCTATATATAGGAGGTCTTCTCTCCCTTTTTTAGAGGTTGGAATTTTTGGAGCAAAAATTATCTCTCTCTCTCTACATTTCTCTCTCTCTTGCAAGTTTATCTATAGTAGCTTAGATACACCATCCTATTGCCTACACCTCCTTAACCAAAGTGGTTCATCTTTGAGCTAAGATTCGTTGAGGCCTTCTTGGAGCTCTAGAAGGTGGTTTTGGCTTGAATTGCTGCCTAGAGTTGGTCTTCCCTTCAGGAGGTATAACACTTGCCTTTTTAACTTGCTTTGCATATTTGTTTTTTCTTATCATGTCCCACTGATTTGGGCTGTTTTTGGGCTTTAAAAAACTCTATTTTTATGGGTTGAAATTGGTGGTTTTAGGCCATTTAAAGTTAGGGGGTGGTCCACCATTCTTTCTTCCTTGCTTGTAAGGCTTTTCCACATTTGTTTCCCACTTTCAAACCATCGTTTTTTAGGCTTTTGAATACTGAATTTCAGAGTATTTTCAGTGGTGAAAATCATGTTTTAAAGTCTAAATTTGGAGGGGTTAGCCTCATTTCCTTGTATTTTTGTTTGCTAGCCTAGATAGCTCTATGTGTTAGTGTAGACGCGCCCGAACGTCCTGGCCCCGCGCGCGAGATGGCGCGAAATCCGTTCTGTTCATTAGCATACTACTGTTCAGACTCAAATGTCACGGTTCTGAATCTAATCCCGCAAAGTGCAATGCGAGACCGATAAATCACCAAAGAGTCCAAATCTGGCAAATCGTTTTGGAAAACTGATTTTTGTAAAGAAGCGCCAAACATGGATTGCTTTGCTAGATACAGAGTCGCCACCTAAATATTTTATTTTGGGGGAAATTTAGGAAACCCTGACTCGTGCCTAAGGCCACGTGCCCGTCATCACCAAAGTTGCCTCAGCTTGGGAACTTGGGTACGAGAGGGGAAGGTCATGTAATGAGCACCCCCGCTCACCCGGTCAAAGATCGGCCTGTACTAAGCATGATATCTTGTTTTTGAAAACACATGCGCTCTTATTCCGGTTTATTAGCTAATCTTACTATGTGATGTGCACAACACACAAGTATAGACTAGATCACCTAAGTTGGAACAAAACATCTCATGTTTGTTTGAAAATGGTTTGAAGGTGTTACTCGCAAGTAGGCCAAAACGTGGATTTGCCATCCTCGAGTGGGCTTCGAAAACATGATTTTGCCACTCTCAAGTGGGCTTAAAACTCGCATTTTGATGAATTGTTCCAATTCAAGCAATCTAACCTTCACCCACAGGCATTCAGGCAGTTATATCACTTAAACAAATAGCCTCATGGCAAGCATGTTATCATGGCAGCAATAACACACATGCAAGATACTAAAGCGTAAACACTTACAGTGTACTCCGAGCCAAAACAACAACTAGTTAGAAATCATGCATGATCCTAGTTTATGTTAAGATGGCTAATGCAACATATGCAAAATGCAACTAGAAATAGGCTCAGCTATTCTAAGATGGCAAATGAGATGCAACTTGATAATCATGTATTCAAATCGGAATTGAAACACAATGTAGTTAGTATGATGCGCCAAGCCCGGTGCATGCAAGACAGATGAATGATGCACGCATGCGAAGCATAAGGATGCTAATCAAAACATGACCTAGAACTAACCATCGTAAGCGGTTAAGTAAAAGGGAGAAAGACATGGGGTTGGAAGACATTCACACACTCACGCACACTTATTACAAAATTCGCCCTCTCGACGGAGGGTCCGAATAAATAATACAAATCAACTAATTAATTAACTACCCTAGCTAATTAATTATTACAAAACTCTTAAGTAATTAAGCAAATGAATTAAGTTACAAAACAGACTAAGTATGAAACTAAAGAGGCTACCACAGCTCCGCCTCGGAGTGATTGAATGATGCATGCTCGATCGCCTCGCTCGGAAACCCGTTGCCATACCTCATGTTGCCTCTGTTTGCATTGTTTTACACCTCTGAAAACTGCACAAATCTCCAACTCACTTCTGATTCACCCCATGGGCATGCTGAAAGGTCATCGACCAAGAGATATGGCCATCAGTCAGAGAACAATGGCCATCGACCAATTTTTATGCTATCGGCAAAAAATTGTTAGTCGATCGGCACTCCAGATAGCCGATCAGCCATCTCTTCCTGCAAATTGCTCCTTTTGCTGCAGCAGAGAACAAATAAGGGCATGGCAATACATTTGCAAGAAAATGTTTACAACTACACCCCTTATCATGTCTAAGGCTCAAAGGTGTGTAGTGCTCGACCCTCGGGCCACCAATCACGCATCTTGATGCATGATGGCCAAAGGAGCCAAGTGTGCAATTCAATGTAAAATGAATGTACAAAAACAACATGGATGCCTAGAACTCTATCATGCATGATCAAGAGCATCGGTGACCGAGGATTGAGGCACGTTTCATCACTTCAAGTATGAAACGTCCCTCGTTCCTCGTGTTTGGCTTAACACCCAAACCAAACACAATGCAATGCAAGTATGCCAAATACAATGCAATGCATGTAAGCAATGTAATGCAACAATGATTGACTCACCAAAGCCAATGGCATGCTAACTCAATGCAATGCAACCTAAGCATGCAAACTAAACTAATGCAACATGAGCATGCTAACAAGTATGCAACAATGTTATGTAATGCAACTAGCATGCGACAACATGCAATATACCAAGCATGCAACAACATACAAAATGGACTTAAACTAAAATGGGTTGACCTCAATCATGCCCAAATCAGTGGCCAAATGCTAAGAAAATGATGGAATGAAATGCAAAACAAGCATGCATGCCAATTGGCCTATCACTTAGGCATAAGGACACAATTCTTAATCATGGGCCAGGAGTGATAAACATGATAATGTGGCAATAAGGTAAGCTCTAAAATCATGCAAAGAGTGGTGCCAAACCATTCAGACAAGTCAAGCATAGCATGCAAGAAAGCTCAAGGCTTAAGGCTAGCCAAGGAGCTTGTGCCAAGGCTATACAAAGTAAGCCCCAAAGGGCCAAGGGCAATCAAAACAGTCTCAAGGCAGGTCAAGATGAGGCCAAAAACAAGCTTGAACTTAGCCCACACAAGATAGAACAAGGGTCCAAAAGGCATGAGGCATGCAAGGCTAACAAAGAGGTGTTACACTACACCTATTACAACCAAACATGGCATGTCTTAACCAATAAAAAACAGAGTTGTGGCATATCAAAATAAGCCCAAAAACCCACTTAGATGGCATCCCAAATGCCTAAGCATGGTGGCATACACAATGATGCACTATTGAGGCATAAAACACCAAACCTTCAAAGCATGGAAAAGGTGACAAATGCAAGTATATGGCTACACCACATGGACTGAAATCACATATGAAATGATGCCAAATCATGAAAGTGGTCTAAGAAATGCATGTTAATGACTTGGACACTCAAAGCTAACAAGCTAGATTGAACCAAGGCTACACAAAACAATGCATGCATGACCAAGACAACACAAATCATAGCTTAAGCATGGTAAAACAAGACTAAAAGCTTCATGGAGTTGAGCCAAGACATGCAAGAATGATAGTCTAAATGCATGATGCATGTTATGGCAAATGAGAGGATTACGCTACAAGTGCATGATGCATGTAAGAGGCTATCAAACCAACTTTGGACAGAGGTATAGCATGGCAAAATAACATTAAATACTTGCTGAAATGAAGCCAAAACATGCTAAGCAAACATGCTACCAAAAAGAGCCATTTACACTGGCATATGCTACCAAAAAGGTCTCCCTCTCCTATTCAAGACTCCAAAACCACTTCTCCACCACTGAAAATCCTCTGGATTTCACTGGTGAGAAGGTCAAAACAAGATGGTTCCAAAGCTCAAAAGGGAAGGCACAAAACAAGGCCTAAGAAGGGGTAGACTACCCTCAACCAAAAAGTGACCTTAAACAAACTTCACAAGCATGAAAAATCAGAACTTTTTGTAGTTTAGAGTTACACTTAAAACAATATGCAAATAGGTCTAAAAGCTTAAGCCAAAATGGGGTATTAAAAAGTAGTTGACTCACCCTTGAAGAACACCTTCAAGAACACAAATCCAGCACCTTTTCTGAGCTTAAACCACTCCAAGAACACCAAAACCAACTCCCTAGTGTAAGACTTCTGTCCATTATTGATGGCCACATCGTCAGCATCACAGAATCCATGATTGCCCGAGTGTTAGGTTTCTTTGCCAAGTTAGACAACCAGCCCTTTTCGGAAGTTGAGGGTCAACAACCCATACACTGCCTCATCCAAGAGTACTTCCCGGGGGCCCATGGTGATGCAAGTTACACGTGCTTGCGCTGGAGCAAGCTACCTGGCTACTTATTATTCATTGAATCAGTGATACATAAGAATGCCTTTCCACTTGGGCATAACGCTGAGCGCCGAATGGAGTTTGTCTAGATCCTACATGGTTACCAACATGGTTATCAGGTATCGCTTGAGCACGTGATCTGGATGCATATGTGCAAATTTTTGCAAGAGGCCGTTCAGCCTCAACCTATGCAGAACCTGACTTAGCCTTTGCCATTTGCCAACTTGCTTACACTTCTCTTTGAGTTGAATGACCTCTCAATTGATCCGACTGAGGAGCTCGACACTACTTATCTAACTTTCGGGCAATGGGAATGGCAGTATAGCTTATCTTGCACCCCGCAACAAGTTGGTACCCCAGTTGATGAGGCCCATGACCCCATGCCCGACCAGCCACCTCATCTTGCCTTCTCTGTGCCTTCCCAAGTGGACTCATTATACATGACTCACAAGGAGTACTTACAGCTTTGGCACTCTGTGGATTAGGTCCACAGTACTCTTCACGATCACCACCAGATCCTCATAGAGTTGTGCACGGATTTTTAGGCGTATCGGGACTATGTTTAGGCAGCTTTTGATCAGCTCAACACCTACCAGCTCGACATTCAGCAATCAGCTGCCTCACTGCACACTAATTTTTATACATACCAAGAGTCGAGCCAGTAGCATTTTGACCAGCTTGGCACTCGAGTTCAGGACGAAGCGTTCGAGACATGGTCATTAATAAACGCCTTGTTTGCCCAACATTTCCCTCCACCGCCACCACCGGATTCTCAGTAGTACCAGGCTATCCTTTTCTTTGTCTCTTTTATTTCTGTGTTTACTTTTATTTGTTTCTCTTTCCCTTTTCAAAAAAAAAAAAAAGTGTGCGTGTGCGTGTGTGTATGTTGCCATTTGCCTACCTGGATATGCACCTACAATATCTGGTAATATTCTCTCTTTCCTATTTACTTCACATCTACTTCCATTGAGGACAATGTCATATTCAAGTTGGGGATGAGGGTATTTTCTTTTGTGCATTTCTATTTGGCTCATAATTGATGCTTATACCTACTTTACTTGATCGCATTACTTAGCTTGATGTTGACTTGTTGCTAGTAGGGTAATGATATTTGCATATGTTAATTAGACAGCATAGTAGACTTGTATGAAAAGGGTTTATTGGGTAAACACTTGCATGTGATGTTTGCACTAGAATAGTTGTTTGTAGTTGTGGTATTAGTACACTTATCATAAGTATGCTTTGATTCACATGAACACACTATCATAGCGGTTGACCTCTCTATTATAATCCCTAGTGTACATCATTGATAATTGCTAGTGTTGCAGAAAAGAATAAATGACTAGCCTTGATTCTCAAAATAAATCAATAAAAAAAAACACTTGTCTTGTTTGAGTTCGTAGCCTCTTTTACTCGAGTTATTAAGCCCGTAGGGGTGTCTCTACACCTAGTGCCCTAAAACCATCTAAATTGGGAGTCATTGGCCCAATACTTGCTACATGGGTTAATTAGAAAGCTTAAGGGACCTAGACGTTGCACAGTTAAGGAAAAATAAGGAAAATGACTTGTTCAGATTCGTAGCCTTTTCAGCTCGAGTTATTAAGCCTGTAGGGGTGTCTTCACACCTAGTGCCCTAAAACCGTCTGATTTAGGAGTCATTGGCCCAATGCTTGTTACGTGGGTTGATTAGAAAGCTTAATGGATCAAGACATTACACAGTCTTTCAAAAAAAAAAAAAAACATTTTGAGAATCTTAGTTACAAAAGTTTAATCTTGTCTGTATATGTTGGGGGTTATTATGAGTTACACTAGGCTATTATAGTGGTTAGTTAACTAGTTATAGAGATTTTACATTACACTGAGGTTACTGATAATGTATTCTACTAGCATTCACAAGTACATAGAACTTGAGTTGTGTAATACTAAATTGCAGTCTTTGCTCAATAGATTCCTTCATACTTGATTACTATGCCTTCAATGACTCATCATGTCTTAATATTGCACTGCAGTGGCACATAAGTTAATTCTTGAGTGGTGTAATGTGATTGATTGTTGTTGGATAGATGTGAATATGTTAATGTTTGTGGGTATCATTTCTGGAAACCCTCATGAGACTTAACTCATCCACTTAGGGTAACTTTGTGGTTTAAAGGCTTGTTGCATATGTTAAATGCAACCGTTCTTCCCATGAAAGAGGAGATAGCTAGATTTTGTTTAATTCTTTCCTTCTTTATTCCTTGCTTGAGGACTAGCAAGTTGGGGGATGTGATTGAGGCCGAATTATACAACACTAAGACCGTTAATTAGAATCTCTTAACTTTACTTGCTTGTCAAACTATATATTTTATGCATGTTTAATGTCAATCAGGTTGTACATACTGGGAGCATAAAATGAGCAAAAATGAAGAACTTGTAGAGAAAAGTGCTTCCCGTGCTTGCGGAGGCCCATTCTTGCACGTGCAGCCTTTACCTCGCAGCCAAACAGGGCCCAAGTTTTCCACACATGCGGAGGCCCATTCCCGTACGTACGGAACCCTTGCCGCACGTGTGGCCATACCTTGGGACACGAGCCTACTGTTTTGAACCTGTTGGAAAAGGCTAGAGGTATAAAAAGATAGAAAATAGGCTGGATTAGGGTTTGGAAAAATTCTAAGAGAGAGAAGAGGCTAGGGTTTGGAAAAAAGTGATTCTCAAGCTTCAAAGGCAATTTCCAGGGAGGATTCTTCTTCCTCCACTTCTTCCCACTCCTCCATGAGTGGTTAGGCTCATATTTCTAGGATTTGGATGAAACCCTAGCCATGTAAATAGGTTTTCTTTTTGGTTTTCTTTTATGTACTGGTTTGAACAATTGTGTGGTATTTAAGAAGTTTCAAATATATATTTTCTATTATTTCTTTGAGTATTCGGCTTTCTGTGATTGTTGAATGCTTTCCATACGATGGTTTTTTTTTTCCCTTTCATATTCAAGGTATGAGCGAGCCATACTACGAGGGACGAGTCGTTTTGCTACCCTAGTTTAGAGCGAACGACTCGTACTACTTGAGATGGTTCGTGCCTATCCATTGAACATGATAACTCTCTTGATCAATGCTTCGAACTTGTAGTTGCAAAGTATTATTTAGTTCAAACCGTAGCATAATTGATTTTCAAATTGAAATCTTATTTATGTAACTAGTGGTGAATTCATTACCCTAGGTTTTTCCACAATTAGTAATTCCAATTTCATTTTTTTTATCGCTAGTTTGTTTAATTTAATTATTATGAGGTTATGAACAACCATCTTTTTCATCAAAATTAATTTCGGAATTTAACAATTAAATTAGTTTAATTTCTCCTTTGTCCCTGTAGATCAATACCTGGACTTACCATTATTCTAACGAATTTGGTACAGTTTCGTGTTTATTTTTGGTGTGTGAAACGACTCATCAATACCTCTCGGGGTTCGAGGCAGACCAACAATAAAGTCCATGGTAATATGCTCACATTTCCATTCCGAAATAGGGCGAGGTTGAAGTAAACCTACTAGTTTCTGGTGTTCAGCTTTAACTTGCTGACACTAAAGACATTTTAGACACATATTCTACAATGTCCCGTTGCATATTAGGCCACCAATAACTTTGTTTCAAATCCTGATGCATCTTGTTGTTGCCCGGATGCATCGCAAACATTGACTTGTGGGTCTCATCCATAATTCTCTTCTTTAAATCAGAGATGTTTAGAACACACAATCTGTTTTGTAATTTCAACACCTCATTCTCCACACTAAACCTCGGTCTCGAATTCATTTCAAACTCATCAATTATCTTCTTGAGGAACTCATCCTTCCTTTTTTTTTGTTTGATATCATCAATTATTATCGGTTTAGCTAAAATGGCAGCTATCAATTGACCATGTTCATGTAATACTACTTCAATCTCGGATTTCTCAAAATCTTTTAGTACTTCTTCTTGTTCAGTAAGCAAACAAGCTAAGTTTCCCGTTGACTTTCTGCTCAAAGCGTCTGCTACAATGTTGGCTTTACTCAAATGATACTAAAATTGAAGATCATAGTCTTTTATCAATTCAAGCCTTCTTCTCTGTCGCATGTTCAACTCTTTTTGCGTAAAGAAGTATTTCAAGCTTTTGTGATTGGTATAAACTTCACATTTTGCCCCATACAAGTAATGCCAGCAGATCTTCAAAGCAAATACAACGGTGGCCAATTCCAGGTCATGTGTTGGATAATTCTTTTCATGTGGTCTCAATTGTCTGGAGGCATACGCAATTACTCTCCCATTCTTCATTAACACACAACCCAGACTCTTGTAACAAAATTTTCCGTACCTGAAGGCAATGTCAACACTGGTGCAGTAGTCAATCTCATTTTCAGTTCTTGGAAGGAAAATTCCCTTTCATCATTCCATTCAAACGGTCGCCTTTTTCGAGTTAGTTGTGTAAGCGATACAATTATTTTTGAAAAGTCCTTTACAAACCGTCGGTAATGCCCAGCTAAGCCCATGAAACTGCGAACTTTTGTTACCTTAGTCGGTGTAGGTCAGTTCATAATTGCCTCTATCTTCTGTGGGTCTACAGAAATCCCGTCTCTATTGATGACATGTCCTAAGAAAACAACATCATCCAACCAAAATTCACATTTCTTTAGTTTAGCAAATAATTTATTTTCTCTAAGTGTTTGTAAGATAGTTCTCAGATGTTGTTCATGTTCAATTATACTCTTTGAATATATCAGAATATCATTAATAAAAACCACAACAAACTCACCAAAGTAGGATTTAAAAATTCAGTTCATAAGATCCATAAACATTGCAGGTGCAATAGTCACCCCAAATAGCATAACCATAAATTCAGTTCAATCCATTTTTTCACAAATTAAAATGCAATATAGTCAATGACAGTCCAATTAAGAATAAATTCTTACAAAAAGTGCTACCTTGTGTGATCAATGTGGCACAATTGGCTCTCATTGGTGGAAGAAATATTACGGATGGAGTGTTGATAGCTAGTGAGGGTATTGATTGGTGGAAGAAGGCCAGAAGGAAGGGGCTGACGTTGAAACTTGATAGTGTTAATTGGAATTTCTATTTCAAATGTTGTATTTGGTGGGATTTAGCCCTAAATGGGTAGGTTGGATCAAGGAATGTGTGTCTACGACGGAAGTGCCGGTCCTTGTGTATGGTTCCCCTATGAAGGAATTTCAAATGGAAAAGAGTTTTGAGACAAGGTGACCCTCTCTCACCTCTTTTATTTGGGGGATTTGATCAAAGTTCCCTCATAATAAAGTCCAACACCTACTACTATTACCAAAATATACTTAGTGAGTAATTTAATATTTTAAACTTTAAAATAATATAACGTTGATCTAGATGTCGATTTTTAATAAAATTAGTATTTTTAGAATTCTCTCATCAAGATTTATCAAATAAGATCCATGTTGACTATAAAATTTTTAAAAAATAAAAAAATACCGTCGAAATTGATGTAAACAATAATATGTTACTCTATTTAACAATAACATTTTACTTAATTTGATAGTAATACGCTACTCTGTCTCACAGTAACATATTACTCTGGTTCATAATAATATTTTATTGTTACAAAAAACAGATTACATATTAGATGAACCAACCAAAAATACACATATACAACATTTTAAAACTTATATAAAATAAAATAAAATAAATAAAAAAATATATATATATGCGTGGACAATATTGTCCAAAAAAATAAATACTCTATCCTTACTCAATTATGCACCTCCTCCTAGGGGTTTATAAAGGAAAATAAATTAGATTGTCCTTTTAACCAAAAAAAAAAAAAAAAGGGGTCCAATGGAGGGCTTTTGAGTAAATTTGTCTTTTTATTTATTGTTGCCGCTGAAGCTCTTATTGTTCTTTTTAGAAGAGCAAGAAGTTGCAGATTGATTAAAGGATGTAGTTTTAGTATGGATGGGCCTAATTTTAATCTGCTACAATTTGCATATGAAACTATGATTCTCTGTCAGGTAAATGTTCAGGAAATCATGCTAAAACTGAGTTACAGTGTGTTACAGTGTGTTTGGTTTGAGTTTTTTGAGTTATTCTTTGGTGCTTTGAAGTTCTTTCTGGTTTGAAGATTAACTTTCACAAAAGTTCCGTGTATGGAGTGGGGGTTTCGACTAAATTTTTGTCTGAATGTTCAGCTATTTTTAAATATAATATTCGATCTCTACCAATGATGTATCTGGGTTTGTCGTTAGGTGCTAGCCCACGAAGAAAGAGGACATGGAAACTAGTGATGGAAAAATTTAGGAAGAGATTACTAGGTTGGAAGAGGAAGTTCTTATCGTTTGGTAGTAGATTGATGTTGATCAAGTCGTGCTTGGTAGTTTACCAATTTTTTATATGTCCAATTTCAAAATGCTGAAGGATGTAGCTATAGAGTTAGGCAAGATTCCTGTGGGGGGATGATGATGTGAGAAGAAAGATTCATCTTGTCAATTGGTCAGTTGTTACAAACAGTAAAGAAATGGGAGATTCGGAATTTGGAAGGTTAAAGAGATGAATATTTGTTTACTATTAAAATGGTGGTGGAAGTTTTGGGTGGAGATTGATTCGTTGTGGAGATCCATCATTAGCTGTCAATCTGCAGCAGATTTTGGTTACCAATGAACAACAACTTTCACCAGAATTTGGAGGGATATTTCAATTCAAGGTCCATAATTTTTTGTATTGTCTCTTGTGCTACGGGTGGGTAGTGGCAGATCCATAGATTTTTGGAATGACATAGATCCCCATTTGTTTACTCTTGTTGTTGATAAATCAAAAACAGGTGGGATCTTTCTTGGGAAGATGGGAGGAGATTTTCATAACACGAGGTTTTCTTAGAAGGCCAATTCGATCATCAGAGGATGATACGTTTCAAAGATTTTGCTTTTCTGTGTCTTCCATCCCAGCTCGATCAGAAGATCGACATGATTTGTTAAAATGGAAATGAGACTCATCTGGAATTTTTTTACTAAAATCTATATGCCATTAATTGGATACTTCCTTTGGCCCAAACAAGTTAGGCATGACTTTCATCTGGGATATGTGGCTCCTCCAAGAGTGAAATTTCTGGGCTGGCTGGTTTGGAAAGGGCGACTGAAGGTGGTAAGTTTGCTACTTGACTTGGGCATTATTCAAGAAAGAAGCTAGGCCTTGTGTCCATTTTGTGAAAGTAAATTGGAAACTGTGGATCATCTTTTTGTAGGCTGTAACAAAGCTTGGCAGGTGCAATGTCCCTAAAAATGAGAAAATGGTTTGATGTAATGTAACCACTATCATGATTAATGAAAAATTTTATTTATGAAACCAATCAAACTTTTATTTACTTACTAAATTTCTATTATTATCAACTATTACATCTTGAGTCTCATCACTATTTTTACACTTATTATTATCCATAACAACCGATCCTCTCCGATCAACTTCTTCATTTCTAACACCAACCTCTGGAATCGATGGACCCGGATCAACATCACTAGTTTCATCACCATCTCTGCATACATCAATCTCAGACAAACTCAAACGACCTCTGCGTTCATGAATAATTGAACCACTTTCCCCAAAACCTCCTAACAATAAATCTCTTTGCCACTACGGTAAACCCACAGATATAGTCCGGGTCAGAATCGGAATGGCCTTGGTTGGAGCACAGTGCCAAACATCAACATTATCAATAGTATATTTTTTAGATAACACAACAATAGATGGGGCCCTCTTCTGTTAATCTTCTAGTATGTCACTCGTAGAATACTTCAAATACCCATTCATTTTACAATACATAATCCCCCTTTTAATATTTGAATTTTCAAGTCGATAGTTCACCATCCATGGCACTTGTTTGTCGTTAATTGAATAATAACCATTCCTATAATACACTAACTCACACTAACAATCCACAGGGAAAATAAAATACGCTTGCAAACTATCATTATCATCTAACTTCCTATCATGCATATTTACTCTAACCAACCCACTGGCATTGGGTGCGCAAAGGGGGAAATATTTAATCAATATTTTATCAAAATTAATACTCTTTTGTTTGTATCTCAACCTCAACTGAGAAAATAAATTAGACAAAACAAGTTCAATGCAACTGAAATCACTTGCTGAAACTTTTTCAACAACACTAGTTTTTATATTGTCCACCTCCATTCACCTCAACATTACAAATAAAAATACGTAAAATTAAAATTTTAAACAGTTTTAAAGTACATTTAACTCCTTAACGTAATTTTTCATTCTTTTCCACTAATAATAGCAGCCACTAAATATATGGCACCCTTCCGAATACTTCCAACATTTCCCAATAATGTATCTTTGTAGTCTGTCCAAACATCAACTGGGAAGAACCGGTCCACAACTTCTATTCTGTGACGAACGTACTCTTTTCCCTTGCCACCAACGAGCTTGAATATCATTTTCTTTAGCATCCAAAACCTGTCGGACTGGTCAGGATCAACAATCTAGGTCTCGGGATTACCCTCACCAACTCTAATAAATATCTTGTCAGGTGTGGGGATGGAATCTGACGAACTATTATCACTTATGACGAAAAACAATACGTGGTGGACCATAGCTTCCTCTTTAGGATCTTGTCCTAATTGAACATTCCCAATTAATTTTATACCCTTAACCACGATCTTGTCTGATTGACGGTCACATCTTTTAGTACCCAACTCAATACCATTCAGCAATCTTGCCACACATTTGTTATCAAATTTAACGTCCCTTAATTGTTCATCGTACAGTTGTAACTTCCTTACTCCGCTCTTAGTCTTCTTAATATATCAGGGAATATTCTGAACGTACTGTCTACGTACATATGCCGCCTTAAAAGGTGCATGACCACAGTAACTACACTTATATCCATTGGTCGCCGGTGTCCTTGACCTCCGATATTGGCTGCTTACTACTCCTTTCATTTTTTATAAAACACTCCAAATCTTTTATCCTACGAATTCTACAAATTCTCTTACCTCTGCTAACCCTTCTGTTCAGACACTTTAGTTTTGATATTTTTCCCCTCTGCTCCTCGTACACCGGAACAAATTTCGCTAAAGCTAACCGACGACTCTCTTCCCAAAGTCTTATTTGCCACGTCAAAAAATGATCTACACACATTTGAGTGAACTTCCCATAATTCTTGAGATACTCTTCTAAGGAGTACAACATTGTATACCAATACAATCAACAAAAAAGAAAGACAGAAAAGGAGGGACGAAACAAGGTAGAAAATAACATCACCACAATAGCTATCCCACTGCAAAAGCATATTCCTCTCTGCTATCAAATGTTTTCTGGTACCAAATAAATAGTAAAAGTGGCCTGCGTATAAGGATGAAGATTCTTCGTTCAAAATAATTCAAAAGCATAATCATTTTTCTTTATTTGCTTTATGTCAATCATTCTAAAAATATCTTTACTTTACAACCATGTAAACCACCAGAAACGTGACATGTGTTCGCACTATCCGGAAAAGGAATCAAAAGTACTCACACCACTCACACCTAGGCCCGGGTGTGACTTCCTTTTAACCTTATCCATACACGTGTCCACAAGTACAACAATGGATGACCCAAATCAGCGTGGGGGGAGGAGGGTGCTGGTAATATTAATACATCGCCCCCCAGTCACACCACTCACACCATTCACACCGGGTTTTTTGACTAATAGGGAGGCTTTGTACGGCTGGTGTGAATTCACTATTTACCACTACAAAGTATCTCGCCAAGCCTCTTTTCGTTTCTATGCGAAGAATGTTTTCCTCACCTACCCACAATGCCCTTGCCCAAAAGAACAACTCTTAGAACTCCTCTAATCCCTACTCCAACTAGCCTATCAACTATACTATATACTTGTTGTAAGGGAGCTCCACGAAGATGAAACCCTCACCTTCATGCCATGGTCCAATGCATAAAGAAGATCCAAACCTCCAACCTGAGATTTTTCGATCTCACTGGAACCAACGGTAGAATATATCATCCAAATATAGAAAAACTCTATTCTCCAACAGCAAGTCGACAGTATATATAGAAAGAGGGTGACTTCATAGAATGGGAAGAATTTTCATCTAAGGGGAAAAGTACTTCGAAGAATAGAGATGAACTCTAGTAGGGAATACTTGCAGAAACAGAAATGGAGGAACAATTCTTTGCACTCTGCAAAGAAAGATGTCCCATCGATTACGTCACAAAATACCCCCAATTAAAAACATTTTTGAGGGATCATTACGAACGAGAGCGGCCCCCATATACTATCCTCTTTAATTCATTTCCTTTTTTAAATGAAGAAGTAAAAAAAATGGGTAGAAAATAATATTTTGTTTGTAAGTCAGAATTTTGTAAAATACGAACTATGTCAAAATTGTTGTTCCTCTGTTTACAGTGAAGACGACAACATTAGATTAGGGATACACAGGAATAATATTGTCACGACCCGATCTTGCCCCTAAGGATTAAGGTCATAACTGGCCAATAATCATGAGATTATCTACGACCTCAAACAATTTCAGAAATATTAAAGGGGCCAAAATAGAAGCAGATTTAAAAACTCTGTCCAATGAGCTGTGCTTACATGGTATACCAAAATCATTCCAAAGGTATTTCATAATAACTCACACATATAATCTTATATACATCCAGGAACTTTCAGATATGCAGTCAGCCAAACAAAAGAACAAAAAGGACAAAAACAAAGTCTCGTGCGTGAGACATTTGGGCTAACTCCTAAAAAACTTGACTTCCTCTCATAGTCTTCACCGAGGCTGGGTTTGGACGTCTCTTTGCTCACCTACATACACATGAATGAGAATGAGCGAAAGCCCAGTGAATAATATCAAATAAGGAAGTTACATGAATGAAAATTTGTTAGCAAACATATCAAACGACCTTAGGCCCATTCATGTTTCTATCTAATACATCAAACGGCCTTAGGCCCAAACGTATCAAACGGGCTTGGGCCCAATTCATTCTTATCAAACGGCCTTAGGCCCAATTTGCTCGTATCAAACGGCCTTTGGCCCAATCATTTATGTCAAACGGCCTTTGGCCCAATCATTTATGTCAAATGGCCTTTAGCCCAATCATTTCTATCAAACGGCCTTTGGCCCAATTATTCATGTCAAACAGCCTTTGGCCCAATCATTTCTAGCAAACAGCCTTTGGCCCAATCATTTATGTCAAACTTCCTTTGGCCCAATTATTCATGTCAAATGGTCTTTGGCCCAATCATTTGTGTCAAACGGCATTTGGCCCAATTATTCGTGTCAAATGGCCTTTGGCCTAATCATTTCTATCAAACGGCCTTTGGCCCAATCATCCATATCAAACGGCCTTTGGCCCAATTATTCATGTTAAACGGCCTTTGGCCCAATCATTTCTATGACGAATATCCAATTCAATTTAATAACTCTGTAGAACTCATACATAAGTGAGCATTTGAAAGTCGCATACTTCAATACATTCTTATTAAGATATTACTCACAGTGTTCTGCCGGTGGATTTGCCGTTGCGCTTGACCCTACACATTTCATAACATATTGGGTTACAAGCGATTCAATCCGTTCTTAATTTATTTATTTCTCTTAGGCCTCTTTCTTATCCTTTTAGGTCCTTTACAATGCCCAATGCATACCTAAGAGTGCTTAGAAATGAAAGGGAACAGAAAAAAAACATAAAACGCCTTGTCAAAATTTCTGAAACAGGGCTCGTCGCTTGAGCGCATCTTTGGTCGCTCGAGCAGGCTGCAAAACTCTGTAAAGAAAATGGTTACATGAATTTTACGCTCGAGCGGGATTTCTGATGCTCGAGCAGGGAGTTTTACAAAACAGAGTTCACTCGAGTGTAGAGTTTGCCGCTCGAGCCACAGTGCAAATTTCTGCAAAACTTCTGGTAGCTAAGTTTTCACACTTGAGCGAGACTTTCCTCGCTTGAGCGGACAGGCCGAATTCTGGGTTTTCTAGAATTCTATTTAAGCTTCAAAACTCAACCCCCATGGCTCCAAAACTTGCAATTTTGTACCAAAAATGTTGACGAAAACATTGTGTGACAATAAAACTTAGATAATTTGAAATCAATTGTCCCAAAATCATGGTTCATCTCCCAAATTTCCAAAAACCATTTCAAGTTCTTCAAAGTTCATGAAATCAAGTTACATATCTTGCTTGAATTATGCATGCATGTAACTTATTGACTCTATTTCTATTTCAAATGGTACAAATGATGTTCATACTCATGGAGCTTAACAAAACTATACTTGCATGTATGATTTGGTACTCAATTTCTCATAATTAACATGCTCCATGCTAGATTATACAAATTCATGGCAATTCTCTACATGCATGGTTATATTGACTTCAAATTCGTCATAATCAATTCAATTATTGTAATTCATTTCACATCTTGCTTGAATTCACTCAATTATGAACTTAAATTCATGAAGTTGAGTTCAATTACTCACCTAGAGGCTCCAATCCTCCCAAATGCTTTAAATCTTGTACCAATTCCCTTAGTCTTCCAATTTCTTAGCAAAGTCTTCAATTTTGGCCTCTTTTTCTCTCTAAACCGTGCACTGTCTCTCTCTTTAGTGTATTCTCAGCCAAAATGAGTTCAAAGGAAGGAACTTGAGTGTATATAAGCCTATTTATAGGCTTGCCTAACCCAATTGATTAAGGCTAAGTAATGGTGCTCTAATTCAATCATATTGAATCTAATTATTTTGATCCGAATCAATTTTTAATTAAATTTCACCACAAGTTCTAAAAATCATGCTAAGCACAAAATACAGTCAATTTCACTTTCTAACGCCTCTACGGCCTTCAATTTAAATTCTATAGTAGAAAATCAAACAGATTTTCCTACGCTGAATAGATAGGAATTCAAACACACACATAATCATATAAGTAGCACTCAAAATCATATTAAGTACATAACCACAATCATAATTAAGATTAATTAAAATAACACATGATAGGGTTATCATAAATATGCACGATTTATATACTGATGAAGAACTCTCCTCCTCCTCTGATAATAGGATTCGGAATAGTGGCCCATCCGCTCAATCTTCCTTTACCTCGAAGGACTCTCAAGAACAGGAATAACTGCCTAGGCCAGAAGTCTCGGATGACACAATTACTTCTCTGGCAGAATAAGATTCAAGGACTACGATCAAGACACTATCTACAACGTCATAGACGACATCAAATATTCGATAGTCCCTACCGAACTAATGAAAAATTTAGTAGGTTGCCAGATAGACTTCCATGTATTTGTTAAATTCCAACCAGATCTCACTATTAGAGGAGGAATTCCTTGTATTATATTAACTAATGGGGACAGTAGTTGGTTAGATGCAATGTCCCCAAAAATGAGAAAATGGTTTAATGTTAATGTAACCACTATCATGATTAATAAAAATTTTATTAATTTTATTTATGAAACCACTCAAACTTATATTTACTTATAACATTTCCCTTGTCATCAACTATTACATCTTGAGTCTCATCACTATTTTTTACACTCATTATTACATTTCGTAAAACATCAGAAAATTCTCCATGATTCATAACAACTGATTCTCTCTGATCAACTTCTTCTTTTCTAACACCAACCTCCGAAATCGATGGACCAGGATCAATATCACTAGTTCCATCACCACCTCTGTGTACATCAATCTCAGACAAACTCAGGCGACCTCTGTATTCATGAATAATTGAACCACTTTCCCCAAAACCTCCTAACAACAAATCTCTTTGCCTCTCCAGTAAACCCATAGACATAGTCCGGGTCAGAATCGGAATGGTCTTGGTTGAAGCATAGTGCCAAACATCAACATTATCATTAGTACAGTTTTTAGATAACACAACAATAGATAGGGCCCTCATCTACGAATCTTTTGGCATGTCACTCGTAGAATACTTCAAATACCCCTTCATTTTACAATACGTAATCCCCATTTTAATATTCGAATTTTCAAGTCAATACTTCACCATCCGTGGCACCTGTTTGTCGTTAATTGAACAATAACCATTCCCATAATACACTAACTCACATTGACAATCCACAGGGAAAATAAAATATGCTTGCAGACTATCATTACCATCTGATCTCCTATCATACATGTTCACTCTGACCAACCCACAAGCATTGGGTGTGTAAAGGGGGGGAATATTTTATCAATATTAATACTCTTTTGTTTGTATCTTTGTAGTCCGTCCAAACATCAACTAGGAAAAATCGGTCTATAACTTCTATTCCGTGACGAACGTACTCTTTGTCCTTGCCAACAACGGGCTTGAATCTCATTTTCTTTAGCATCTGAAACCTGTCGGACTGGTCAGGATCAACAATCCTGGTCTTGGGATTACCCTCACAAACTCCAATAAATATCTTGTCAGGTGTGGGGATAGAATTTGACGGATTATTATCACTTATGACGAAAAACAATACGTGGTGGACCACAACTTCCTCTTTAGCATCTTGTCCCAATTGAACATTCTCAATTAATTTTATACTCTTAACCATGATCTTGCCTGATTGATGGTCACATCTTTTATTACCCAACTCAATACCATTCAGCAATCTCACCACACCTTTATTATCAAATTTAACGTCCCTTAATTGTTCATTTTACAGTTGCAACTTTCTTACTCCCGTCTTGTCTTCTTAATATATCATGAAATATTTTGAACGTACCGTCTGCGTACATAAGCCTCCTTAAAAGGTGCACGACGACGGTAACTACGCTTATATCCACTGGCTGCCGGTGTCCTTGTCCTCTAGTACGCAAGGGGAGTCCGATACTAGCTGCTTACTACTACTTCCATTTTTGATTAAACACTTCAAATCTTTTATACTACAAATTATGCAGATTCTCTTACCTCTGCTAACCTTTCTGTTTAGACACCTTAGCTTTTATTTTTTTTTCCCCTCTGCTCCTCGTACACTAGAACAAACTTCGTAGGAGTTGACTGACGGCTCTCTTCCCAAAGTCTTATTTGCCACGTCAAAAAACGATCTATACACATTTGAGTGAACTGCCCATAATTCTCGGGATGCTCTTCTAGGGTGTACAACATTGTATACCAATACAATCAACAAAAAAGAAAGATAGAAAAGGAGGGACAAAACAAGGTACTAGAAAACAATGTCACCACAATAGCTATCCCATTGTAAAAGCATATTCCTCTCTGCCATCAAATGTTTTCTGGTACCAAATAAATAGTAAAAGTGGCCCACGTATAAGGATGAAGATTCCCCGTTCAAAATAATCCAAAAGCATAATCATTTTTCTTTATTTGCTTTATGTCAATCATTCTGAAAATATCTTTACTTTACAACCACGCAAACCACCAGAAACACGACATGTGTATCACACTATCCGGCAAAGGAATGAAAAGTACTCACACCACTCGCACCTGGGCCCTAGTGTGACTTCCTTTTAACCCCATCCATACACGTGTCCACAAGTACAAATCTTAGTGTAGTCGCTTTTTAGCGCCTAACCCAAATTCTCTATTTGCTCGCCTTCCAGGCGCCAAATGAGATCTCGTATCTTGCTAATCATAACCAACACAACATGAAAATTGGGTACTAACATCCATGTCTTAGTCTTTAACACGACCTCATCTTGGTTGCAACCAAGGCAACATACATAGTGGATAATTTAAGCCTCTCTTGGCTCTAAATAAAATAAACTACTAGTCTCATCATTGCTCACTTCCAAACGCCAAGGGCGATTACTCGTGTGAGTGAGCCAATCTTGCTTGCTGACATCATCATCTGCTAATCATTATGACACAAACCATAATAGCATCAATATCCCGTTATCTTACAAAAACAAGCGATTGATTAAAAAACACAACCACAGTTTGCACAATTCTAGATTCCAAACATAGACCCTATCAGCACCTCTTGCGATAAGAATGTCTAACAAAATCCACCATGTGCGCCTCACACGAAGTGGTTCAAGATCACTACTTCTTGTGCAACTACCTCTGTAAAAACATTTTGGTGACCAATTTGCATTCAATTGAGGTGTGTCCACCTAGTCTTGCATGGGGAAAATTAAAACACTACCAATAGAGCATCATATCCACCTTCTAATGAGTAAGGTCAAGATCTAAACTACTCAGTTGGCCATTTACAAAAGAAGACACTCATAATGCCGAATACGCCCACATAGTGTACTTCAGGCTCCCACAACAAAAGATCAAGGAATATAGGTCATCTGTTTCTCTCTAAGACAATTTGAGGATTCACTTAATAGTAAAGGCTCTAGCTTTTACTAACAGGTAAGTCAATGGATTTGCAATTTCGCATCTAGACTCATTCTAGGATATTCCTTTAAGTCATCAAAGACAAATCAAGAATTCTCCCAGAAAATCCCTAAGCATCGTACATTCAAGCATATAAATTGCATCACTCATGTCCATCATGTCTAAAACAGAGGACTGCCAACTCTAAGTGGCGGCACATAATGAGTAAGTAAGGAAAAAGTTTTTTTGGACCATTAATCATGCCTCAGTGGTCTTCATTGATCATCGTTGACCCATCATTGCTCAATAAAATCTAAGAACCACTAATTGGATAACTGCTTTAGGCAGTAAAAGATTTATTGGAACTACCAATCTTTTGCGCTCCTAACTTTTAGCCATAAAAGTAGAAGATAAATCCTTACGGATCTATTTATATGATTCTCCAATGAGAAGTCGGGTCATAATGTCCACAAAGTAAAGTTCTGAAGTTGAAGTAAGCCTCACTCTCTAGGAAAAAGTCTTTTCATGGTCTACACCTTCCTCAATGGTGCGACCTTTTGGTATCTAGCGAGTCTTATGCCTCAAAAAATGACTATCCAAATCGCGCATAACTTTAGAACAGTTTCGGGTCATAGCAGAAAGTCAACCAAATCCTAGAAATAGTTAATCCTCAAAGATTTCATCTTAAAATGCGTAACATCAATCCATTTTCTAAAAACAGGGGAGCCTTTGATATTATCCTAGGCTCTTTATCATTTTGCGGAGCAATCATGAATGCTTTCTTCTCAATCACCCAGTGATGATGTGAAAAATTTTCACATTCACTACAACACAACTATGAATGTAGTGTATTATTCTCTAATGGAGTAATCCATTAGTAGGTACGTAGCTCCCACTATCCATAGGATATTGGAAATTTCTTTGCATTCTCAACTAGGCTACATAAAGCGCCATACTTAAAATTCTCTATCTTATAGAGTTCCAAAACTCTATTCACGCCACCTCTAGTAAGAAAACTTTATGTGACCAAACAAGCCAATACAGATGCCCTTTTTGCGGCTTTCTAACTTACTTGTGTGCAACCATTGCAAACAAAGTTGCACATTCACATGAGAGCAAGATGCCACAATTGAGTGGGCCCAAGAGGGCCTAGTTAAACCATCCATGTCATTCTGTCGTTAATGTGATTAAGTACAATAAGACACTGGTTCATGACCAATGTCAAAAACTAATTCCAATTATTCTAATGTGTGAGTTCTCAAAGACAGGTGTAAAGGTTTAGGCCTAATTAGGTAACAACTCATGACTAACTAATGTTCACTAGATCATAAAAGGATGTCATGGAGATATCAAGTGCGCCTAAGTCATAAATTTAACTAGTGAGTGATAATCCCCTACACCTTCAAGTCAATTTTATTCTCTATACACTTTGTTGCTTCTAGTTGAAACATGACAATACTTCTCTTGCCACCTTCATTTCTCGCTTCATGTTTAGTTGCAATTAATTTTACTATCCACAAAAAGGAGAGAATAAGCTACTAACCTATGGCTGCTCCTGAAGCAACTTAAGCGCAAATTAGGCTAAAGAGTCTAATTCAACACAATGATCTCACGAGCAATGCATCAAATTCTTAGAGTCATAACAACCAACTTGGCCTTGACCTTTTTTATTACTATGCTGCAACTTTTGCGCTTAGTGATAAACGCCATTCAAAGGCGTTAGCCTAGCTGAGGAATCATACAAAGAAGCACCTCCACATGTCTCACACTCAAGTGTGGAAACAGTAAGTTTCCAGACTTAGACAAGTTGGCAGGGTTGATAGATTTTTGCAGCCACTAGGCGCTAATCTTCTCCTTTAGTGTTAATGGATTTTGTAGCTTCTAAGCACTAATCTCTCAACTTTAAATGACACCTCAACGCACACTGTCATAGTACGTGAAATTTTGCTCTATCCACTCCCATCAGTTGGGTAAAGAGTAAAACACTGCTCATACTAGCTACTTGGCTTATACTTAATGACTAACTCATTTAAGCTCACATTTCTTGGATGATGTGTGCGGCTTCCTTTTCGTGCTCCTTTCGGATGCGATTAGCCCTACAGTTCGGACTCCCATGGTTTTGAATCTAATTTTACAAGGCAACACAAATGAGTCCAAATCTGACAAATCTTTTGGAAAATCAATGTTTGAGTCAAATGCCAAAAATGGACTGCTTTGCCAGATTTCAGAGTCACCACCTAAATATTTTTTGGGGAAATTTAGGAAACCCGTGACTCATGCCAAAGGCTACTTACCTGTCATCACCAAAGTGTCTCGGCTCGAGAACTTAGGTATGAGAGAGGAAGGTCATGAATTGAGCACCCCTCTCACCCGATCAAAGATCGACCTCTACTAATCATGATGTGATTTTTATTTACATTATAAGCTCTTGTTCGATTATTAAGTTAACATTATTATGAGATGGACTCAAGTATAGACTAATCTGCAAAAGTTGGGACATTTTGATTTCATGTTTGTTTTGAAGATTGTTTTAAATACGTGCCACTTAAAAAAGTGAGCTTGTATGTACATTAATCAAGTCATCCCAATTTTGGCAATTAGCCTCCATCCATTAGCATTCAAACAGGTATATCACTATTAGCAATTAGCCTCATGGAAAGCATGCCCGATATGGTGACAATCACATGCAATCTAGGCAAGAAACGAAAAAAAAGATTTAGAAAGCATGCATGCCTCTAAACAATGCAAAATGACTAATGTGACACATAATCATGCAATTAAATAGGCTTGGCTACTAGCACAGTATATGATTCCATTCAAGACATGCGATAAATCACATATTCATTTAAGAAAGTTGAATGCGACATTGGTTAGTATGATGAACCGAACCCAAATGCATGTGAGCTGAGTGTATGCAAACAGGGGAAATGATAAGGAAACATGGTGCTCTATGCTACCATTATAAGCGGATAAATAAAAAGGAGAAAGAAATAGGGGTTGAAAGACATACATCATTATTACATATTTGTCCTCATACAAGAGAGTTCGAATACCAAATGAATAATAAATAAACTAACTACTTATTACAAATTCGAATGGATTCTAACTTAATCTAGCTAACTAATTTTATTACAACAAGGATATTATAACAATACTAAATTGCAACAATAATTATTTACAGCAATAATAATTTACAAGCAACAATGAGGCACAACGATCGCATGCACAGTGCCTAGAAGCTGTTCTGTTTGCCCAGACTACTCTGCCTTACCCTCAGTCACTGCCCTCTATTTCTGCCAAAAGTCATTGTTTATCAAACATTGGGGGCCGGCCGACCCCAAATGAGACTCGGCCGGGTCCATAAACAGCCGGTCATGCCCTAATTTCATGCCAAAAATGTTTTTGTGCTCTGAGGTGAGAACAATGCAGGCAAAGCCTTTCTAGGCCCTGTTTGTCCCTTTTGTTCTTCTCTATCATGTTAAACTCCAGAGAAGAGCAAATTTGAGTCCGAAACCACCAATAAGCACAAGTTCATGGCTTGATGATCCCGAGCACATTTGAACAGAAAAGTTAATAAATGCAATGAATACGATCACCCCTCTCTCCTATCATGAAGGCTCAAAGAGGGAAGTAGATACGCTCTAAGTCTTATCAACGTATCATGGATTGATAACTGATAATTCTTGGAGCGATAGACTTGGCATAATGTCCGGCCAAATCCAACCATCTAAACATTTTCTTTATGTTGGTTTCATTCATTTTAAACCAATTTTATTAATCCTTTCCATTCTTTAATCAATTTGTCCAAAATGGTGTTTAAGTCCACTAAATGAGAAGAAATATCAAACGAGAAGTGATTCATAGCATAAAAGGGAGACTACGCCTTGACGATGAACCTCCGTAGAGATCAAGCCATTGAACATAGGTCTGTTCCTCATGCCTTGAATAACAATCAATCGTTTGAAATAACTCTCAAACAAAAGAAAAGAAGAAAAGAGGGAGAGCGTAGAAATGATCACATGAACTTGATTATTAGGATGAGACTCTTGATATGAAAGCTACGTAAAGAAAAGCCATCAACTCAAATGACTCGGTGTCTAAGGCCCTAAACAACCGAAGCCACGAGGACTTACAACACAACAAGCTAGATATTCAAAGCATAAACTAATTAAATAAATTAGGACAGCCCTAAATAGCCTTTAACATGTGAAAAATAGTGGCTAAAAGTGTACAAAAAGAGAGGAAGAATGAAGAGACACAAAACTAGTAAACACGAGCAAGGAGAGGTGGCTAACCTCTCCACTTTTTGAGACTTCCAAACCATGTTTTTCATCCCTTTTAAACTCTGAAAATTAGTTTGAAAGCCAAAGAAAAGAGAGCAACAACAAGAGGTATAAGCTACAAGTTAAGGCACAAAAAAGGGTGTTAGCCCTCTCTTCCTTTGGTAGCTATTCAACCCCAAGTTCCAACACTTGGAATGGATCCAAAACAACACCAAAACACTAGAAATAGATAGAAAGAGACAGAAATGAAAGCAAGGAGAAAGGTGGTAAGCTTTTACCTCTTGAAAAGGACAAGCTCTTATTGTAAACCAAACTCAATCCAAAGGCCCTCTCAAGTGTGAATTGTGATTCACAAGTCTCAACCAAGGCTCTAAGGTTTTGCTCTAAGGTTGTATATGGTGTAAGGGTGACAAAATATCTCAAAGCTAGCTTGCACAAGAAGGAGCTTACAGGGGTGATTTAGCTTCTTTGAAAATTTTCTAACCCTCAACATAGTGGGATCAACTCGTATTTATAGAATTTGAGCAAAATAGGTCAAAAATATCTTCAAAAATGGACAGCTGGCTGATTCCCACCCAGAACAATGTTTCTCGCCAAAGAGACTTGGCCGGCCCCAAATGGCCATGATCGGCTCCCAATGGGGCACGACCGGCTCCTAATGTGCTCCCATGTTCCTTTGTTTCAGGCTCAGTGCAAGTCAGCACAGGGTTCAAAAATGAAATTCTGGGGTACAAATAGTGTAACTATAAAAGGTCTGGTCTTGTTTCGAAGCGTGAACTTAGATCCTTTGTTAAGAATTCGAACCTCAACGCAACTTTCATCATCGAGTACGCAGAACAAAGCATCCAAGTCTTGCGAGCGGTCAAAAATGGGGTGTCTACAGTTACCCCTCTTTGACAGAGCTCGAAGTCATGGAATGATGTGAGTGAATGTCAAAGCCCAGACAGGACCCATTTGACGAGGCTGTAAGACTTGGGCAAGAAAATAAATGAAAATTCAATCGGTTGAACCCAAGGGTTGCCTACGTATCCTTTTGCGAAGAATCAAACATGCGTAGGTCAGGGGAAAAATGCAAAATGATATGCAGAAAATAACTTATGATCATGCAATGAAACAATGCAATCAAAATAATAATGCAACGTTGAACGAAAGCATAAATCAGAGCAAAACAAATCCAGCCATGTCTCACACGGAAAGAAGTGAGTCAATAAACACGTCTCATGTGAAAGGAACAAAGAAAGTACAAACCAAACTACGTCTCACGTAGAAAGGATGTAAGAAAATGCAGACCACTATGTCTCACGTAGGAAGGGTGAAAAGCTCCATGCCAATTTGCGTCTCACGCAGAGGGGGTGGAGGATGGTGTGAACACTAGGCGCACCTGATGTTTCGAGCAGAGGAAAATAACTCTGAGTGCGTCTTACACAGGAGAGAAGATGGTGTGAACACCAGGCGCACCTGATGGTTTTAATCGAGGAAACTTGAGATCCTAATGTGTCTCGCATGAAAGGAGGAAAGATGGTGTGAACAACAGGCGCACCTGCTGTTTTTAACCAAGGAACCTCAAGATCCTAACACGTCTCACGCGAAAGGAGGAAAGGTGTAAACAAGCAAGAGCACCTGCCATTTTTAGCCGAATGAAATCGAGATCCTAACGTGTCTCACGCGAAAGGAGGAAAAGTGGTGTAAACAAACAGGCGTACCTGTCGTTTTTAACTGAATGAAATCGAGATCCTAACGCGTCTCACACAAAACGAGGAAAGGTGGTGTAAACAAATAGACGCACCTGCCGTTTTTAACCGAATGAAATCGAGATCCTAATGTGTCTCACGCAAAAAGAGGAAAGGTGGTGTAAACAAACAGGTGCACCTGCCATTTTTAACCAAATGAAATTAAGATGCTAACGTGTCTCACGCGAAAGGAGGAAAGGTGGTGTGAGGTTTAAAAACCCCTCGAATCAGCGAAAAGGTAAACGAGTTTTCAGAACTCGAGAAAACAGGGTTATCACATCCTAAGAAGGCCTTGAAGGATGAAACCCACGGAGATAACCCACTGAGGGCCAAGTTCTAACAAATCAAAATAACATACAAATATACAAATTCAAATGACACTCAAATTAGGAATTTAAAAGCGAGTTTGCCAAATTTTGAAAATGGGCTTAATTTGAATAAAAGAACGCATCACGAATCAAAACAAATAATGAAAGGATGGAACCAATTATAAATTAATGGAGCGAAATAATGGAACAAATTATGACTTAGGCAGAACAATTAATAAAGTAACGAAACAACTTAAACAAAACAAATGGAGTCCAACAAAACGAATTATGAATGAAACAAAACAAATCTAAACCAAGCTATACAATACACAAATTATGAATTTAAACCAAGCCCTGCACTAAACAAATTATGAATTTAAACCAATCAAACAAAACGAAGTAACAAAACTTTTTTTTTTCCTTTCCTTCTATTCTCTCTTTGTTTCTTCTTGTTTGTATTTTTTCCTTTCTTTCTTTTTTACTCTGCTTTTTCTTTTTCTTTTTTTTTTACTTTCCCCAAATTTAGATTGAGGGCCAACACGAAAATGAACAAATAATAAATAAAATAAAAAGGCTGCATTTGGTGCTGGCTGGGCCTCAATGAAGCACAGCCGGGCTCAAATGGAGCTAGCCGGGTCGCGATGGTAGCAGAGCACAGTTCGGTAAAATTGCAATTCATGGCTGTTTAAAACAAGACCTAACCCCTCTTTTACCCACACCTTAAGTCGAATAACCCTTCCCTCTCTCTCTAACCTTCCTTTCTCTCTAGATTTTTCCTCTCCTTGAGTTACCCAACAACTCTCGCGAATTTTTTTCGTAAAACCCTTTCAATCCTCTACATTTTGAACTGAGCAAAACTTGATTTGGTTGAGTTTTGAGTTTTCTATTGATTTTTCTTAGATTCTCACACATTTTCCCACACTTTTCCCCTTTTCCCCTTTGATTCCTTACTCTCTCTTTGTTTTCTCTCTCCTAGGGTTTAGACTTTCACTCAAACTCACTCACTCGCTCACTTTTTTTCATTTTTCTCACTTTTCTCACTATGGCTAATGACGAAGTTCCCATTCCCGACCCCGTTGTTGATACTGGAGCCGTCTTAGGTGGGGACATAGAGGCTGAGGAGTCATCCCTCCCATTCCTGAGTCCATATTGCCTTCCCTTGCTGATAGACCTTTCGATGTGGCCACCAACTAGCCACGCACACATGCTCTGACCCTGGCGGCATTCTGCGATTTGAGGGTCTTATCCCTGGGATTGATGAGGACATTCTACTACGAGAGCCTATGGAGCACTTGTTCGTCAATGTCTCCACGATAAGCAATTTCTTCTTCTTGTTTGAACATAATTGAACACCGTTCAATGTACTATGGATACTGAAAACATTCCCACACCATAGGTGATAGCCAGGAGGATTAGAGGTTACGGGTCTATTTCTGGCCCCAAGCATTGGTACGAGAGGCTCCCCGCAGAGGTCCGTACATTTGTCAATGTGACCGGCTTCGACCTTTCTGTTTTGGACTGGTGCAGATGAGGGCGGAGCCATTATTACACGGGGCCCTGGTGAAGAGATGGTGGGTCACCACAGACTCGTTCCACTTTTTATCGATCGGGGAGCTGACTCTGACCCCGTATAATTTCTTGATGCTCACTGGCCTGCGGGTCAGGGTTGGCAGCCCGATCCTTTTTGATCCCAACATGGCGCAGTGGAAAGCTGCATAGCTTCACCTCCTTGGAGCGATTCTCGATGCTGCTAGTCTCAGGATGGTGAGGTACAGTTGGTTCCTAGAGCACTTCTCCACTCTTCAACTAGCTACTCCGGAGGAGGTCGCCCAGTACACCTGCAGATTTCTTCTGCATCTCCTTGGTACTACCCTATTTACAAATGGAGAAAATACCATGGGGCTGTACATCCTAGGGGCATTGGTGCACTTGTCATGGGTGGTGGAGTACGACTGGGGTGGTGTAAGCCTGGCCACGCTGTACTGCTATATGAGCTTGGCCTCCCGCCGAAAGACTGATTTACTTGGCAGTTACTGGAGAGTTTGGGAGGTACACTTTACACTTCTTTTCCGGTTTTGCTTTGCATTTCCTGTTTATCTCAATCACTTTACTTACTCACTTGCCTTTCTTATTCTTGCAGTTGTGGCTTTACACCTATTTCACTTCCCTCGCTCCAGTCTCCATGAGGCCGACTGAGTTGTCAGTACCTTGCTCCTGGTACTACAACGCCCAATTTGAGTACGCCAGTGCGTGGACCGAGACTTCCTTTACTTCCGTCGCTTCTTCGACATCGTCACCGCAGATAGGGTAATAATACTAGCCTTGATCTTTCACTGTTTTTGCCATTTCCATACTGTTGTTTCCATACTGCCCTGCCATTCCCATACTATTCAACCTTATTCTTGCTTTGCACCTCCTGTTCATAGGTTAACTGGCACCCTAGGGTGAGTATCCCTCAGGCATCGAGGGTGTTTTACGTTGTTGCATAGGAGGCCTCCACCATGTGAATTCTCTCCGAGGGCCCTTTGGCAGGGCATACTATTTGGAAGAGCAGTTTATTCGCCAGACTTGGGGTCAGGCTGATCCTGATGTTCCACATCCTCCTCTTTCCAGCATGAGAATTGCTAATGATCTCCAAGACAGGCCCCTAATCGATCACTTGATACAAGGAGAGGACGATGACTGATACCACGAGGCTGGCGACTTCATTACATTCTTATAGACTCGAGTGATGGCTTCGCTTTCTAAGGGTGTGGTCCACGTACTTTCCAAGGCTGCTGCCGCCATTGCTAGAGGTACTCTCGTTGTAGCTCCTATTCCCGGGCTTCCTGCGATTCCCACCGAGGTCGTGTACATGTGACCGGATGGAGTGATCGAGCAGATCCCTCTTGAGCAGATCCCTCTTGAGCATATCGAGGAGAGGGACCATAGGTCGGTGATTGCTCCCGGCATCGAGCAGGTACACGCTTCTTTATACTTCTGTCCGCTGTACTTTCTCATTTCTTTCCATGATGCTTTAGTGCTTTATCCTGCTGTATTGTATTACTTCTACTCACTGTACTCTGGTCTTTTACTTTTGCAGGTGCCCACGGGATATGTTGATGATCTCCTCTGGACAGTCGACCGACTACTTCTGATGGTGTAGAGGAGGCAGACTGCTCTGGTTACTCGCGTGATTGAGGTATACTTCGTTTATAGTTCATTTTTGTTTACTGGTTTTGCAATCTTGTCCACCATTCTGTTGAGTTATACTGATGATAGTGCTATTTTTAGCTTGAGTTGGTGCTAGCTGCACCTGCAACCTCCAACTAGGAGGAGAGGGAGACGGGCCCAGTGAGAGACAGAGGATGGGCCGATCGAGGGGGAGGCAGAGCGAGGCAGCGCTCGCCTTCTGAGGATTCCTTTGATGGGTACTGTAGACACCCCATTTTTGACCATCCTCAAGACTTGGATGTTCTTGCAGGTACATCTAGTGACAGGTTTGATTGCTCGTCGATCGCTCAAACTCCGCGGTGGAGCGCCCTAGGTTTGATCTTTCCAAACCCTACATCAGTTCTATCTCATTTTTGGACCATGTTTTGGTCCTTTTGGCATGTTGCTTTTGAAGCACTGCCAGCCATGGGCTTTGTCTTGCGGCCATTGATGTGCCCTGCCGGCCATCATTGATGGCCGGCCGGCCACCAGTGCATCAATAGATATTTTTAGATATTTTTTGACGGCTGTTTGCACAGATTGGAGCATCTGCTTGCATGTGGATGGTTGGATCTTTTCAAGATGATTTTATATCTTTTATATATAGGGGCCTTCCTCTTGCATGCAAAGGGTTACAAAATTTTGTGAGCAAAATTTCTGCCTCTCTCTCTAGAATTCTCTCTCTCTTCCTTTATTGTGCTTGAAAGTGAGTTTTCTCTACACATTTGCACTAAGACCCTTAGCCAAACACCTTGAACTTGGAACTGAGGTTCCTTAAAGCTTGGTTTGAGGTCTTAAGCTTGGTTTTAGCTCAGAGTTATGGTTGTTTTGTTGTTTTGCTTCAAAGGTAAAGCTTACCTCTTTTAAAGCTTTGTTTTATTTGGTTGTTTGGCCACCTCTTTACACTAATTTGGCCTGGTTTTTCAACCATAAAAAACTCTGTTTTTAAGGTTTTAAAATAGTGGTTTGAGCCTTGTTGAGTTAGGGGGGTTTGCCTCTTTTTTTGCTCTTTGGCTTGTGAAGTCTTTTGTGCCTCTTTTCAAGCTTTTAAAGCAATCTTTTCTTGGCCTTTTAACCACTGAATTCCAGAGGAATTTCCGAGGTAAAAACTTGGTTTTGAGGTCCAAAATAGGAGGGGGTGGTCTCCCCTCCTTGTGTCTTGTTTGCATGTGTAGATGGCCTAGCAAGTGAGCATGTTTTTGCCACTAATTTAGCATGCTTTAGCTCTGAGTCTTGGCCATATGAGTCTTGTTATGCATTGTTGTAGTGTAAATATCTTCACTAGCTTTGTGTTTCAAGGCCTCTAACATGTTGTGCATGTGTTGCTTGCATGTTGTAGCATCATTTAACATGTGATTTCAGTTCATATATCTTTGTCACACTCTTACATATCTCACTCTTTTATTGCTTTTGAGAGTTGTGCTTTAAGCCTTGTTTGTGGCCTAACATGTGAGCATGATTTTCTTGCCTTTTGTGCTTCCATTTCAGCATGTTGTAGCCACTGCTTTGATATGTTTAAGCTCTGTCCAGAGCTGGTTTGGTCATTTGTGCTTGATATTGGATGCCTCTAGTGTAGTGCTCTTCACTAGCTTTAATGCTTTTGGTTCTTAACATGTTGTGCATGAGTTGCTTGTATGTTGTAGCATTATTTTTCATGCTATTTCAACACTGAAAATTCTGTAACCTCCCTTATTTCTTCATTTTTCCATTTGCTTTGAGGTTTGTTTAATCTTGAGGTTGTGTTTAAGCTTGAGATAGAGCTTGTGCTCAATGGTTTTAGCTCTCTTTTGAGGGTTTCTACTAACCAAAGGCATGATCTCTCTCATGTCTTAAGCCATCTTTTGGCTGACTCTTCTCTCATTAGAGGACTTTCACATTGGACAAATTGACTAAAGAATGACTTGGTAATGTTAAAATGTGTAAACAAGAATTGGACAAGTAAAACATGACTAAGATAAGCATGTTGTGTTTGCATTTCATTGTGTTCAATCGGACGTTATATTGAACACAATGTAGATTTGTCCATTTCATACTCAAAGTGATGAAATGAGCCAATCTCCTTTGTCTCCATCACCCTTGATCATGCATGATAGGGTGGTGGTCTAGAGTCTTGTTTTTGGGCATTTGTTGAAAGTGTACAACTTGGATCTTTGGCCATCATGCATTGAAAATGCTTGATTGGTGGTTTTGGATCCAAGAATGCCACTCCTTTGATGTTTTGAGATGATAAGGAGGGGCATAGTACAAACATAGCCTTGGAAAACCCTCCATTTTCCTCTGTTTGTGCTTTATTGCAGTATGGTGATTCAGCACACCAGTGGCCGGCAGTGGCTCACTGATGGCCGGCAAGGCTTCATCCTTGGCCGGTAGTGCCTCTCTCTAGCCGGCAGATGGCCGGCAGCAAGCTCTCATGGCCGGCAGGCCACTAGTGCATTCCTCAGCAGTGAATTGGTAAGGTGGAGCAGAAAGTTCTTGGAGCAACCCTGCAAACAGAGCCTCTCAAGAGCAAACCAGAAGGTATTTCGGGGTGAAAACCGAGCGCATGCATATTCAACTTCCCAAAACAGAGCTGTGGTAGTGTTGTTTATTGCTTTGCATGTTTAGTTAGTGTGGATGTTGTTTTAATTAACTAGTTTGCTAATTAGTTAAAGTGTTGTAATAATTAGTAATTAGTTTACTAGTTATTCGTTTGGTTTGTAATAATTAGTCTAATTAGCATAATTATATTAGTTTGATTAGTTAGCTTAGCTTAGTGTAGCTTAGCTTATTCATTCGGACCCTTCTTCGAGAGGGCACAATGTTGTAATAAGCGTGTGTGTGTGTGTGCATGTCTTCCAACCCCACGTCTTTGTCCCTTTTATTTACCTGCTTTCGATGGTTAGATTAGGGGCACATTTTGATTAGCATACCTTATGCTTGCATGTGTGCATCATTCATCTGTCTGGCATGCACCGGGCTCGGCGCATCATTCAAACTGCATCGTATTTCAATACTTATTTGAATACGTGTATCAAATTGTTGCATTCATATGCCATCTTAGATAACCGAGCCTAATAGTTGCATATTGCATGTGTTGCATTAGGCATTCTGTATAGTTAGGATCATGCATATTTCTAACTAGTTTTTGTTTTGGCTTGGAGTACACTGTAAGTGTTATGCTTTAGCATACTTGCATGAGTGTGAGTGTTGCCATGATAGCATGCTTGCCATGAGGCTATTTGCTTAAGTGATTAACTGCTTGAATGCTTGTAGGTGAAGGCTTTATTGCTTGAATTGGGACAATTCGACAAATAAATGTTTTAAGCCCACTTTGCGAAGTGGCAAATCATCATGTTTTAAGCCCACTTGAGGGTGGCAAATCCGCATTTTAGCCCACTTGCGAGTGGCACTTTCAAACCATTTTTGAAAGCAAACATGAGTTGTTTTGTTCCAATTCTCGCGACTTAGTCTATACTTGTATGTGTGCGCCACATAGTAAAGTTAGCTAATAACTGGATAAGAACACATGAGGTTTATAAAACATCATATCATGCTTAGTAGAGGCCGATCTTTTGATCGGGTGAGTGGGGGTGCTCATTTCAGGACCTTCACCTCTCGTACCCAAGTTCCCGAGCCGAGGCAACTTTGGTGATGACAGACACGTGGCCTTTGGCACGAGTTAGGATTTCCTAAATTTCCTAAAAATAAAATATTTAGGTGGCGACTCTGTAATCTGGCAAAGCGGTCCAGTTTTGGCATTATTTGATTCAAAATCTAATTTTCCAAAATGATTTTCCAGATTGGACTCTTTGGTGTTTATCATTCTCACATTGCACTTTGTGAGATTAGATTCAGAATCGTCACAGGAGTCCGAACTGTAGGAGACCAATTTGCATCTCTTTGAAAGGGGGGGCGTGCAAAGAAAGTCGAGTCTACAGTTTCTGGACGACCCCCAAGGATGAGGGGGACGAGGTCAACATGCCGTCCAGCAGCCCAGTGATGACAATGACTCACCTCAGTCGAGGAGGAAGAGAGTGAGGATGGGTTGATTTTGCTTTTCTTTTCTTTTCTTTTGCTTTGTAGTTAAAAACTAGCCTCAGATAGACCCTTATATTTTATTTTTGAAGATTTTTTCTTTTCTTTTGTTTTTGTAAAACAATGATCGGGGATAGACTCTTCTGTTCATGCAAAGCCTACTTTGGATGATTTGTCCTGTATTGCATAGCATGTGATGACTAAATGGCATAACCGTTGCATGATAATATTGTACAAGGCTTTAGAACTATGAATGCTTGCTTTTGAATTATTCTTGAATCGGATAACAACCTACAACTAGACAATGCAAAATACAACTCAAAAACAAGAAAAAGAAATGAAAATAACCTAAAAACACTAAACAACACCTTATACGAACAAGACAAAACTCAAAACACAGCTCCAGTTCGCCAAGGTGAGAACCTGCTTTCTCTACAATTGCTCTAGTTTGGGTAGTCATTGAGAGCCGGCCAGGTCCCTATAGGCATGGTCGGGCTCCAATAAGGCACGGCCGGCTCTAAAAGTGAACTTTCACGGTTTCGGCCTAAACGCTCTTTTTTTTTTTAGTCGCACTTCGCTTTGTTTCTCGTTCCTCTATGCCGCCGTTCGATGCTGGAACACGATTACGCATGTATTTCGCTTCAGATCACAAGAAATGTGTCTGACACTCGAAGAATTTCAAGCACTGATGGAATCTCGGCGCGATGAAGAAATCATGCCTCAGCCCCGTTTCAGCCATGCACGGGCACTTGGTCAGATGTGTGGGTTGACATTGCACGAGGCTCGATCTTTGGCTCATGATAGGGAGTTGGATATCCCATGTTTAGTGCATCGATTTTCCGCTATTGGATACAAAAGTGACCTTCTTTGGCGAAGCTACTAATAACATGCTCTCTGTTTATGCTTACTTGCGCACTTCCTTCTTGTCCCTAGTTTCAGCAAAGCTAGCATCTGGTTGATCGAAGTGGCCCAATGCCTGAAAGAGGGTAGGAGTTGCATGGATTTGGCACTAGTCGAGACCTTGATGGGTCTAGATGCTTAACGTCGGCGAGAGACTACTCGATTGGCAGGGGGTCCGCTTCTTGTCCAGGTATTATTTCCCACTCTCCTTATTTATGTTTCTCACAACACTCAACACTCAATCTCTATTTTTTTTTTTGTTTTTTGTTTTTGTTTTTGTTTTTTTGTTTTTTTCAAAATCTTTTCCTTACTTTTCCCTCATCGTACACCTCTCTATTCTTTAATCTCTCTTATTTTCATCCCTCCCCAGGTATGGTTGATGGATAAGCTGAAAGTGATGGACCCTTATCTTGAGTATTCAGCCAGGGCTTACTTCTTTCACCAACGGCTAGTGGACTTCCCTTCAGAGGGGTTATGGTGTGACTGGATGTGTAGCTGGCCCATAGTTGACATAGCTTGGCGTTGCCCCTGGCTTGATTTGACTGAGATGAGTTATAGCATGTCCCAACAGTCAAGTGTAGAGTTAATTGGCCTCACACACTACGTGTTCTATTTCCTTATCCAGCTCAAATGCCAGTTTGGGCATGATCAGACTCGTCCAGATGAAGGGGTGGAATACACGGTTTCAGTTTCGGTTCATGCCTCTCACTTTCTGCGGTATCTTGCTGCTTGGAGGACGAGAGAGGTTTTGGCCCCTACTGTTAGCCTCAGTTACATCTTGTCTGATGAGTGCTTGGCTTGGCTCGAAGAGGAGGTAGAGGTTGGGCCATCTTTAGCTGCAGAATCCTCTATGAGGGCGAGCAGAAGACATAGAGCCATCTGACTTATCTGTACCCCTAGTTTTATTGCTTTGATCTTCTTTTTTTTTTTTGAAGTTTTTATGTAAAAGTAACTTTGGTTTAATCAAAGAGTTACAGAATGCACTTGTGTTGAAATCAATGTAATTAAAGTTGCGAGCACTGAAAATTTTCATTTTTGGTCTAAAATGGTCTAAGTTGTAAAGGGTAAACTTTTACGAAAATCAGTCCATTAAAACTTTTCAAACAATTTTCAAAAACAATCACTACCTAACACACATGGATTCAGTCCTTAAGATGTACAATCCCTGATCGGAAGATCACAGCCACTTCTAATTGCATTCCCCATTATTGCTTCATCTTGCAACTGACCTTCTGCCAACTGGAGGTAACCCAACCGAGCCAATAGATAATGGAAAAGATGGACCGATCAAATTAGATAAACGGGACAATAGATTTGGAGATGGTTATGGCCGACTTCGGGATAAAGTTGCCTACGTGTCACACCTCAAACCCGCCCCTAGCAGTTTGGGCATGATCTATGCAGAAATGGACACTTAACCTGATATATAACATAGGGGCCTGAACGGAAGCATTGATATCATATAATAAAACATAAGAAGGTATGACATCCATTGAGCTACTATTACCATGCCAGGATCACAGACATTGCAAAAAGGAGATACACATTCGAGAGCTAGTTATAAACATATCCATATACAGATCCAGCCCTAAGGTTGGGCGTATGACAAAACATTATGTACATTTCCTCCCAAGCCAATAACTAAAGTATACGCCATAGTCTAGCAAAACACTGCAAAAATGTACGACTTCGACCACGTGCCTGGCTATGCTTAGGCTGACAAAAATGTGACGGTGTCAGGACTAGGACTGACCTCCCGGTTGGTTATCTATAGAAACAAACATAATATAGAGTGAGCCAGGCGCAATGAACAATAGTACTTAAATGACTCGGTGCACAATTCAAATTATAATATATTTCAAAGCATTCCGATTCTGTACAATTTTCAGGACGACGGTTCACAACTTCACAGATTGGCCCTTGGCCTGATGGGTTCACACATTCACAAATTGGCCCTTGGCCTCATAGATTCATAGCTTCACAAATTGGCCCTTGGCCTCATAGATTTGTAACTTCACAAAATGGCCCTCGGCCACATAGGTTCATACTTTCACAAAACGGCCCTCGGCCACATAGGTTCATACTTTCACAAAATCTTTCGATGTTTCCATGATTTCACATTGTATCTCAAATAGCATACATATCAACATAGTTCTTGCAAAAAATATAACGTCAATAACAATCATTATTAACGATATTAAAGATACACCGAAGTACTATTACTCACAGTGTTGCTGCGGGGCACTAGTTCCTCCCGAAGCGTGTCCTGCACACATTCACAACTTTTAAGTTAGTTAATTCCTCTTTGTTGAATTAGTTCCTGATTCACTCCACTTCAAACGAATTTACAAACATCAATAGGCACAAAATACAATTTCTAAAAATATCTGAGGGTCAAACACGTGAAACGGAGTGAACCATTTTTTCCAGCTTGGGCCGCACGTGCGGCTGTGAGCCCTGCACGTGCGGCAAAGGTTCCCGCACGTGCGGTAGTGATGCCCCGCACGTGCCTTTTTAGCAGTGTTCAAGCCCCAAAATGCCTCATTCCTCGCACGTGCGGCCATGACTCCCGCACGTGCAGCTGGGGTTCCCGCACGTGCGGCCATGACCCCCGCATGTGCGGCGATTCTGCTCAAAATGGTCCGAAAATTCTCTCAAAATTCTATTTTTGTGTAGGTGTTTTTAGGGCCTGAAACCTACCATAAATTGCTGGTATAAAGTTTTAAATTCATATGACTAGGAACCAAAATACATACATCACTTGAGTACAAGTTAGATCATTATTCTTCAGTTCATAAACACACTCAATCTCATGAGATTTCTAACTTTACTCACACATATATACAAAGCCATGCCATATAATTGAATTCAAGAAAGGAAATTGAAGGAATAAAGTGTAGCTTCTCATTAAGACTTCAATTGAATCTAAACATTCAAAAGTGAGGTTATCTTGCCAATTCACTTCTTACACACACATATCATCATAATCCCAACCCTTCAGTGACAAGATTATGAGGGCATCTCACACAAATTAGGAAAAGAAGAGTTGTAGGAGTTAATGATAAGCTTAAGTAGACATTCCAACTATCAAACACACACACACACACACACACACACACACACACACACACACACTTAAGTATACATTCCATCACAACTCCAATCCACACCACATCAAGAACTTCTTACTTTACATCAAGGAGAGAAAGTGGAATTAGATGAATTAGACTTACCTTAAGCTTTGAATTCCCTCTAAGTTATCCAATTTTGATCTTGAAGAAGTTCCCCTCGAGTTCCTTTTCTCTCTACCCTTTCTCAGAAATGAAGTTAGGAATTCTTAAGGCAATTGGTTAAGAACACACATATATATATATTAGAACCTAATAGGACAAAAATCAATCGTTTAATCATCCTAAATTGAAATTTCACAGCAATGTTTATTATTACTTAAAAATTATGCTAACTTCAAATATAAAATCAATTTCGGCTTATCAAGTGCCTAAGGCCCTCAATTTCTGAGTCAAACATTCCAATTGTGACAGATCTTTTCCTTATTAAACAGATGTGCATCTCTAACCATAGAGTTTACTTAATTAAACTCAATTTCACATGAAATTTCACAATGAGCACTTAAAAGCACAAAAGTTAGGGATTGAAACCATACTAAAATTATACACGAGGGTCGGGTTATTACACTACGTATCCCAAAGATGGGAATCAGACCTTACATAGTTCAGTGAGGGTTCACTCGAGTATTTATTCTCTCCTTTTGCGCTCTAACTTTTGCCAAGCTGCCTTTTCGGATTTTCAGCCTTGCGAGCTCAAATTTTCTTCGTTTCTAATTTTTCATGCTCTAACTTTTGACTAGGTTGCCCTTTTGGATTTTCGGCCTAGCGAGCCTCTCAGGGATAGTATTTCTTCAACTTGTCCATGTTGATCGGCTGTGAGAACTCCAGACCATCTAGATGCATAAGAATCATCGCTTCCTGGGACCAAATTGACTTGATGATATAAGGACCAATCCAGTTGGGTCTAAACTTGCCCCTAGGGTTATGAATAGGCGTAGTTGTCTTTCAGCACCTTGTCCCATTCCTTGAGATTTCTAGACTTAACTTTCTTATTAAAAGCCCTAGCAATTCTGCGTTGGTAGCCCTAGATGTGATGCAATGCCTTCAACCTTCTCTCGTCAAATAACATTAATTCTTTAAATCTGCTTTGTTGCCAGTCCGCCTCCGCTATCTGACACTCGGCCATAACTCGCAGCGCCAGTACTTCAATTTTGATTGGCAGAACAGCTTCCATCCCATTCACCAGAGAATGGGGGTTTCCCCTGTGGATGTCCGAATTGACGTTCTGTAGCACCAGAATGCGAAGGGTAATTTATCCGGCCAGTCCCTATAGGTCTCAACCATCTTTCGCAGGATGTTTTTAACGTTCTTGTTAGCGGCTTCAACAACTCCATTGGTCTATGGTCTATATGTCGATGACTTGTGAAAAGCCACGTTATATTTCTCGAGCAGATCCACCACCTCTTTCTTGAAGTGCGAGCCATTATCTGATATAATCTCGTTCGGAATCCCATACCGGTAGATGATGTTATTTCTGATGAATTTGGCTACATGCGATGCTTTCAACACGGCATAGGACTGAGCTTCCACCTACTTCGTGAAGTAGTCAATCGCCACCAGGATGAACTCGTGTCCATTTGACCCCTTTGGCATGACCAGCCCAATGGCATCGATTCCCTAAATTGAAAAAGGCCATGGTGAAGTCATATTATAGATATTCGAGGCAGAATATTCATGCGATTAGCATGGATCTAACATTTATGGTACCACCGAACAAAACTAATGTAGTCCTCCTCCACGGTTGACTAGTAATAGCCTTGTCTAAGGATCTTTCAGGCTAGCATCACACCATTCATGTGAGCTCCGCACTCTCCTCCGTGGATAGCCACCATAAGGCACTTCGATTCTTCTTCTTCTTCAACACATAGCTTATGCATTCCCAGATGGCCTCTCTTGTATAACTTACCCCCACAAATGATAAATTAGATGGCCAGACATCGTGTTTCCCATTTGTCCTTAGCATTTGCCCTTGGTGGATACGTCCCATTCTCAAAGAAATTCCAAATGTCTTAATACCAGGGATTCTTGTCATGAACCTCATCCATTGCGGTAATGGTCTCGTGAGCAGGCGTATATTTCTATTCAATGATGATTGGACGCATCTTAACTCCCAGCAGGATGCCTACCATAGAAGATAAAGTTGCTAATGCATTAGCAAACTGGTTGTTCTCCCTTAATAGATGTGTAAACGTCAGCTTTTCAAACCTCAGAATTAGCATATCCAGGGCCTGATGATAAGCCTTTATTTATCTTCTTTAACCCGCCAATCTCCGTTGGCTTGAGAGACAACCAAGTTTGAATCTCCTATGACATCCAACCTTATTGCCCCTAGTTCTAGTGCAGCTTCCAAACTAGCAATACACACCTTATATTCTGCTTCGTTGTTGGACACTTTGAACCGGAGTTTGAAGGCTAAGGGTATATGGGAATCATCGGGTGCTTTCAGCAACACACCTGTCCCATAACCGTACTGATTGTACGCTCTGCCAAAATACATTATCCAAGTTTCTTCTTCTATTTGCAAAATATCTTCATCTGGGAACAAGTACTCTACTGCCTCATCTCCTTTGACTGGGTGGTCCGCCAAAAATTCAGCTAGTTGGTCATGCCCTAATTTCATGCCAAAAATGTTTTTGTGCTCTGAGGTGAGAACAGTGCAGGCAGAGCCTTTCTAGGCCCTGTTTGTCCCTTCTGCTCTTCTCTGTTATGTTAAACTCAAGAGAAGAGCAATTTCGAGTCCAAAACCACCAATAAGCACAAGTTGATAGCTTGCTGATCCCGAGCACGTTTAGACAGAAAAGTTAATAAATGTAATGAATACAACCACCCCTCCCTTCCATCATGAAGGCTCAAATAGGGAAGTAGACACGCTCTAAGTCTTATCAAAGTATCATGGATTGATAAGTGACAATTCTCGGAGCGATGGGCTTGGCATAATGTCCGGCCAAATCCAACCATCTAAACATTTTCTTTATGTTGGTTTCATTCATTTTAAACCAATTTTATTAATCATCCATTCTTTAATCAATTTGTTCGAAGTGATGTTTAAGTCCACTAAATGAGAAGAAATGTCAAACGAGAAGTGATTCATAGCATAAAAGGGAGACAATGCCTTGACGATGAAGCTCCGTAGAGATTAAGCCATTGAGCATAGGTCTCTTCCTCATGCCTTGAATAACAATCAATCATTTGAAATAAGTCTCAAACGAAAGAAAAGAAGAAAGGAGGGAGAGCGCAAAAATAATCACGTGAACTTGATTATTAGGATGAGACTCTTAATATGAAAGCTAAGTAAAGCAAAGCCATTAACTCAAATGACTTGGTGTCTAAAGGCCTAAGCAACCGAAGCCATGAGGACTTAGAACACAACAAGCTAGATATTCAAAGCATAAACTAATTAAATAAATTAGGAAAGCCCTAAACAGCCGCTAACATGTGAAAAATGGTGGCTAAAAGTGTACAAAAAGAGAGGAAGAATGAAGAGACACAAAACTAGTAAACAAGAGCAAAGAGAGGTGGCTAACCTCTCCACTTTTTTAGACTTCTAAACCATGTTTGTCAGCCCTTTTAAACTCTGAAAATCAGTTTGAAAGCCAAAGAAAAGAGAGCAAGAACAAGAGGTATGAGTTCTGAGTTAAGGTATAAAATAGGGTGTTAGCCCTCTCTACCTTTGGTAGCTATTCAACCCCAAGTTCCAACACATGGAATGGATCCAAAACAACACCAAAACACTAGAAATAAATAGACAGAGACATAAATGAAAGCAAGGAGAAAGGTGGTAAGCTTCTATCTCTTGAAGAGGACAAGCTCTTGTTGTAAATCAAACGCAATCCAAAGGCCCTCTCAAGTGTGAATTGTGATTCACAAGTCTCAACTAAGGCTCTAAGGCTTTGCTCTAAGGTTGTATATGGTGTATAGATATGGTGTAAGGGTGACAAAATATCTCAAAGCTAGCTTGCACAAGAAGAAGGAACTCATAAGGGTGATTTAGCTTCTTTGAAATTTTTCTAACCCTCAACACAGTAGGATCAGCTCGTATTTATAAAATTTAAGCAAAATAGGTCAAAAATATCTTCAAAAATGGACAGCTGGCTAATTCTCACCCAAAACAGTGTTTATCACAAAAGAGACTCGGCCGGCCCCAAATGGCCACAACCGGCTCCCAATGTGCTCTCCTGTTCCTTTGTTTCAAGCTCAATGTAGGTCAGCACAGGGTTGAAAAATAAAATTCTGGGGTACGAACAGTGTAACTATGAAAGGTCTTGGTTTGTTTCGAAGCATGAACTTAGATCCCTCGTTCAGAATTCAAACCACACTCAACGCAACTTTCATCATCGAGTGCGTAGGACAAAGCATCCAAGTCTTACGGGCGGTCAAAAATAAGGTGTCTACAACGTAACTCTTGGATATTACGTCATACATTGATGCAACATTATTACAAGTCAAATTTGAAAGTCAATCCGCGCTGCTCAATAGTCAAGATCACATCTAGATCTATTCAAGGCTTACTAATTTCACAATTCCAAACTCGTCAATTAAAACTACTTAGTGTGGGATGCCTTTTTCAGGTTACCAAACATGCCCGAAAGTTCAGATTCCCGATTTCTGATCTGATATCACTAGTGCAATGTGTAATAGAAAATGAGAGTTCAAATCCGACAACATTTATAGAAAATCCATTTTATTGCAAAATATTGCTAGAAATGGACTACATCACTACATTTTATAGTTGCCACCTAATCTTTTGGGAAAATTAGGAAACCCGTGACTCGTGCCAAAGGCCACCGTCCGTCATAACCAAAGTGTATCGGCTCAAGAACTTAAGTATGAGAGGGGAAGGTCATTAATTGAGCACCCCACTCACCCGATCCAAGATCGGCCTCTACTAAGTCATAATATGGTTTTTATTATCAATGTATATCCATACTTTGATTGTTGATAATGCTACCGTTACTATCTGAGGCATGCAAATATAGATTGTGCCATTAATTTTGGTTCTGCTCTAACTTCATGCATTTTTAAAAGGTTTTCTTGAACAAAATCTACAACATAAGAATCATCTACACTTCAAAATAAATGACACAACCTCCATCCACTAGGATTCAAACAGATATCTCACTTAAGCACTTGGGTTCATGATGTAGCAATAAATATGATAAGGACTATACACATGCAATATGCTAAAGCTCAAAAATTCTTACCTAGTACTCCAAGGTGAGTCCCAAGACACATGCAGATATATACAAATATACATGATCCTATATAAAAACTGCTAATGCAGTACATACGTAACATACATCTAGGAGTTCATATACTAAGACATGACGTGAGTATTATCTCAAGACATGAGGTTATACATGTATTCATCTTTTAAGATAGTAAATCCTACAAATGCGGATGATCTGGACCTGAATACATGAAAAATGAATGCACCTGAGGTCTATCTTTGAGAAATACTTTGCCCCTCTAAGCTGATCGAAAAGGTCATCAATTCTAGGTAGTGGATACCGATTCTTAATGGTGACTCTATTGAGTTGTCGGTAATCAATGCACAACCTAAGTGTCCCATCTTTCTTTTTAGCAAATAAGGTTGGTGCTCCCTATGGGGACGTGCTTGGCCTTATAAATTCCTTGTCCAACAATTCTTGCAACTGTGTCTTTAGCTCTCTCAATTCTGTTGGTGCCATACGATGTGGTGCCATTGAGATCGGTGATGTACCAGGTTGTAGTTCAATGGTAAAGTCCACTTCTCGCTTTGGGGGTAGTCCTGGTAACTCCTCTGGAAACACATCAGTATACTCGCACACCACACAAGGTAGCCCTAGTTCCATACGATCTTTGTCTTCCAGAACTAAGCTGGCTAGCCACCCAGCTAGGTGATCATGCCACTTTGACTTTCCAAATGTCAGTGATAGGGAATCTTGTTTATCCCCCTTAAATTGGAATTGCGTTCCGTCTTGAGAGTAAGCAGTCACCATCTTTCAATAACAATCAATGGTGGCTCTATGGGCTAATAACCAGTCCATTCCTAGGATAACGTCAAAGTCTAACATTTCCATGACTCGTAGGTCGCAAGTTAAACGTAAGCTAGAGACTCCTAGTTCACGTGATTTGCATACGAGATCTACTCGAGTTTGACCTCCTAGCGGTGAAGCTACACTCATAGGTGTTTCTAATTGTTCAGGCTCTAATCCCAAAGTTACAACACATGAAGTAGATATGAAAGAGTGTGATGCTCTAGAATCAAACAAGACTTGTACACAAGAGTTCATAAGGATGAGTATACCTTGAATCACTGAAGGATTTCCGTTGTCTTCTCCTTCTTGGAGTGCAAAGACTCTTCCAGTGGCACCCTGGTTTGGCACCCAAGGTTTCCTTGCATTGGCATCTCCTGGTTGTTGAGTCCTTGATTGTCCTACATTCTGATTAGCTGGCGACTGACCTCTATCGGATTGGGAATTTTTCGCAGCTCGCGTTCCCTAAGTTGGTACACATTTGTTTTGTTGAGTGGCCTCCCCTTGATTGATGTAGTAGCCTGACCTCTGCGGGCAATTGTTCCTAAAATGCCCTTCTTGGCCACATTCATAACACTTTCTAGCCCCCTCCCTATTACGTTGTTCAGGATTGTACCCTTGCTGTTGTTGTGGCCCCCTAGCATAAGGTACCGAGGCAGCAGGGGTCATATTGTTCCTTGAGGGTCCTCCACTTTTTGGCTGGTTGGCTCTAGATTGCTGACCTTGAGTCCTTGCAGTGTCCATCTTTTCTCTTTCTAAGGTAAGAGCCCTATCTACTACGTGTGCATAATTAGGTAGCTGCACTGCAACCAGCTTGTCTTGGATCCCCAAGTCGAGTCCCCACTCAAAGCACCTTACCTTATCTGTTTCATTTGCCACTATAGTTGTGGCATGGCGAGAAAGGGCCTCAAATCGATTGGCATACTGTGTCACAGTCATGCCTTTTTGTTTTAGTTGGAGAAATTTTTGGATCATCTCTTGCCTTATTGAGTTTGGGAAGTACTTTTCCATAAATAATTCCTCAAACTGTCTCCAAGAGAGGTTTGCCACCTGACGGCTTTCCTTAATCATTGTCCACCAGAAATCGGCCTCCCCGTCAAAGAGAAATAAAGCAAGGGACACTTGGTCCTGCTCGTTCTGAATCTCTAGCGTCTCCAATATTTTCTTCACTTGCCTTTCTTACTTAAAGATAAAATGCCAGTAAAATAGTCCAACACACAAACTTTTAAACACTAGGATTTCATTAATGATAATAAAAGATCAGTACATTCATAAAAGAAAAAAGGAAAACTAAACAAAAAAAATTCATTCTACCCCTGCCTACTTCATTTTTTTTTTTTATACCATAAACCCTAAGTTAGAAACTAGGACTATTACAATTAAGTGCTACAAAATTTGTTGTTGTCCTAATTTCTACACTTGTCATTTCCTAACTAAGCAAATGCGCACAACGTTGACGCACTGTTTCCTCAAACTCCCATGCCTCATCGGGTAGCCCATAACACTCCCAGCGGACAAGGACCATCCGTACCCTATTCTGACCCACCATTCGTCTAATCACACAGGTAAGGATCTTGTAATACGTGGCAGCTCTATAAAAATTCACCAATGGGTCTAGGGTTCGGACAACGTGACCGAAAAGAGGTTGGGTAGTCTGGATATCTTGAAGTAGAAACGCATCACCCTTGTTTGCGACGTACTGTGGAGGTAGGTTCCATACTCGATAGAAATTATTGTCCAGATATTCTCTTTTCTGGACTAGCCTGATAAACATATCCTTTCTAGGCGAGCTCCTCCAATAGCACATCCTAGTAGGGGTAACCCTCACAAATACTGCCTTTCCATATGGCAGGACGGGTGGCACCATCATATGCCTCAAGGCCACCTTAGGGCCATCCTCTATCGAGGATTTAGGATCGAACTCCGCCATTTCCTTATCAGAGTCAGACTCAAGATCGGAATCACCCTCAACTCCTACTTCGAACTCTTTTTCCAAGTTCTCTTCTGGCTCTTCTTCTAGGTCCTCCTCTGGATCCTCCTCTGGATCCTCTTCCCAGTCAATAGGCTCATCTAACATCTTAGGTTCTTCCTCCAACCATCCATTTTGATTTTCGTTTGCCATCTACAAAAATCAAAATTTTACTTAGTAACTAAAAATGCTCACTATAACCACTAATAAGTTATTTAACAAGCAAGCTTAGGGTTTCCCAAGGTCTCAAGGGTTTCTCAACCTAAGCTCTGATACCATGTTGTGACGCCCCAAAATTTAAGGACATCATAATAAGATTTAGAAACTTAAAATCAATATTGCCACCAATATTACTAACATCCATTAATTAACAACCCAGAATTTAAAGTTCTTACATCACAACTTAGTCTTAGTACATAATAGAAATGACACAAATATAAAAAGAAAACAAGAGAAAAACTAGAAATTTAAGGAAATGGTTTATGGGACTTGGGCACACTTCAAGCTAACCAAGGCTGAGTGTCGCCTTGCAAGGCCTCGGTGTTTCCTTCGGTTTCTTCGGTACCTGGCATAAAACGCCAGGGCAACGGGAATGCCAATGAGCGACGAGCTCAATAAGATACTACAACCCGAAAATACCCACCCCGATAATGATACTCACAATTTATGAATAATGTGTAGTAACAGAATAACAAGAACATTTAGTAAGAATAATTGTCATATTGAATCCTAATTAAAATAATTTATAAACAACAAATATTGAACACCCACAAAATTATTATTCTTAATAATGTCTTTGTTAGTGATTGAATTGGGTCAATTTAAAACTAACTTTTACACTAATATACATTTAAGATAGACTCTGGATAAAATTAATTAATTAATTTTTTTTATTTTTTTATTTTTTCTTTTAAGAATAATTAAATGTGGGTTTTCACATTCACTATATTCCTCGCTCAGTTTGTTTGAAACAATACAACATTTTGATTTTGAACATATGAGCCTCAAAACATTGTGGTAACATCTAGAGTTGCACCACTAAAACTCATTTAAAAATAGGTTTCCCTTATGGTCGAAAAACGTTTTGTCCAAAATAGGCATTGAATGGTTAAAACTTGATCCTTAGGCTTCTTGTCGCAGAACTTGTAAAGATTAACACATCTTGTCTTCATCATTGAGAACTCAAAAGGGAGCGCCTAAGTCTCAAGGCTAGTAAAAAATGGGGTGTCTATAGTTTCCCCTCTTTGACAGAGTTCGGTGAGTCATTTCATGACATGAGTGAATGTCAAAGCTCGAAGACGACCTTTTTTGATAAGGCCATAAGACTTGGCTAAACAACCAATAATGTGGATAAAATTTGGTTGAACTCGAGGGTTGCCTACGTATCTCTTTGCAAGAAATCAAACTAGCGTAGTTTAGGGGCAGAATGCAAATGCCATGCTCGAAATACATTTTGAAAAGTTAGGCCTACGCGGCACGTACTTCCATGATTTGATAGTTAGGCTTACATGTACCACACTGTAGGAGTTTTGAAAATCTTAATGATACGAATTCCACAGATGGTAACAAGGTGGAACAAAGATAAAGCTACAAAGATGCCAAAAGAAAGAGGAGGCCCCCCTACAAATGACATAAAGCAAGCTAATAACTATGGAAAATATGAAGAATGATGCACACCACATACAAGCATGCAATGCATGAGTAAAAGAAATGTAACACCCACCCGTGTCGGGGCATAAGAGGGAAAGAGAAAAGAATTACCGCAACCAAAGTCGCATATGACCGGTAGTCATAGCAACAAGGAACTCCACAACACACTCTAAACATGCTGCAACATGAAAGAAGAAAAGATGGTGTTAACTGCCAACCTGCGTAGGGGGTGGTATTAACCGAGGGTGGTGTTAACCGCCAGCCCGCGCAGGGGGTGATATTAATCGAGGGTGGTGTTAACTGCCAACTCGTGCAGGGGACAGTATTAACTAAGGGTGGTGTTAACCGCCAACCCGTGCAGGGGGCAGTATTAACCGAGGATGGTGTTAACCGCCAACCCGCGCAGGTGATTGCATTAATCGAGGATAGTGTTAACCACCAATTCATGCAGGGGGCGGTATTTACTGAGGGTGGTGTTAACTGCTAACCCATGCAAAGGGAGGTATTAACTGAGGGTGGTGTTAATAGCCAACCCATGCAAGGGGTGGTATTAATCGAGGGTGACATTAACCACCAACCCCGTAGGAGCGGTATGTGCCGAAAGTTCATGCCTTACACACTTCGCACATGTGAAGAGTGGTTGTAACAATAGAAGCATTATGTCGTTGAAACAAATGTAGAAAAAACACAACTAAAACAAAGACTAACCTTCCTTTCGACCAGTACTTTGCCAACCAATCGTACCTTAGAATATGATAAGGATGATAGTCAGATACCTTCGAGCAACCATTGTATACCTCTAAACACCTTTTCCTCAACATACTACTATTGACAATTTGGTCGACTAGAAAACTGGTTGGCTGTATTAGCAAATGGTTGCCCGGCTCTATCGGGTTTTTACAGGGTTATAACAGTCATTTCATAGTTTTGAAACTTTATAAAAAGGCGCAACCATCTAACTTCCTTTAATCCGAAACCATCTCTCTAACTCTTTGGACTCCTTTCTAATCACTACCCATGGCTGATGATGACCTTTTCCCATTTCCTCCCAACTCTCCTATTAGATTCAATGAACTGAACACACTATCAAATAGCGATAATTCTTCCAACAACAAGGTAGCAGAGGCTTTAGTCATGGCCATGATAGATGGCATTGACCGGAAGCTTGCTTATATCGTTACCCATGCAAGGAGGTATAGGTTAGGACACCCTTGTGGGGGTGCTAGTAGTAGGTAGGTAGTGGCTGACGAGCCTGCACAAACTCGGGCACACGGGCGACGACATTATTACAGTCCTAGACAGACTCTTCATGAACGATACGACCTAGACATCTGAGGCTGACAAGGACGAGGGTGCGGCCCAGCTTCAATGTCCCCACATATTCTAGAGATCCTCCCTGTGGTTTGGTTACTTCAAGAACTAATCACTTCCTTCGAAATGGTTCCCATTTCTTTTTTTGACTGATACTTCTTCTCTTGCAGGACGGAGCTGCTTTGCTTGAGGTGAATGTCATTAGCAGTGATGATGATGACGATGATGATGATGTGCCTTATAGACCCCTTGATTATTCTTCTGCAAGCAGTAGCATTTTAGGCAGCGAGGCTAGTAGCGATGACGACGGCCCTGGTGGAGCTAGCATCTTGTTGCCTACTGGGATGATGGCTCCGACTGCCTAGTTTTGCTTAGCTTGTACTCTACTTTTCCCTGTTTTCCCTTTTCTTTCTTTCTTTGTATAGCTTGTAGGAACTTTGAATTTAATCTCCTCAACTTCCATGGGACATTTTGTAACTACTTTTGTAAATAACTTGTGTCGTTTGTGGCCCACATTTGTATAAACACTCTTTTTGTGACAACCTTGTTTTGTGTTATGTCATTAATCTTTAATTATACTTGTGATTATGTGCTTAATGTGAACTTGGATGCTAATCATGTGATTATATGTGTTTTTGAATTCATCTATGTCCATTGTAGAGATATATGTACTATATTCTGTTATAATCTGCAATTGAGGGCCATAGAGGCAACAAAAATCGAAATTGACTGTATCATTATGATTCGCATAATTTTTGGAGCCTACAGTGAAATTTAATTAAAAATTGATTCAAATCAAAATAATTAGATTAAATTGATTAGAATTAAGTAGAATTGATTAGCCTAAATCAAACTTAATTAACTTAAGCTAATCACCTACTATATATATATATAACTAACTAGTGTTTAGGCTCATATAATTAAGCTCTTCCCTTCAAACTTGCTGAGATTGTACACAAAATAGAGAGAGAAATGAGAATTCAAGGGAGAGAAGAGAAGAACTTGAAGATTTGCTTAAGAGATTGAAGAATAGTGAAGCTAGGCTCAAGAACTTGCTAGAGTTGGAAGAATTAAAGTCTCCAAGTGAGTAATTGACCCTTAATTCATGAGTTTATGTTAAGTAATTGTAACTTTAAGAAGACTATATAGTTAAATGCATGAATTGAACAAAAATTGCAAGAAATGAGACCATTTTGTACATGCATGTATGAGTTTGTTATGAAATATCATTTTGAGGCATGATTTATGTTGTCTAAGATGAAAGAGGGCCATTGAGTTCATGCATGCATAAATCATGAGGCTTTAGAATTGAATTTCATGTGTATAGAGTTTTAGAAAGGAAATTGGACCAAAATGGGATATGCATGATGAATTCATGATGTTTTGAGCTTCAATTTTGTGAGTTGGCTATTGAATTCATGCTTATGGTTGTATAGTTGAAGTTTAGAGCATAACATACAAGTTTTCACTCTTTAAACATGTGTTTTGAAGCTCAAGTAGTATTCTGGAAATTCCAAAAATTCGACAGACCGCTCGAGCGACCAAATGGTGGCTCGAGCGCACATTGAGAGCATCAAATATTTTTGCAATCTATAAACATTGGCTCAAGTGACCAAAAGGTGGCTCGAGCAAAGGACCACTCGAGTGATGGAGTGTTGGCTCGAGCATAAATCAAACCATCCAGTACTTTTGGAGACCAAGGGGTCGAGTGACCAATGTTGTGCTCGAACGAACTGCCCTGTTTCAATTTTTTTTTTTTTTTGAAAAGTTGCATATTGTTCTAATTTTCATTCTTTTTCATTTCTGAGCATTCTTAGGCATACATGGAGCATTGTAAATGAACTAAAGAGTTAATAAGAGGCCCAAGAAAGATAAATGAATTAGAGAACGGATTGAATAGCATTGTGACCCGATTTTCGTATGTGTTATGAATTGTGTAGGGTCAACCACGAAGACAAATCAATCAACTGAACACTATAAGTAATATCTTAATAAATATATTTTTCTTATACCTTATTTTATGATTGTCCTTATATGGTAAGTTTTTCTAAATCAATGATTGGATATATGTGAATGAGTTACCAACCGACTGAACAATATACTGTCTGTACAACTGAATCATGAGTGAGAGTGCTCGATATATTTGAATTGGGACTAAGGCCATTTTGTGTATCTAATAAAATGGATCCAAGGTCGTTCTGGACCTCTGATAAGACTGATTGACTGATATGATATGACTGAATCTCTGACAAGTCTGAATAACTGATATGCAATTACAATGATTGAATGGCCATTACACTACTGTAAATGATTAGATCTAAGGTCGTTCTTATAAGAGATGACTGAATCCGATCGGTGAGTCAGTTAACTGTTGGACCTAAGGTCATACTATACACTGTTGGGCCTAAGGCCATTTTGTTGAGTAAAGATTGAACTCGTACTGTATATTCTATTATCTCTTGGACCTAAGGTCGTTCGTTGCATGTTAGACCCGAGGTCGTTATGATGTAAAATGCTTACTGATTATATATGCTTATTGATTAAATATGCTTCTCTATTAAAAGGGGCTCATTCACTCAACCCCTTTACTTTAGAATTATTCACTAGGTGTTAGCTCACTCGTTATTTAAATATATGTAGTGAGCAGCGGGATGTCCAGCCTCAACCCTAGTGAACCCGTTAAGGATGTCAAATGCTACGGAGTCTGCTATGGATGCCTCACGTGCAAGGCTTTGTTTATGATTTTCCTTTTGTCTACTTTTGCACTCCCGTAGGATCAAATTTGTATCTAAGTGTATAACTTAGTTTCTGTTAAGATTGTTTTTGAATGATCTTGGATATATGTATATCACTATTGACTGTATGGCGTGAGTTATTAATATAATGTCAAAAAAATTTGTTATAATGCCCTATATGCACAGCTCATTAGACAAAATTTCTAATTTTGCTTCTGCATTTGGCCCCCTATTAATATTAAATATGACTAATTTTTATCTAAGGCCCTAGGTAATCTCATGATTACTGGCTGGTTATGATCCTAACCTCTAGAGGCGAGTTCAGGTCATGACACTTTTGCTTGTGGATGACTTTCGACTTTTGTCCTGCTTGCCCTACTTCGCTTCTGAATGATTATACACACACCTGAACACCCTCTTCTTTTCCAAATTCTGTAAATGCATTCCTACCCTTGTTTTAGCACTCTGAAACTCATCAGCGCACCTGAACCAACTTCTTTAGAACCTGTCAGGCAATACCATGGTTGGCCGGCCAAATGTGAATTCGACCGGTTCATTCAGGCGAACCCCGAGTGAATCTTGACTTTTCCACTTCTTACAGTGTGTAAAAAGGTGGTACTTCAGCTGCAAACAACCTATAGCCACCCGAAGTTACTGTTCATGTGGCTTTGTACGCCTTCTCTTACTTTAAATGGTTCATAACCTCTTTCCCTCTTTCCTTTCCAGTGTCTCTTGAGATATGGGTTCTCCTCATTATTTAGGCTTTGTTGGTTCATCTGATAAGAGCTTAGGTGATGTTATAGTTCCTAACTTGGACGTAATATGCTCAAGAACTCCTTCTAGTGGTCGGGGGGATAGGAGAAGAATTGTTGGTAAGAGGAGAGAGAAGCAGTGGGCGGTCCCGGAGGAACCCACCGTTGGCAACAGAAGAAAAATTCATAGCCGCGGCGAAGTTAACAGTTGATCCTTGAGCTATGCTCATGCTCATGGCCATTTTAATAGACTTGGCCCGACGCCGACTTATGGGCTCAACCAAAATTCCTTGCCTACAAGGTCATTGCTTCTTCACCCCATTAACTTGCTAGAGGTAAAACACCCTAACCTTGCAGCTCATTTCCCATTCTGTACCATTGTTCTTCACTTCTGTCTTTAATAACATAGCTCTCTTGGTTTTAGGATGACCACTTGGAATTACTCTGATCAGCCAGTCCAAATTCTCCGATGGTGAGTAGCGATGAAGAAGATGACATGGGAACCGCTTCTAGCACTGAGGCAAACTCTGATGATCATGGTGATTCCAGTGATGATGGTGATGCACTGGGAAACCTTTCACACTCCTTGCAGCACTGTAGCCTTTCTTCCACAGCTTAGGCTAACTACGGGCACGTCCTTCCTTCATTTTGCTTCTCGAAGGACAAGGGACGCATCTTTGTGTACATAAAGAACTCGGCACATATGAAATAAGGATGTTTAGGACTTGCATGTCCTAGAACCACCCGCTTGTGAAATATAGTTTCTTTGTAATGACTAGGACCTTTTCTTTGGTTTGAAAAACTTTTGTAATACTCATGTGTTTAATAGAAATTCTCTTACGCATCAATCGGCTTCCTCTATTGGCTTAGTCTTCCGGTCACATACTTGACAGGTTAACTTCACATTGAGCCTGATTGGCATCAATTCTTCCCTTTAGGCACAAGCATAGCTCATTTGGATAATTGTATGACTCTGTTTGTACAAAAGGCCCCTGCCAATCACTTATTTCGATCACCGGCTACAAAAATGGCGCCGAACATATGATGGGTTGGCCAGCTCTTTCTAGTTTTTTCAGGGACAGTTTTCTCTTTTCACCTCCGAAAAAGTTTAAAAACATCTTCTCTCTTTTTTTCACTTTCTCTCTCTCTCTAGATTTTGAAACCGCCACTTTCCTCTACACTTTGAACCGATCGGTTTGTGATTTGGTGCAATTTTGAGTTTGTCGGCCCTCGTTACATGTTTTGCACGTCTTGGTTTAGCCTCTCACTCACTCCCTTTGGTTACTCACATTTCTCTTTGTTTTTTAGGGTTTTTGGGTCCCTCGGGTGGTCTTTTGGTTTTCTTTCTCTCTCTCCCTCATTTTTAGCTCACCCACACCTATTCTTTCTTGATGGATATTGATACCCCTCACAAGAATACTCCTCCCGTCTTCCTGGAGTTCAATGTGCCTCCTTCGGTGCCTGAGGATGATGTACATATGCTTGCTGAGGATGTAGGCATCTAGGTAGATGACCCAGACATGGCGGCAAAGTACATCCTTCCTCCTGTGTTTGGTCTCGAGCTACCACTCCCATATCTTAAGCCGTTCTATCCAGCTACCTACCAGCCTGATGTTCATTGCATTATTCACTGTAGCATGCTTACATTCACTGAGTTCCGGCTAGGGGTTGCTCCGGACGTACTTCTTCTGGAGCGACAGTTGCACCTATCCCACGATGCTTGACTGGCAAGCCTTGATACCAAACTCACATGTTTATTCACATTTGTTCATATATGCACTATGCTAATCAAACGTTCTTGCAATATGACAATGACCACCAAACGAAGGGCTATGGGACAATTATATTCCCACGCTGATGGTACTAGGTTCTCTCTGTTGGAGTCTGAGCCTTGGTGGAGTAGGGCAGCTTCAGCACATTTTGTTCGGGATCATCGAGATATAGGCCACTTGATCGGCCGTCACGGCCCTTATGGAGAGGTGGTGGGATACCACCAACTCCTTCCACTTCTCTTTCACAAGGGAGATAACAATGACCCCCTACAACTTCTCCTTGATTACCGGCCTTCCAATAAAGGGTGATCCAATCCCTTTCGACTCGGATATGGGATCTTGGGACACCGCTTAGCTTCATTTACTCAGGGTCATTCTCCCAAAGGATAACCCAGGGATCATCCGCTATAGCTAGCTACACTAGAGGTTCCATGGCACACACCCTGACACCACATAGGCCACCACTCAGTATGCCTACAGATTTCTTCTGCACGTCCTTAGCACTACCCTATTTGTGAATAGAGAGAATATCGTTGGATTATACTTTTTGAGTACGATGGTGGACATCCCCTAGATAAAGGATTATGATTGGGGAGGCACCAGCCTAGCCACTTTGTACAGTTATGCGAGCTCATCCTCCCGTCGGAAGGTGAGGTTGCTTGGCAGATATTGGCACGTATGGGAGGTACCCTCTACGTCTTTTCCATTCACTTTGCTGCATTTTCTAATTTTTACATTCTATTTTTGTTTGTTTTTTGATGCCATTCTTCTTTCCTATGCAGATATGGGCATATTCTTATTTCCCTGAGCTAGCACCAATTCCCGCGTGCAAGATTGATTAGGCGGTGCCTCGATTCCTATATTTTGATGAGGCCCTCAGGCCACATGGCTGCCAGTCTCGCAGTGTCACCCACTTCGGATACTTTTTCGACACTATGACTCCTGCCCGAATAAATATTCAAAACTCAAAACTCATACTAATCTGTTTTATCCTTTTGTATTTCTTCACTTGGGTTTCTAATTATAATTCACTCTTTCAAACATACAGGTTGACTGGCACTCCTAGGTGACTATGCCCCAGGTCGAGAGGTAGCGATATGTTGCATCATGGGTAGCCTCCAGGGCGAGGATACTATTCCAAGGCCCCTTTAGTCGGGCTTGGTACTTGGGGAAGCGCTTCCTTTGCCAGACCCTAGATCATGCTATTCTGGACATCTCATCTTCTCCACCTGCTCACATAAGTACTGTTGATCTAATCACTGACACGATTGAGCTCAAGGCCATGTTAGGTGGACAGGATGTTGACCTATTCCATGTACCTAGGGATTATGCCACTTTCTTGCAGTCCCATGTCATGCCTCCCATTACTCCAGATACAGCTCGAGAATTAGGAGATGCTATAGCCACTGCCTATATTCTTGTCAATACTCCTGTCCCTAAAGGTGTTAATGCTCCTGCCTCAGTTACATACATAAGGTTGAGTAGTGCTCTCAGAGAGGTTCTTTTAGAGCATCCTAAGGGCTGGGTGCTCACCCTTGCTCCAGAGGTGAGACAGGTATATCTTATCTCTTCCATAGCTTTCTCAGATACCCCTATACTATTCCATTTTGCTTTGTTCTGCTTTATTCGTGCTCTATACTGCTTTTTCATTTTTACTTGCAGCCTCCTACGGCCTATAATGAGCGATGTTTGGAGGTGATCGAGTCCTTGGTTCACATAGTGCGAATGATGGAGCATGTCCGTGTCGCAACTGGCGTTTAGGTATATCATTCCAACTCATTTTGTACCGTCTTCCCTATACTTATATTCTGATATACTCTGATAGTATGTTTTTACCCATGGAATCTTCTAAGCTAAATTATGTTTCTTGTCTAACCTCCATTTCAGCTTGTTGTGGTACTGGTAATGCCCCATCTAACAACCAGGAGGGGAGTAGGTTATCCCCCAGCTCAAGGGAGAGGCACTAACAGAGGTTGTGGCAGAAGTGCCCTAGAAGAGACAGAGGTAGAGGCAAAGGAAGAGGTGACCAGGTTGTGGAGAGCTCTTCCTCTTCAGAGAGGACCCCCACTGCTTCCAGAGAGAAGGATCTTGTCACTGATGAGACCTCTGAGGATAGCGAGGGGGATGCGCGCATCGATAATCAGCACTCGAAAGGCAATGATTTTGATGGTGATGGTGATGGTGATAGTGATAATGAGAAAGACAACAGGAGCGGTAGTGGTTCTGATGATGGCTTCGGAGATGATGCCAGTGACAGTGAGAGTGGTAGTGGCTCTGATGGAGATGGTGGAGATAAGGTTGGTGGTAAGGTGGTTGCCAAACGCTTAGGGTGAGGTAGTCATTGCGGCTGAGGGTAGCGGCGTTGATGGGGATGACATTGGGGTTTCGCCAGCGAAGAGGACGAAGAGGGCAAGTTAACCTTGATGCCTTTTGTATTTCTCTTTTTGTACCTTTCTTTTGCTTTATAGTTAGAAAATCATGTATAGCTTCAGATTGGAAGCTCCAACTATTGCCAGGCTCCAAGATTGGATAGCTTTTTTAGACGACGCTGATAAGGTAAATTTTACAGAATTCAGCCTAAATGATCTTTTTCCTTTGAGTGGCACTTCACTCCATCTTCCTTTCCATTAGGCAGTGGTTCATTGTTGGGATTCGATCACCCATGTATTCCACTGTGGTATGCAAGAGTTATGCCCGACGATTTAAGGAATTTCAGGCATTGACGGAACTTTCCCGAAATGAAGAAATCATACCTCAGCCCAACTTTGGCCTTGCTCAAGCCTTAGCCCGGATGTATGGTCTAACTCTGAATGAGGTTCGATCCCTAGCTCACTATGAGGGTTTGGACGTGTTCAAATTGATTCACCGATTTTTCATTATTGAAGATAGGAGTGATCTTATTTGGCGAAGGTGTCATCAACATGCGCTTTGCCTATGCCTACTCTCACACTACTTGCTTGCTCATAGTGGTAATAGCGTGAGCATCAAGGTCGTTGAGGTGGCCCAATGACTCCAGGAGGGTCAGAGTTGCATAGGTTTAGCATTAGCCAAGACTTTGATGGGCTTGGATGCATTTTGCAGGCGAGAGACCTCCCAGTTTACAAGAAGTCCACTACTTCTTTAGGTACTATTTTCTATCCTTTCTCACTTTATATTTCTTATGTCACTCTGGCCTTTTTCACTCAATTTTTCCTCAAAAACCCTTTCTCACTTTTCCCACTCAACTTACATCTTTCTATTCTTTAATCTCTCTTGTTTTCCATCCCTTCCCTAGGTGTGGTTGATGGATAAGCAGAAAATAGTGGCTTCTTGTGCTCGGTACTCAGCTAGGAACTACTTATTCCAAGCTCGGATAGTAGATTTTCCTATAGAGGGCTTGTAGTGTGACTGGATGTGTAGCAGGTCTGCAATGGACATCGCTTGGCGCTGCCCCTGGTTAGACTTGCTCCAATGTCGTACTGTATATTTCACCAATTGGGATGTGCAATTGATTGGCCTGATACACTGCATCTTCTACTTCCCTTTCGGATTCAGGCGATAGTTTGGACATGACCAGACTCACCTTACTGATAGGATTGAGTATCCAGCTTCATTTTTACTCCAAGCTAGGCACCTTTCTTGATATGCAACTACCTAGAGGATAAGGTGTAGACACCCCATTTTTGACCATCCTCAAGACTTAAACATCATTGTTTGTGCACTCGATGATTGTGATTGTTTTGTGTTCATTTTGAGTGCCCGAAGTTCTTGACGGAATGCCCTGTCTTTGAGCCTTTGAACCTTGTTCTTTCTCTGCCTTGTTTTGGACTAGAACTTGGAGTCTGGACTTGTTGGTGACCTGTCGGCCACCCCCCAGGGCTGTCGGCCACCAGTGGTGGCCGATGGCCATCAGTCTCTTTTTCTAGATATTTCTGGATATTTGTTGCCAGCTATGCCAGCCGTTGCTCACTAAGCTGCATCTTCATACACGTGTATGGTAGGATGTATACAAGCTGAAACCTTGATTTTCTACATATAGGGGGTGCCCTCCCCCATTTTGAGGGGTTAGAGATTTTTGATCAAAAATTTCTCTCTCTCTCTCTCTCTCTAGCTTTCTCTCTCTCACTAGATATTTTGTGCTTTGTAGTTGGTTTTCTCTACACTTTTGCACATCAACCTTTAACCGAACACTCTCACCTTTGAGCTGAGGCCCCTTGGAGCTTTGTTTGAGCCTTGGAAGGGGGTTTGAGCTTGAATTTGTGGCTGAATTACACTTTGCTTCAAAGGTATAGAACTTACCTCACTTTAGCTTATTGTGCATACTTGCTTTGTCATCTTTTTCAACTAATTTAAGGCTATTTTTGAAGTGTAAAAAGCTCTGTTTTTGAGGCATAAAAATGGTAGTTTGAGTCTTTGTGAGTTAGGGGGTTGTCCCCCATTTTTTCTCCTTAGCTTGTGAAGCTTTTTGTGCTATTATTCACCGCCTTTAAATCAAACTTTTTGGGCCTTTTTACCACTAAAACTTAGAGGTTTTTCAGTGACAAAAACCTTCTTTTGAAGTCCAAGATTGGAGGGGTTAGCCTCCCCTCCTTGTTGTCTTGCTTGCATGCCTAGTTGCCTTACATGTTAACAGGTTTTTATAGCCTAACCTAGCTTTGGTCCAGCATATTTTTGCTACTATTTTGACTAGTTGTAGCTCTGTTTTGGGCTAGTTAGGTCCTTTGAGCCTTGTATGGCATGGTTGTAGTGTAATTTCCTTCACTAGTTTGATGTTTTAATGCTTTGATCATCATTCTTTGGAGTTGAAAGCATGTTTCAGTGTTATTTTGCACTCCATTTCAGCACTGAAATCTCTACAATCTCCCTATATTCTTCACTTTTTTCGTTTGCTTTGAAAGTGGTTTTAAACCACTTGTTAGCTTAAGTGTGAAATTGAGACATTCATGCTTAATGGTTTAATCCCTTCAGGGGTTCATTATCAACGGCATGAGGTCTCTTTCATGCCCAAGGCACTTCATTAGAGGACATTCACTTTTGGACTAACCAATTAAAGAATGGATTGGTAATCTAAATTGAGTAAACAAAAATGAACAAGTGAAAGACGCAAGATAAACATCTTTTGTGTTGCATTGCATGTGTTCAGATCGAACGTTAATTCGAACACGAGGAAAATGGGACATTTCATACTTGAAGTGATGAAATGTGCCACTTTCCTTGGTCACCGTTACCATTGATCATGCATGATAGGGTGGTGGTTGTTTAGTCTTGTTAGTGCACTCATTAAACCTTGTACAATCTTGGTTCCTTGGGCATCATGCATGGAGGGTAACAGTACACACAAACCTGTGAAAATACACTGCTTTGCCCTGTCTGCTCTCTGTTATAGCAAAAGGAGGAGTTCTTGTCACTAGTGGCCGACCGGCCACCACCAGTAGCCGACCAGCCACCAGTGGTAGCCGACCGGCCATCATTGGTAGCCAACAGGCCCCTTGTCGGCCACCAATGAAAATTGCACAGTGTGTTCCTCCAGCACAGGTGTTCTGGAAGTGGGTAGCCCTTTTCAGTGCTTAGATATGTGAAAACAGAAGCTCACAGCGGCAAAATGGTGGCTTTTCAGGTGGAGGAACCGAGCATGCATCCCTCGTTCATGAGGCCGTTTAATTGTTTTGTACTTAATTAGCTTAGTGTCTAGCTAATTACTTCAATTTTTATTTTTTTAATTAGCTTAGAATAGTTAATTAGTTTCAAGTTTTGTAATAGTTAGCTTAATTAGCGTAGCTAGTTGGTTAGCTTATTCATTCGGACCCTCCTTCGCGAGGGCGTAATGTTGTAATAAGTGTGCGTGCTTGTGTGTATGTTTTCCAACCCCATGTCTTTCTCCATTTTATTTAATCGCTTTCGATGGTTAAATTAGGGTCATGTTTTGATTAGCATATCGCATGCTTGCATCCATTCATTTGTCTTGCATGCACCGAGGCTCGACGCATCATTCAAACTACATTGTCATTTCAATAATTCTTTGAATACATGTTTAATCGCATGTTGTTCAAATTGTTTCATATGCCATATAGTAGCCGAGCCTATTAATTGCATATTGCATGTGTCGCATTAGGCATCTTGTGTAGTTAGGATCATTCATTTTTCTAACTAGTTTCTGTTTTGGCTTGGAGTACTCGGTGAGTTTTATGCTTTAGCATACTTTCATGAGTGTGATTGCCATGTAGCCATGTTTCGCATGCTTTCCATGAGGCTATGTTCTTGCTTGCTAAATTGCATGAATGCCTGTGGATGAAGGCTTGTCGTTTGAATTGGAACAATTTAATGAATGTGAGTTTTAAGCCCACTTTGTTATGGCAAACCCTGTTTTAAGCCCACTGTGTTTGGTGGCAAATCTGTATTTTTAAGCCCACTTGAGATGGCAAAGTCAAACTATTTTCGAAAACAAACATGAGTTGAATTGTTCCAAGTCTTGCAACTAGTTTATACTTGCTTGTGTGCGTCACATAGTAAAGCTAGTCTAATAACTGAAATAAGAACGCAGAGTGTTTATAAAACAGCATATCATGATTAGTAGAGTCTAATCTTTGATCGGGCGAGCGGGGGTGCTCATTTCAGGACCTTCCCCTTTCGTACCTAAGTTCTCGAGCCGAGGCAACTTTGGTGATAACGGACACGTGGCCTTTGGCACGAGTTAGGGTTTCCTAAATTTCCCCAAAACAAAAATATTTAGGTGGTGACTCTATATCTGGCAAAGCAATCCAATTTTGGCATTATTTGATTTAAAATCGATTTTTCGAAATGATTTGCCGGATTTGGACTCTTTGGTGTTTATCAGTTTCACATTGCACTTGTGAAACTAGATTCAGAACCGTGGGAGTCCAAACTGTGAGGCCTTCTTTTCAAACCCTTTTCGAAAGGCGGGGTGCGAGAAAAAGGCGAGTCCATATAAGGGAGCTCCTGGCTCCTACTAATGACTTCAGTCAAGATCTTTCCAGTGGGTGCCTACTTTGACTTGAGAAGGAGGCACAGATGGGCTTATCCGTGGTAGCGGAATCTTTTGATGCTACGAGGAGAGGACCATGGGCTTGACTCAACTATGCCCCTAGTTTATTGCTTCACCTTAGCTATATGATGTAAAATGCTTTAATTAATATGGGAGTTTGGCTAAGCATGTTTGTTCCACTTCTTTTTTGAAATCATGTAAAAAAGATTATGGGTATTGAAAAGCTTTTTCTCAGGCCTACTGAAGGGTTCATTTTGAAAAAATATGTTCTGAGAAAATCGGTCAATTTTGTTAAAAATACCAAAACACATTTTCGCAAACAGCCCCTACTTAACATACTTGAAATCAACCCTCAAACTACACAACCTTGAATCAACTCCTCGGACAAGACTCTCTGCACGCTATCACTATTTTATTACCGATCAGATCTACCTTGCAACCATATTTATTACGAAGTAGTTCTAGACAGCCGGATCTGAACGAATCAATCGATCATGGACAAGACAACTGAGTTGAAAATGGTTAGGGCTGAACTTTGTATCCTAAGGATGTGAATTAGGCCTTATATAGTTCACAATTAGGGTTCACTTGAGTATTTATTCTCTCCTTTTGCGCTCTATTTTTTGCCAAAGCAGCCCTTTCAGGTTTTCAACCTTGCGAGCTCCACTTTATTTATTTGCCTTTTCCTTACTCTAACTTTTGCCTAGATCATCACCTTTCTGGGTTTTTGGCCCAACAAGCCTATCAAGGATAGTATTTCTTCAATGTACCCATGTTGATCGGCTGTGAAAACTCCAGTCCATCCAGATCCATCAGAATAACTACTCCTCCTGACCAAATTGACTTGATGATGTAAGGCCCAGTCAAATTGGATTTGAACTTGCCCCTAGGATCATAAACTAAAGCCTGATTGTCCTTCAACACTAGATCTCCCTCATTCAGATTCCTGGACTTGACCTTCTTGTTGAATGCTCAAGCAATCCTACGTTGGTACCCCTGTACATCATATAGTTCATTTAACCTTCTCTCATCAAATAACATTAGCTCTTCAAATCGATTCTGTTGCCAATCAGCCTCTATTATCTGACTTTCAACCACAATCCTTAGCGCATATACCTCTATCTCAATTGGTAGCACTAGCTCCATCCCATAAACCATAGAGTAAGGTGTTCCTCCAGTAGATGTTTGGATCGATGTCCTATAGACCCACAATACGAAATGTAGTTTATCTGACCAATCCTTGTACGTTTCCACCATTTTTTGTAAGATTTTCTTGATATTTTTGTTTGGTGCTTCAACGGCTCCATTGGTTTATGGCCTATAGGTTAATGACTTATGAGAGGCCACATTATATATCTCAAGAAAATCAATAACTTCTCCCTTGAAATTCAAACCGTTATCCAAAACAATCTCGTTCCAAACCCCATACCTACAAATAATATTGTTTCTGATAAACTTGGCCACATGCAAAGCCTTCAACACTATGTACGACTGCACCTCCACCCACTTGGTGAAGTAATAGATTGCCACCAGGATAAACTCGTGTCCATTCGATCCTTTGGGGGTTACAGCCCCAATGACGTCTATGTATCAGAATGAAAAAGGCCACGGAAAAGTCATGTTGTACAACTTTGATGGGGGAATGTTCATGTGATTGGCATGAATCTGACACTTGTGGCATCATTGGACAAAACTGACGCAATCATTTTCCATGGTCAACCAGTAATATCCTTGTCTAAGGATTTTTCTTTCTAGCTTTATACGATTCATATATATGACAACCCCATCACATATTATACTTATACCAATTTAAATTTTGGATGCTAATTATGTGTTTAGTGTGATTTTGTATGTTTATCTATTCATTGTAAGAATATCTGCTGTGATTTCTGCTTTAAATCTAAAATTGAAGGCCTTGATGACTTCAGAAACCAAAATTGACAAGCTCAATTAGGATGGCGTAATTTTTACAATCTATTGAGAAGTTTGATTAAAATTTAATTCAGTTCAGAAAAATTAAGTTTTGATTAATGAACTTAAGTGTAATTAGAGAGCTAAGCCTTAATTAGCACCTTAAGTTAATATAGCCTATAAATATGATCAATAGAGACTTAATCACAATTTTGAACTCAAAATTCTATGGAATTATATTCTAGAGAGAGAGAGAGAGAGAGAGAGAGGTGTGAGAGCTTGGAGTTTTGGCTAAAGGCTTAGGGGTTGGAGAAGAAAGGCTCAAGATTTTGTTATTACATGCTTAATTCAAGTCCTTAAGTAAGTGATTAGCTCACAATTGATAAATTAGATTCAGCAAATGTATGAATTCAAGAAGATAATGAGTTTAGACAGAAGAAATGAGCTTAGAATGAAGAAATTGAAGCTAATTCACACATTGTAGCTCGACTTTTTCGCGCCTCCTTTCAGAAACTCGAAATAAGCCCTATAATGCAGACTTCCGCGATTCTGAATCTAATCTCACAAGTGTAATGTGAAAATTGATAAACACCAAAGAGTCCAAATCCGACAAATCTTTTGGAAAATCGATTTTGAATCAAAAATGCCAAAATTGGACTGCTTTGCCAGATATAGAGTCGCCACCTAAATATTTTTGAAAAATTTAGGAAACCCATTGACTCGTGCCAAAGGCCACGTGTCCGTCATCACCAAGATTGTCTCAGATCACGAACTTAGGTACGAGGGGGGGAAGCTCATGAATACATTTGACCACCCCCCGGTTGCCCAATCAAAGATCGGTCTCTACTAATCATGATATGATTTTTATCGACATCATATGTTCTTGTTCTGATTATTAGGCTAGCATTACTATGTGATGCGCACAAGCAAGTATAGACCAAATTGCAAGAATTGGAACAATTCAATTTCATGTTTGTTTTTGCAAAATTGTTTGATTTTGCCACTTAACAAAGTGGGCTTAAAGTTTGTGAATTTTGCCACTTGATAAAGTGGGCTTAAACGTACATTCATTGAATCATTCCAATTCAAGCAACAAGCCTTCATCCACAGGCATTCAAGCAGTTATAACACTTAGGCAATTAGCCTCATGGCAAGCATACTAGTCATGGCAGCAATCACACGCATACAAGTATGCTAAAGCATTAAAAACTCACCTAGCACTCCAAGCTAAGATAAAACAAAAGAGTTAGAAAAATGCATGATCCTAACTTTATGCAATATGACTAATGCAGCACATGCGATAATGCAACTAATAGGCTCAGCTATTAACATGGCGTATGAGGCAATTAAACATCATGCAATCTAAGCACGTATTCAAAGAATGTATTGAAACTAACAATGCAGATAGAATGATGAACCGAGCCTCGGTGCATGTAAGACAAATGAATGTATGCAAACATGCGATATGCTAAATTGAAACGTGATGTCCCTAAACTAACCATCATAAGCTAGTAAATAAAAGGGAGAAAGACGTGGGGTTGGAAGACATACACATTATTACAACATTGATGCCCTCACGAAGGAGAGTCCGAATGAATAAACTAAGCTAACTAGCAACTAATTTAAGCTAAAGCTAATTAAGCTAATTATTACAAACCGAATAAATAGCTAAACTACTTAATTAATCATTACAACAAATGAATTTAACTAACTAGTTAACTAATTACAAGATGAAATTGAATAACTAGTTAGACTAACTATTACAACATAAGTGCAATTATGATATGTAATTAATCTAAACAACTAGCTATTACACCTCGGGAAACGAGGGATTTGTATGCGCATGCTCGGTTTCCACCTGAAAAGACCACCATTTTGCTTCTGAATGCCTCTGTTTGCACAGTTGAACACCAGCACTACTGCTCACTCTGCTCTGCCTTACCAACACTTTGCTATGTTTTGCATCAGTGGCTGGCCGGCCAAAGATGAAGGTTGCTAGCCACCCGATCACTTGCCGACCATGGAAAGTAGCCTACCGGCCACTGATGCCTAGGTTCATCTTGTTGTAACAGAGGACAAACAGAGCATATACAGGGTATTTTCAAAGATTGTCTGCACAACGCACCCCTTCTTTTCATGAACGAATCCAAGAAGTGGTGAACTTAAGCCACGAACTACCAATTCAAGCAATTTCATTGCATGATGGCTTGTGAACCCAAGAGTGCAAGTTCAATAAATGTAAGAAAAAAAAGACACAAACCTCCTCCCTTTTATGAAAGATCAAGCGAAGTGGTTGACCTTGGAGATTTGGATCATTTCATCACTAGCAAGTATGAAATGGTCCAAGTTCCATGTGTCAATTAACGTCCGATTGAACACACCAAGACACAATCAAATTCTTATCTTTGCACAATTTTAGTTTCAACTTTCAGTTACTCCTTTTAATTACCCTTCCATTCTTTAACCAATTAAGTCCATTGGTGAGTTGAGTCCTCTAAAAGAGAAGGAAGTATCAAACAAGGAGTAGTTTAAGGCAAGGGAGAGGTGTCATGCCATTGATAATGAACCCCCAAAAGAGGATTAAACCATTAAGCATGGACCTCAATCTCAAGCTTAAACAATCCCAAGGTTGAAACAACTCTCAAAGCATACAAAGAGTGAAGAAATGAGGGAGGTTGCAGAGATTATGCTTGCTGAAATTAAGTGAGAAAAACACTAAAACAAGGCAATCAACTCAAACAAGTGGTGTCTAAAAGCCTAAAACACCAAGCTTGTGAGGACGCTTACACTAGAAACATGCAAAACAAGACTCAAATGACTTAAGTAACCTAAAATAGAGTTAAAATAATTCAAATCAGAGGCTAAAACATGCTGGAATTAAGCTACAAATGGCTAGAAAAATAAGCCAACACATAGAACTATCTTGGCTAGCAAACAAGACACAAGGAGGGGAGGGTAACCCCTCCAAATTTGGACTTCAAAACATGATTTTGGCCACTAATATAGCTTTGAAATTCAGTGTTTAAAATCTTGGAAAAAGATAGTAAAAGGGTGGGAAACACAAGGGCAAAGGCCTCCAAAACAAGGTACAAGGAAGGGCTATCAACCTTCTAACCTTTAATTGCCTTAAACCCAAGCTTCAACCCAAAAAACACAAAGTTTTGACAGCCTAAAACAATGGGAAAGCAGTAGGAATAGAAGCAAATAAAACAAAGTTACAAGCAAAGTCTTATACCTTTGAAGAGAAGAGCAACTCCAAGTAACAAAACCAAGCAAATAACACCCTCTAGAGCTCAAACCAAGCTCAAAAATACCTCAGCTCAAAGTTGGTGAGATTTGGTTAAGGGTGTATAGGCAAAAGTTAAGGAATTGTAGGCAAAAGTGTAGAGAATTTGTAGAGAGAGAGGAAAATTTTTAAGTTCAAAGTTTTCTAACCTTGCTACAAGAGAGAGGCAGTCCTTATATATAGAAAATATGAAATTCCCTCAAAGAGATCCATCCCTACACGTGGGTGAAGATGCATGCATCTGTGCAAACAATTGGCACAGTTGACATAAAATATCTGCAAAATACACTGGTGGCCAACCGGCCATCACTGGTGGCCGGCAAGCCACATTAGTGGCCCGCAGCCCAAAAGTGATGGCCGACAACCTCTAGGGATGGTCGGCAGGCCACCAGAGGTTGCAGGCTGGAAAGACCAAGGCATGGTCCAAAAATGAGACAAAAAGGGTGTAGGGTTTGAAAGGCTCAAAGTTGTGGCATTCCACTGAGGACTTTGAGCACTTGGCGAGCATGTAAACTCATCATCGGGTGTGCATGCAATGGCGTCCAAGTCGTAAGGCCATCAAAAATGGGGTGTCTACACACATGCATGCATAATTTTGTTCAATTTCATCATTTTAACCATGATTCATGTCATCTATGTTGAAATTAGAGGTTGTATCATACATGCATTCATGATTCAAAAGAATTTGAAGCTAAATGATACATTCATGATAATTTGAGTTTTAATTCATGAAGTTTTGAACATGGGGTTTGAGAATTAGTTTTGTATCCATGCTTATGGGTGTACGTTTGAGGTTTAGGACATATCATGCAATTTTTATACTTTGAATATGAGTTTTGAAGTTCAAATTCAGTTCTGAAAACCCCAGAATTCGATCGCATAGCTTGAGCAAAGAAGTTGTCCCTTGAGCTCACATCTCATGCATCTAGTAGTTTTGCAGAGTTTTGCAGTCAGCTCGAGCGACCTTAGCTCATTTTGCACCTTGGCTCGAGCAACCATTCAGTACTTTTGCAGACCAAGTGATCCGCTCAAGCGACCAATGTTGCACTTGAGTGAAGTGTCCTATTTTAGTATGTTTCGAAAAGTCACGTTATGTTCATAATTGCATTCTCATTCCTTTCTAAATATTCTTAGGCATGAATTGAGCATCCTAAATGAATTAATGAGATGGAATAAGACCTAACAGAATTGAATAAGTTAGAGAATGACTCGCTTAAGCAATGTGATTCGATGTGTATATGTTTATGAATTGTGTAGATCATCCATGAAGATGTGTCAGCAATCGAATTATTGTGAGTAATATCTTAGTAAAGATATTTTCATGTACATTATTTTTTGAGTGTTATCAATGTGGTAAGTTTTTCTAAACCTATGATTTTGTGCTATGAATGAGCCTTCTATCTGAGTCATTCTTAAAAGTTCTGTAAGTATGATTGTCAAGAATGAAAGCTTATGATGGACCTAAGGTCATTCCGTATAATTGAAATGGACCCAAGGTCATTCCGTATATTTGATAAGGTGGACCCAAGGTTGTTCCAAATGTCTAATAAGTCCGAATATCTATTATGAGTTGACCAAATGGTCATTATATAGCTGTAAATGATTAGACCCAAGGTCATTTCGTTAAGTTATGATCAATTCTGTTCTACACATCTGTTATATGTTGAACCCAAGGTCATTTTGCTATCTATTGAACTTAAGGTCCTTCCGTTATGAATTTTGTAAGATATGGAAATGTTTATGTTTGGATAAGAGAACTCGTTCATATAACCTCTTTACTATGACGTTATTCACTAGGCGTTAGCTCTCTCCGTTATATATATATATATATGTAGGTAAGTAGCAGGATGTCTAGCCCCAGTGAACCTATGAAGTTACCTAAGTTCTATGGAGTCAACCAAATAATGCCTCATGAATGAGGCTTTTGACTTTTGATCTTTTGTTTACTTTTGTTGGTCATGTTTGACCTGTACATAAGCTTTTGGATGTGAATGTTAATAACTTGAGAACAATCTTTGGATATGTATTATCTATTTGAATGTATATGAATGTAAGTTATTAATGTATAGAATGTTTTTGTTCACGCCATTTACGCACAAGCTCATTGGACAAATTTTATAATTTTGTTTTTGCTTCCGGCCCAATATAATTATGTATGATTTGATTTTTGTCTGAGTTAGTTATTATCCAAACCTCTTGGGGCAGGTTCAGGTCATGACTGAGTGGTATCAGAGCATGAGTTAATAACTCACACACTTGTCCAACTGAGCAATAAGGTATCTAGAAAAGATTTAAGGATGCATCCATCTAATAAGTATATGCTTGTGTGCATTAAGATTATGCAATTATATGAATATATGGAATATGAACTATTGTGCCTATGTGTATATATGCAATTCTTGTGTTTATTATAATACAAGTTTATATAGATCATGGTGAGAACAAGGGCTAATGAGATAGAAGAGTCAACTACTGCCCATTTAGACATAATGGAAAGGATGATTCAGGATATGCCTAAGTCACTAAGGCAATAGCAGCAACAACTACCCCCACCTCCACCAATGCTTGTAACCTTCCAATACAAGAGCATCAGGTGAATGATCGCACAGTGGCTTTGACTAAAGAATTCAAGAAAATGAAAACGCCGTTGTTCTAGGAGGAGTCAATCCTTTGAAAGTCGAGGCGTGTGTGGACGCGCCCCAAGGGCCTTTGCTTACCACAGTTTGGACTCAAATGTCACGGTTCTTAATCTGATCTCACAATGTGCGATGTGAGACTGATAAATCACCAAAGAGTCCAAATCCGGCAAATCGTTTTGGAAAACTGATTTTTAAGAAAGAAGTGCCAAACATGGACTGCTTTGCCAGATACAGAGTTGCCACCTAAATATTTTATTTTTGGGGAAATTTAGGAAACCCTGACTCGTTGCCTAAGGCCACGTGTCCGTCATCACCAAAGTTGCCTCAGCTCAGGAACTTGGGTACGATTGGGGAAGGTCAGCTATGAGCACCCCCGCTCGCCCGATCAAAGATCGGCCACTACTAAACATGATATCTTGTTTTTGAAAACACATGCGTTTTTATTCCAGTTAATTAGCTAGAATTACTATGTCATGCGCACAGTAAAAACAAGTATAGACTAGATCGCCTAATTTGGAACAAAGCATCGCATATCCGTTTGTTAGGAAATGGTTTGAAGTTTGCTACTCGCGAGTAGGCTAAAACACGGATTTCAATGAATCATTCCAATTCAAGTAATCCAACCTTCACCCACAGGCATTCAGGCAGTTATATCACATAAGCAATTAGCCTCATGGCAAGCATACTGTCATGTTAACACTTACACACATGCAAGATGCTAAAGCATAAACACTCACAGTGTACTCCGAGCCAAAACAAAGAACTAGTTAGTAATCAATGCATGATCCCAATTCATGTTAAGATGGCTAATGCAACACATGCAAAATGCAACTCGAATGGGCTCGGCTAATCTAAGAATGGCATATGAAATGCGACAACTCGATACACGTATTCAAGTTGGAATTGAAATATAATGAAGTTAGTATGATGTGCCGAGCCCGGTGCATGCAATACAAATGAATGATGCAAACATGAATAGCATAAGGATGCTAATTGAAAATGACCTAGAACTAACCATCGTAAGCGGTTAAGTAAAAAGGACAAAGAAATGGAGGTTTGGAAGACATGCATCGCACACACGCACGCTTATTACAACAATTGCGCCCTCCCGACGGAGAGACCGAAAGAATAATACAAATTACATAATTAACTAACTAACAAGCTAATTAATTATTACACAACACTTAACTAATTAAACAAATCAATTAAGCTATGAAAGCAGTAAAGCAGCCTCGGGAAGAGGAACGAATGCATTCATGCTCGGCTTCGCTCAGAAATCTATCGCCATGCTCATGTTGCCTCTGTTTACACTGCTTTGCATCTCTGAAAACTGTGCAAGTCTCAAGGATGCTTCTGAATCACCTTCTGAGCACTGTGGGATGTCATCGGCTGAAATTAAAGGCCACCGACCAAGAGAAACTGGTCATCGACCATTTGTGGGGACCTCGGCCAACAATACATAGCCGGCCGGCACTGAAGATGGCCGACCGGCCATCTATTCCTGCAGAATGCAGTTTTGCTGCAGCAGAGGATAGACAGAGCATGGCAATGCATTTTCAAGGCAATGTTTACACCACCACCCTCCTTATCATGTTTGAGACTCAAAGGAGTATGGTTCTCGACCCTCGGGCCATCAATCACGCATTTCAATGCATGATGGCCAAAGGAGCCAAATGTGCATTTTGATGTCAAATGAAATACATACAAAACACATAAAGGACCCCAACCTCTATCATGGTTGATCAAGAGGCAAGGGATGCATGCTTAATGTTATACAACCTAGGCATGCAAGCAAGCTAATGCAACATGAGCATGCAAACAAGCAATGTGCAATAGGCATACAACCTAAACAAATGAGCATGCAAGGCATGTAACAACAATGCCAATGACAAACATGCAACAACATGTGAGGCAAACATGTAACAACATGTTAAGCAACTTAAAAAAAGAGAATGCATGCCAAATGCATTACAACTTAAGCATGCAACAACATGTCATGGACTAAGTACAAAACAAGGCACAATTGAACTAGCATGCTACAGCATGTAATTTACCAAATATGCAACAAGCATGTGACAACATACAAGGCAAGAATGCAACAACATGCGGGGATGGTCTTAAACCGAAATGGATAGCTCTCGAATAGGTCCAAATCAATGGCCAAAATGATGCGACAAAGGCATGAAATACACATACAAACATGCATGCTAATGGTCCATTACTTTAAGCATTGTAGAGCAGCTTTTAAGAACACTTAAAGGGAGACAAACATCGATATTAGGCAAACATGTTAAGCCCTGAAATCATGCAAGGGATGATGCCAAATCAACCAAACCATGCAATTAAGGCATGCAATAAAGCCTAAAATCTTGAAACTAGCCAAGGGACTCAAACCAAGGCTACATGAAGCAAGCCCCAAAGGGCCAAGGGGACCTAAAACAGTCCCAAGGCAAGTCTAAACAAGACCAAAAGTGAGCTCAACACTAGCCAACGCAAGCTAGAACGTAATGCCAAAACATGGGGCATGCAAGGCCACAAAAGAGGTGTTACACTACACCTAACACAACCAAACATGGCATGACTTAAGCAACCAAAATCAGAGTTACGGCATGTTAGAACAAGACCAAAAACACATTGAAATGGCATTCTAGAGGCCTAAACATGATGGCATACGCAATGACACATATCATGAGGCATAAAACACAAACTCTTTAAAACATTAAAGGGGTGATAAGTGTAAGTGTACAAGCATAAAACATGGACTGAAATATCATAAGAAGTGATGCCAAACCACTGAAATGGCCCAAGTAAAACATGCTAGTGACTTAAGCACCCAAAGCTAACAAGCTAGATTGTATGGTAGCTATACAAAACAATGCAAGAATGACCAAAACAATGAAAAACAGAGCTCAAGCATGTTAAAACAAGGCTAGAAGCTTCATAAAGTTAAGTCAAAATCATGCTAAAAAGACATGTTACAACATGGGGCATGTTAAGGCAAATCATGGGATTACAAGACAAGTATACAAAGCATGCGTGGTATGTCTAAACCAAGTCAAAATAGTGCTATATCATGGCAAAACAAAGCCTAATATATATTGAAATGAAGCTAAAACAAGCTAAGCACACATGCTACAAACATAAGCCATTTATGTAAGCATCAAAGACAACAAGGAGAGGAGATGACCCTCTCCTATTTAAGACACCAAAACCACCTCTCCACCACTGAAAATCCTTTGGATTTCAGTGGTAGAGGGGTCATGCAAAGCTAAGAACAAGGGCCAAAATGGATGGCCTAAAACAAGGCCTAAGAGGGGGGGGGAAACAACCCCAAACACAAAAATGACTTTAAACAAAGGTCTTAAGCACTAAAAATCAGAACTTTTATCAGTTATAATCTAAGCTTAAAACAATAAGCAAGAAGGGCTAAAAGCTTAAGCAAGAATGGGGTATCTAAAGCAAGGAACTCACCCTTGTAGAACCTCTTCAAGAACAAAGCTCTAGCAAGTTTTCTGAGTTCAAACCAACCCAAGAACACTGAAATCAACCTCCTAGCACCTCAGCAACCAAGGATAGTGTTCTAGTGTGTGTTTGTGTACAATAGTAAGACAATACTACTCTTCTAGACACAAAACAAGATCAAACGAAGAAAGATAGATACAATACTATATCTATCCTCTCAAGAACAATTTTTTTGAACCCTGGAGGAGGGAGGAGGGGCTCTCTCTTTATAGAGGTTCAAATTCTAAGGCTTCCAAGATAAGCCAAGCAAAGGGCAAATCCCTCCATACACGTGTATGGAGGGGGTGAATTGTGGATGCCAGCTGCACCAGCTGGCACACAATATCTGCATAAAGCAGATGAACAGGGTTCGGCCACCAAAAATGGCCAATGGACCAACATAAGTGCCGACCGACCAAATATAGTGCCGATCAACCAACACTCTTGGCCGATGGCAAGAAAAATGGGCCGATGGCATCATGCCTTGGCCGGTGGGTTGAGGGGATGGCAAATAAGCCACCCTCTTCCCTTAGAAGCAAAAACACAAGTGTTTGGTCCACAACCAAGCACAAAACAGACAAGTTGAGAGATCTTGAGGCAAGGCGCGTAGCCGAGACCTCCGAGAACTCAAAACGAACACGTGCATGAATGATCATCGAGTGTTCAAACGATGACGTCCAAGTCTTGAGAACAGTCAAAAATGGGGTGTCTACAACGTGGGTTCTTGGCATTGAAAAATTGTTTGATGTATTCCCGTGCACTGATGCATAGAAAGTTCTATTAGCGGCCTTAACCTTGGAAGGCGATACTTGTAGGTGGTGGATGTTTGTTAGGGACGAAAATGTGGGAGTTAGTTGGGCAAAATTTCTTAAAATATTTTATGAAAAGTACTTTCCTCAATGCATTAGAGATCAAAAAGTATCTGAATTTGAATGGTTGAAGCAAGGTAACCAAACAGTAGCGGAATGAGGCACAGTTCACTAAATTAGCAAGTTTTGCAGCACACATGGTCGATACTAATTACAAAAAGGTGAGCAAGTTTGAGGGCAGACTTCGGAATGCAATCTTAGAGAAAGTAAATGTTTTGAAACTACCGAAGTACGTGGATGTTCTTGAAGCAAATTTGGCTTCGCATAACCGACCATTTGAATGGAAAGGGAAGTGACATGGCTCTTACTCTAATAAAGGATCATTGTCTTCTAAGAAGCAAATGCTGGGAACATCTAGTGCCTCCAATTCGATAAGAGATTCTGCACCAACCTGTAATGAGTGTGGCAAGAAGCAACGAGGAGTTTGCTACTGCACTTCTAGAGTATGTTTCAAATGTGGTAAGACAGGACACATGGTTAGAGATTGCCTACAAAACGAACAAAGAAATGGAAGGCCAGCTGCTAGTTCAATCAGATCGATCCCGATGCCAAGAAACACTACTTGACTTGCTACTACCAAAGATACACTAAGGCAAGAAAGAGTTTTTGCAGTCATCCTAGGTGATGCACAAAATACAGAGGTTGTTGTCTCAAGTACTCTTTCTATTTGCAACCAGGATGCTTATGTGCTAATTGATTCGAGTTCGACACATTCTTTTATATCTGCTGTGTTTGAACATAAATTGCATAGACCTATGGAATCACTGCCTTATGTGTTATGTGTATCTACTCTATTTGGGGAACTTGTTTTATGTTCATCTGTATATCATGCTTGTGAAATTCGTATTGGGGATGCGACGTTATTTGTAGACTTATTGCCTCTTGACATCAGGCATTTTGACATAATTTTGGGAATGGACTGGTTGTCTAAATATTGTGCTACTATTGACTGTGTAACAAAACGGGTTTTATTTAGACCTCCAGGATCTGATGAATTTGTATTTGTGGGTAATGATGTTGTCATGACCCGAACCCACCCCCATAGCATTAAGGTCATAACCGGCCAGTAATCAAGAGATTACCTACGGCCTCAAACCAAATAAAATATATTCTAACAGAGTTAAGGGGCCAAACGGAAGCAACTAAAAATTTTGTCCATAGAGCCGTGCTTACATGGCACATCATAACATTTCACATTTATTTGTTAATAACTCACGTCAAAAAAGAAAATAACCCAAGTTCTATACATACAGGATCATTCACATCTAAGTCAGTCAAACCTAAAGCTTATATACAAAAATGATCCAATGTTCCGCCAATATAGCAAAAGGACAAAAGAGGCGAAGACAAGTCTCATGCATGAGACGTTTGGGCTGACTCTTCAAAACTTTGACTGTTTCTCACACACTTCACTGAGGCTGGGTTTGGACATCTCTTGGCTCACCTACATACACATGAATGAGAGTGAGTGAAAGCCCAGTGAATAATATCAAGTAAAAAGAGATACATGGACGAACTTTGAAACAGTTACATCAAATGGCCTTGGGCCCAATTCATGTTTCAATCTAATGTATCAAATGACTAAGATTCAAACGTATCGAACGACCTCGGGCCCAATTCACTCATATCCGACGGCCTTCGGCCCATTCATTCATGTCCAATGACCTTTGCCCTAATCGTTCGTATCCGACGGCCTTGGGCCCAATCATTCATGTCAAACGGCCTTTGGTCCATTTCATTCATGTCAAACGGCCTTTGGCCCAATTATTCACGTCAAATGGCCTCTGGCCCCTTTCATTCATGTCAAACGGCCTTTGGCCCAATCATTCATGTCAAACGGTGTCCGACGGCCTTTGGCCCAATCATATGGCATAACAACTATTTGTCCACAATTCTGTTTAACAAACTTATAAGACTGATATGGAAATAAGCAATTGGACAAATAACATGCTTCAAATATCTTTACTAAGATATTACTCACAGTGATCTGCCAGTGGATTTGCTCTCGTGCTTGACCCTACACATTTCATGAACATAATGGGTCACAAACGATTCAATCCGTTCTTAATTCATACATCCCTCTTAGGCTTCTTTCTTATTCTTTTAACTCATTTACAATGCTTAATATATGCCTAAGAGTACTTAGAAATGAAAGAGAACAGAAAATGAAACACAAAACATCTTTACAAATTTTCTCAAACAGGGCTCCCCGCTCGAGCGTGGATTTCGCTACTCGAGCAGACCCCCATGGCCTGCAAAAGTACTGGTTGCCTTATTTTCACGCTCGAGCGTGAAGTTGGGCGCTCGAGCTGAAAGTCACACTACATGGCTCCCCCCTCGAGCGTGAATCTCCCCGCTTGAGCGGACATCCATGTCTGCAAAAGTTCTAGGAACTAGCATTTCACGCTCGAGCGGCGCTTTCCCCACTCAAGCGGACATGCCAATTTCTGGGTTTTCTAGAATTGTTCTTCAAGTGCAACCTTGATATTCAAAGGTCCAACATCCATGTTTTTGGTCCAAAAACGTGGAAACACAATATATAGCATAAGGATGTAAGCAATATGAGGCCAATTATTCAAAATCCATAATCATACTCTCAAATTAATCAAAATTTCTCTTGTATGGTTGAAACCCATGCATTCAAACTTCATATAATCTTCATATCTCCATTAATCAAACATGCATGTCAATTTTGACTCCAATTCTAGTACAAATGGCACTTATAATCATGAAACTCATGTAGATTATGCATGCATGAGAGATTTGGTGCCCAATTCTCCTTGTTTAACATGATTCATGCTCAAATATGCAAATTCATAGCAATTCTTTGGATGCATGTACATAAAAGCTCCAAATTCAACAAATTCAATTCAAGTTATGTTCTTGATCACAATTAAACCTTGAATTTACAAAATTACAAACTCAAACTTGTGAATCCACTCACCTAGGAGCTTCAAACACCCAAATTCTAGCTAATTCTTTGAGTTTAACCTCCAATTCTCAAGCCTTTACTTCAATCTTCAATTTGAGCTCCCTCTCTCTCTCTCTAAGTTCGGTTCTCTCTCTCTCTTTAGAGAGCAAAATCTGATTTGAGCTCAAAACAAAAGAATGAGAGTGTAAATTGGCCCTTTATATAAACTCATTTAATCACATTTCATTAACACTAATTAATTGAGCACTATTTCATCAATTTAATGTATTTAATCTGATCCAAATCAATTTTCAATTAAATTTCACCGTAGGCCCTAAAAATTACGCTAATCACAATGGCGTAATCAATTTTGGGTTTTGTGGTCGATAGGGCCTTCAATTTAAATTCTAAAGCAGATAATCAAACAGATTTTCCTATGGTGAACAGATAGAAACTCAAAATCACATATATTTATATAAATGGCACTTAAAATCATATCAAACACATAATCACAATCATAATTAAGATTAATTAGCATAATACGGACCAGGGTTATCACAGATGTGACCTTGCTTAATTTCGGCAATGAAAGCATGTAAACTGCTTAAGAAAAGGTGTTAGGGTTATCTATTTAGTATTTTGACTGTTCAATCTATAGATATTGTGTTAGATAATATTCCGGTAATTAGAGAATTCCCAGATTTGTTTCTAGAAGAATTGCCAGAGGAATTAGTTGATAGAGAAATTGAATTTACCATTGAAATTATGCCGAGTACTCAACCTATCTCAAAAACCCCGTATCGAATGTCAACAGTTGAGATGAAAGAATTAAAAGAGCAACTGCAAGATTTGCTTGATAAAGGGTTTATCTGACCTAGCTCTTCGCCATGGAGTGCGTCGGTCCTATTTGTGAAAAAGAAAAAAAGGAACTTTACGATTGTGTATCGATTATCGGGAGTTGAATAAGGTAACGATCAAAAATAAATACCCTTTTACCTCATATTGATGACTTATTTGATCAGTTGTAGGGTTCACAAGTGTTTTCAAAAATTGATTTGAGATTCGGGTACCATTAATTGAAAGTGAAAGCCAAAGATGTTGAGAAAACTACATTCCGAACAAGGAATGGTCATTACAAATTTCTAGTTATGCCATTTGGAGTGACAAATGCACCCGCAGCTTTTATGGACCTTATGAACCGAATCTTTAAATCCTCTCTTGATGAGTTTGTTATGGTATTCATTGATGACATATTGATTTACTCAAAAAGTAAAGAGGAACACTAACAACATTTGAGAACTATTCTGCAAACACTTAGGGAAAATAAATTATATGCAAAATTAAAGAAATGTGAATTTTGGTTGGATGAAGTTATGTTTCTAGGGCATATTATTAACAGGGATGGAATTTCAGTAGACCCACAAAACATTGAGGCCATTGTGAATTGGCCTATATCGATAAATGTGACGGAAGTTCGAAGTTTTATGGAGTTAGCTAGGTATTACAGAAAGTTTGTAAAAGACTTCTCAAAGATAGCTTTACCACTTACCCAACTTACTTGAAAGGGACAACGGTTTGAATGGACTGATGAAAGAGAATTCGTTTTTCAAGAACTGAAAACAAGGCTAACCACAACACCAGTTTTGACATTACTATCAGGTACAAAGAATTTTGTGATTTATAGTGATGTCTCATATAAGGGTTTGGGTCGTGTATTGATGCAAAATGGAAGAGTGATAGCCTATGCTTCTCGGCAATTGAACCCTCATGAGAAGAATTACCTGACTCATGACTTAGACTTGGCAGTTATTGTGTTTGCGTTGAAGATTTGGCACCACTATCTTTATGGGGCTACATGTGAGGTGTACACGGATCACAAGAGTTTGAAGTACTTTTTCACTCAAAAAGAACTAAATATGTGACAGAGAAGATGGTTAGAATTGATTAAAGACTATGATCTCCAGATTCAGTATTATTCAGGTAAAGCTAACACCGTAGCCGATGCTTTGAGTAGAAAGTCAATGGGGAACTTGGCATGTTTGCTCACTGAACAGAGAGAATTACTGAAAAACTTAGAAAGATCTGAGATTGAAATGGTGTTACATGAACGAGGCGGAATGATAGCCACCATTTCAGCTCAGCTGGCAATCATTGATGAAATCAAGTGAAAGCAATTATAGGATGAATTCCTCAAAAAGTGTTTGATAAGTTCGAATCAAATCCAATCCAAAACAAAGGTTCAGTGTTGAGAATCAAGTGTTAAAGTTTTAGGGAAGGTTTTTGTAGACACCCCATTTTTGACCATCCTCAAGACTTGGACGTCACCGTTTGAACACTCGGTGATTATCCATGTTTGTGTTCGTTTGGAGTTCCCGGAGGTCTCGGCTACGCGCCCTGCCTCAGGATCTCTGAACTCGACCGTTTTGTGTCTGGTTTTGCACCAAACACTTGTTTTTTGCCTTGGAAGGGCAGGGAATGGCTTATTAGCCATCCCCACACCCCACCGGCCCTCTCCTATTATCACCGGCCGCACATGTGTACCACCGGCAGTGCTTTCTTAAAAACAATGGCCGGTCGGCACTATGTTTAGCCGACCGGCACTTTATTGTGCCGGTGACCCATTTTGGTGGCCAGCGTGCACCCTTTGCACCCTTGAGGCATGGTGCATGCCAGCTGTGCCAGCTGGAATACACCATCACTCATCCCCGTGCATGGGAGTGACCTCTTTGCACCTTTGAACCCCCTAACCTTCTAGAAGGTTGACCCTTTTGGCCAAGCTTCTTGGAGAAGCTTGGCCAGCTGTTTTAGCTTCCTCTAGAAGCCTTGCACCTCTTTGCCCTTTTGAACCTTTCTCTTTAGCTTAGCCATTAAGTTTCTTGGCTTTGCTTGGCCTATATAAGCACCATTCCTCTCCCTTGGTTGAGGGTTAGCCATTCTCAACAAAAAACCAGAGCTTCTATATCTATATATCTGCCATATACTCCCTCTCTCTACATTTTCCCTCTCTCTCCTCTTGTGTGTGTGTTTCTAGGCCTAAAAGTGTGGTTTTACCTTACTTTTGCACCAATACACACACCATCACACCTTAGCTCGAGATTGGGAGGCTTGGAGGGTTGTTTGTTGAGGTTTTGGACTGTTTTTGATCAGAAGAAGAGGGCTGTACCACCTGTTCTTCAAAGGTTCTTCAAGGGTAACTACTTTACTTTAGTTTCCCCAATCTTGCATTGACTTTTGACCTATCTTGCTTTGTGTATAACTAAAAAAAGTCTTATTTTTTCTTGCTCTAAAACTTTCATTAGGTCACTTTGTGGTTTGAGTGCAAACTCACCCTCTTACGCCTTATTTTGGCTTCTTTGGTGCCTTTATTTTGAGCCTTGTTTGCTTTGTTATTTTGGTCTTCTCACCACTGAAAACCAGTGGGTTTTTAGTGGTGAGAAAGGTGGTTTGAAGTCTTGTATAGGGGAGGGACACCCCTCTCCCCTTTGTCCTTCTTTGACCTTTGTTTTTTTGGCCTAAAGGGTAGCATGTTTGAGTAGTTGCATTTGGCTTCATTTCAGAGCTTATTTGGATGTTTTAGGTCATATTATACCTCTGTCCAAAAGTGGTTTTATGGTCCTTAGCATGCTTTTTATACTTGCTTTGTAATCCTCCATTTTGCCTAGAAATGTGCCATGTCTTTAGCCTTGCATATCTTCATGTTTTGGCTTAGCTTATTGAAGTCTTTGGTCATGACTTGTCATGTTTAAGGTCCGTTGGCCATCTATTTCAGTCATGCTTGCCTTGTTTGATGCCATCTCTTTGTGTTTTGGCTTGTAAGCCTTAAGCATATTGGCCTCTAACATGCTTAGCTTGGACCATCCTCATGATTTGGCATCATTTAGGATCGTATTTCAGTCCACAGATCATGTTTGTATGATTGCATATGTGACCTTTTTCATGCTTTGAAGGTGTGCCCTTTTATACTTTGGAATAAATATTGTGCATGCTTGTATGTTTAAGGCATTTTGGGGCTGCCATATCAGAGGGTTTGGGTGTATTTTTGCATGCTAGAAATCTGTTTTTGGTTGCTTGATTCGTGCCATGAATGGTCATGTTGGTGGTAGTGGAATGCCCCTTGTTTATGCCTTGGTTTTAGGCCCATTCGCTTGCATGTTTGCATGAGTGTTGGTCCACCATTTTGGGCACTTTTTGCCACTGTTTTGGGGAGGTTTGAGGTCTGCCCCATTGTGGCTAAGTCCACCATTGTATGCTTATCACATGCTTGTCGCTTATTTGGTTCACTACATGTTGTCCCATGCTAGCTTCATGGCATTTTGGTCCATGGTTGCATCACATTTGCCTCCCATATGATTAGCACTATGTACCTAACATAATATGTTTCATAGCATTTGGCATGCCTTGCATTTTAGCATCATCTTGCATTGTTGAGTCATGTTTGCATAACATGCATTGCATTGCCTGGTTTGGGGTGTCAAACCAAGTGTGAGAAATGAGGGGTGTCTGTACTTCAAGTGACAAAACACATCTCAATTCTCATGTCACTAAGGCCCTTGATCTTGACATGATAGGGTCTTGGTTCTCATTTGTGTGTTGCATGCATATTTACATTGAATTGCAATCTTGGTCCCTTAGGCCATCATGCATCAAAAGGCATAATTGGTGGCCCAAGGACCAAGGGCCATGCTTCCTTGAGTCCCATACATGATAGGAGGCATTGGCCATGCTTACACATGCTCAAAATTCCACACCATGCACTGCTTGTCTGCTGTTGCTGTCAAAACTGTCTTCTGCAGGAATTGTTTGCCGACCGGCATAAAGGAGTGCCGACCGGCCATTTGTTTGTGGCCGACAACCTCTCAAGCAGCCGATGGTCATGTTGAACGGCCGGTGGTCATTTCCTCCAGCCGGTGGTGTACTGAAGTGTCCTTAGAAGGTGTCCTGGGACTTTGGCAAATTTCAGAAAGGCAGGACAGTAAAAACAGAGGCAGCAGTGGTATGGTGCGGGTCTCCCGGGCAAGTTAGACCGAGCATGCATCATTCGTGCCCCCCGAGGCAGGGCCGAGGCCCCTTTCTTTTTATGTTGGATTTAATTTGATTTATAAATTTTGTAATAATTTATTTATTTATTGTTTGGACTGTAATATTTATTTGGTCCCTCCAAGCGAGGGCGAATCTGTAATAAGTGTGGGTGAGTGGGGTGCATGTCTTCCAACCCCCACCTCTTTCTTCCCTTTTATTTACCTGCTTACGATGGTAGATTAGGGCATATTTAAATTAGCATACAGTATGATAGCATGCGTGCATCGATACATTCGTCTTACATGCACCGGGCTCGGTACATCATGCTAACTACATTATATTTCAATTTCCAAATTGAATACTTGTTACTTGTAGCATTTCACATGCCATGTTTAGGATAGCCGAGCCTGTCTAGATCACACCCTTGCTTGTGTTGCATTAGCCACTTTAACATGAACTAGGACATGCATGTTTGCTAACTAGTTTATTGTTTTGGCACGGAGTACGATGTAAGTATTTATGCTTTAGCATATCGCATGCGTGTGAATGTTGCCATGACAGTATGCTTACCATGTGGCTAAGTGCTTATATGAGATAAACTGTTTGAATGCCTGTGGGTGAAGGTTGGATTGTTTGAGTTGGAAAAACTCGTTGAAATCCGTATTTTAGCCTACTTGCGAGTAGCAAATTCTAAAGCGCTTTTCAAAACAAACGGATATGCAATGCTTGTTTCCAAATTAGGCAATCTAGTCTATACTTGTTTGCTGTGCGCATAACATAGTAATTCTAGGCTAATAACCGGAATAAGAACACATAACGTTTTCAAAATCGGATATCATGGTTAGTAGAGGTCGGTCTTCGGACCGGGCGAAAGGGGGTGCTCATAGCTGACCTTCCCCGATCGTACCCAAGCTCCCGAGCCAAGACAACTTTGGTGATGACGGACACGTGGCCTTCGGCACCGAGTCAGGGTTTCCTAAATTTCCCATTTTAAAAAAAAAATATATTTAGGTGGCGACTCTGTATCTGGCAAAGCAGTCCATGTTTGGCACTTCTTTTCAAAATCTGTTTTTCTCAAAACGATTTGCCAGAGTTGGACTCTTTGGTTCAGATTACGAACCGCAACAAACAAAAAAGGGGAGTCTGAACTATAACCCGTGAGTTCCCTCGCGGACCTGTTACAGTTTTATGTCCCAAACATTTCTGAATTGAAGAAAATAATATTAGAAAAAGCTCACAAGTCCAAGTTTGCAATGCATTCAGGCAACAACAAAATGTATCAAGATTTAAAGCAAAGTCACTGGTAGCCTAATATGAAAAAGGAAATTGCAGAATATGTGTCTAAATGCCTTCAATGTCAATAAGTCAAAGTCGAATCTCAAAAGCCGACAGGATTACTTCAGCCTCTTCCTATTCTGGAATGGAAATAGGAGCATATAACCATGGACTTCATTGTTGGTCTACCTCGGGCGCCTAGAGGTATGAACTCTATCTGGGTTATTGTGGATAGGTTGACTAAATCTACACATTTTCTACCTGTGAGAACTATTTATGATGCTTATAGACTTGCCACTATTTATATCGATGAGATTGTTTGTTTGCATGGAGTTCCGGTATCTATTGTTTCAAATAGGGACCCAAAATTTGTGTCTAGATTCTAGAAGAGTCTTCAAAGAGCAATGGGAACAGAATTAAGGTTTAGTACTGCTTTCCATTCTCAAACCGATGGGCAATCAGAAAGGACTATTCAGATTTTAGAGGATATGCTCCGAATGCGTGCTCTAGATTTTCAAGGTAGTTGGGAAACTTATTTACCATTTGTAGAGTTTGCTTACAAAAAAAATTTCCATTGTGGTATATGTATGGAACCATATGAAGCCTTATATAGAAGAAAATATAGATCATGTGCTAGACAGAACTTGGGGACAGTGAAAAGATCGTGCAAACAACCACTGAAAAGATCAAGATCATTCAGCAAAGGCTTAAAAGTGCACAAATCCGACAAAAGAGTTATGCATATCAAAGAAGAAGGGCCTTAGAATATGATGTTGGTGACCATGTGTTCATTAGAGTGATTTCGATGAAAGGTCAGTTGAGATTTGTGAAGAATGGTAAGTTATCGCCTCGATATATTAGGCCATTTTAGATTCTAGAAAAGCTTGGTCTAGTTGCTTACTGAATTGCTTTACCACCGAGAATGGAGCAAATGCATAATGTGTTTCATATATCAATGTTAAGGGGTTATCTCCGAGATCCATTCCACATTATTGATTATCACCTAATAGCTCTCGATGAGAATATGGAATATGAAGAGAAATCGATCCAAATCCTTGACCGACAAGTGAAATAGTTAAGGAATAGAGCAATTCTTATGGTTAAAGTAGAATGGAAAGAACACTATGGCATGGAAGCAACTTGGGAAAAAGAAGATGAAATGAGGTAAAAGTACCTCAAACTATTTCCAACACAAGGTAACGCAAGTTTGGAGGACCAAACTTTTTAAAAGGAGAAAGACCGTGACAACCCTATCACGTATTATACTTATATCTATTTAAATTCTGGATGCTAATCATGTGTTTAGTGTATTTTTTATGCTTATCTGTTCGTTGTAAGAATATCTATTGCTGTTTCTACTTTAAATATGAAATTGAAGACCTTAATGACTTCAAAAACCGAAATTGACAAGTTCAATTATGTGGAGAAGTGGTTTGGAAATACTCTTTGAATCCAATGGGACGCTCGAGATCGTCAGCTAGTTACCTGAAAAAGAATGAACACTCCGATCGGGGGTGCCAAAATTAGCACTCGGACGGATAAGTCAGTATCTACTCTCTTAATTACTTCCACCTAAAGTTAAGCTTAATTGTCCTCACATACCTTTCTCTGGCTGATGCTTCTCTATTTATATTTCCCTCTGGGCCTCAGGGTTGGGACCATCTTTAGTCCACCGTGCAATTATTTACTCAGCTCCTTCTGTTGCAGACCAACCCCCACTCGGCTCCTCGCTCAACTGGTTCTATGGCCGATTAGGATACCTCTGAATTTATATAAGACGGGGCCAAATGCAATGTGTATATCTCGATTCCCTAAGAATAATATTCGGCCTCTTTACATCCCCTAATACTCGGCTCCCACAATTGCCCCCCAAACACTCCACTAACAACAGTTAGCTGGCGTGTTTGGTTTCGAACTTGAAAAGTCAGCCAAAATTCGGTGGTTAACCTCATTCCAACGCGAGTGTCAGAACGCACATGCTTTTCGGTCATCATTGCAACTTCCCGCACCTTCGTACACTTCTTTCATTTATTATTATGATTTAAAATTTTGTTGTCTTTTCGAATGCGTGTATATTTTTTGAGTAATTGAAGCTCTTGGTCTGCCTTCCGATACACCTCTGCAACCTCTGCCCTTCTTCATTGTCTTCTCCGTCTCTTGTAAGTTCTCTTCCTCTTTACTTTGAATCCCATTTCCTTGTTTGTTTTCAATTTAACATATTCCATAGACTGACGAAAATGGCAAAGCATTTGAAAGACCTCCTTTCTGTGGATCGAGTCTCTAGCTTTCGACGCCATTTTTCCATCCCCAACGACGTCCGTCTGTCGCTCGTGACAGATAGCACCCTTGATATAGAGAGGGTTTACCAAAGCACAATTGTCTTCCCTCTCTTATCAATTGCTGAGGGCGGAGTCTGTTTCCCCCTTCACCCATTTCTTAGGGTCGTCCTTCGCCATTGGGGTCTAATCCCTACCCAACCTAATGTAAATTTCTTTCGAATCATAATGGGGATTATAGAGTTAAACCGTTGCCTTAGGATCAAACTCAGCATACCCCCTATTCGGCAATGTTATGCCTTGGCCAAGTCTTCTGGCCGACACGGGCGCTATTTCCTCAGGGCCAAGGACACAGACCATCAATTGGTGACTATGCTTGCCAGCTCTGGCAAGCGAGTTGATGATGTCATGGTCATTGTCCGAGGTAACTGAGAATTCGGCGAAAGCGAAGACCGCCTAGATCCTATTCCTAGACAGAGAGGCGAACTAGGTGGCCATATAGCTCCTTGCGTTTATTTTCCTTATATGTATTCAGCTTTATTTTCGTGGTCTTATGGTTTTACTTGTACAGGAAATGATTTGAAAAAAGTTTTGGTTTCAACCGACGATTCCATTCTTGCAGAAATCAAAGTTGCGCTCCAATACTTCGGCCGTTCAAGCCTTCAAAAACAAGGGAGGGCGGCCCACATTCTTCTTTGATACGAGCCAACGTATACGATGTTTTCGGCGGTGGACAACATTCCAGTTCCAAGGGGTGAAGAATATCTTACGGCCCTTATCTTAACCAACTTCAAAAACTTGAGGCAAGTTAGTTTGGAGGCATCAGATTCGGAGCAGGTGGAAGTAGCTGAAGAGGTCACTGAGGAGTCAAGCCAGTCTGAAGCTGAGGTAGACGAGGCCTTAAAGTTGGCCTTTGAGGAAGCCGGCCTCAATTCATCCAACTCTCCGTCCACCTCTGGCCAAGGTGGACGTCTTCGAAGACATCTTCACAAACCTAGGGGACCTTCTCGGCATGTACCCTGAAGATATGGATGGGTTATCACTCACACAACTTGCCAAGAAAAAAATGCCGAACGGATGGCCGCTCGGAGGAGGGTCGAGACCCTCCGTTCTGAACCTGCTGCCACGACTGAGTCTTCTCCACCAGTTGTTGTGGAAGAAACGACTCAAATTGAGACTGCCAAGGCAGAGAGGCCAGTCGAACGGTTGAGTCAAGGTAGTGATCAGAGGGGGGAGAAGGATCCTATCGAGAGCGAAGTCGGCTCCGAGGGATTCCCAACCGACAAGCGGTCATGCATGGAAGAGTCGAACTCGGTTGTGGACGAACAACCGCGCATAGAGGAGTCGAACTCTGTTGTGCCATTCGTGGTTCAACCAAGGATAAAAAATTTGCCGATTTCCTCTGATGCATCGACTCTTAAAGATCCGGCCGTGGCTTTAAGTATGGTCTCCTCAATTTCACTGTCGGCTGATAGGGCAACTTTTTGGACGGAACCTGACTTGATAACGATAACATTAGCCACTCAGTCGGCCATACTAGTACATGACTTGATCCTTGTCTGCCGCCTTCCGCCTATATTATTATTACTATTATGTTTTTATTCTAATTCCCTATTTTGCAGGCAGCTGGAAGGATAGCCGAGATAGGCCGCCGTCAACACGATGCTATTAAACAGATTGCCTTTCTGAAGACGGAGATTGAAAGCGAGAAGGGCAAGGCTCCGGAGGCCGCTTAAAGGGCCGAGCACGAGGCAGCGAGAGCGGCGGAGGAAAGTTTGAGGGCCGAAGCTGAGGCTGAAAAGGTGAGGGATTCTGACCAGCTAGATTGGCCGCCGAGGAAAGGGCAAATGCGAGCGAGGACGCGCTCAAGTTAGCCAAGGAGGTGATTGCCAAGCCAGAAGCCGACTTGGTAGAATCGAAAAAGGCAAAAGAGCAAGCCGACTCCGAGTTTGCCAAGGCGTTCCAGGTTGGGCAGGATACCGCATTGGAGAACTATGTGGAGGAAGTCCCCAAGTTCGAGAATCGGGGCTTCAAACACGGCTGGCTCAAAGCCCTTGTTGCTGCGAATGTGACATTGCCCAGCCGATTCCGTTCGAGCAAGTGGACGTTGAGCCGCTAGCGTCTGACCATGAAGACTGACTTGGGTGATATTCTGATTTTTGTTAGGCATCTTTCACGTACAATTGTAATTTTTGTTTAGCAGATTTCTATTAGTTCAAGGTAATTTTCATGTATAAATTAGCTACTATCTGCGCTCAATTTATTAATGAAATTCTCCTTTTCATTTCACTATTAGCTGTACGCAATTTTTGATATTAATGAAGAGTTTTGCTTTTCACTACTTTAGATAAAATGATTACTGTCTGTTGTGCATGCTAACTATCGATCCAATAGGAAGTAGGATCATTAGATGAGTAAATTAAATATCCCACTGCATAGCTGCCGATTAGATAACAGTGTAACTTGGCAATTAATTTAACCTTAATTTAGCCGAACAAGCAAATCGGCTTAGGGCCCTGTTGCATGGCCGATTAGATTAATTAATCTGCCCTTGCCCCAGCCAATGCATGAATTGGAATGCCGAATGCTATTAGTTCATGGAGTGGCTTGTGGCGCATGAGTAGATCGGCGCCAGGCTTAGATATTTGGCCGATTAGATTAATTAATCTACCCTTGCCCCAGTCAATGCATGAACTAGAATGCCGAATGATATTAGTTCATGGAGTGGCTTGTGGCACATGAGTAGATCGGCGCCAGGCTTAGATATTCGGCCGATTAGATCAATTAATCTGCCATTGTCCCAGCCAATGCATGAACTAGAATGCCGAATACTATTAGTTCGTGGAGTGGCTTATGGCACATGAGTAGATCGGCGCCAGGCTTAGATATTTGGCCGATTATCTGGCGTGAGGCTTTTGAAGTTTAGCATTAATGAGATCGCCTTAGGGGTGCTACACCCGTAAGGAATAAATGGGGTGTGTTTCGTGCGCGTAGGTCCCACTAGTGTGCTCAGACTACTCAAACCAGTCTGTTAAGGAAGGTTAGACAAGTGCGAATGTCAAGTAGACTATTCTTCAACATCAGAGGAGAAAGGAGGACATTGGCTGAGCTGGATAGAGAGATGAATCGAAGTGGCGAGCCCATGCGCACAGGAAGCAAGACGTTGAGGGAGGTGGAAAAACATCAGTCCCCATGCCGTCGAAGTAAGTCTCCCAGAAAGGAAAAACAATGGGGAAACTCCCCTCGACCGTGACTGAGAGGTGAATTCGGTGTGACACCGTGCCCATTCAGTTTTGTGGTTTTTGTGGGGAATAAACCGATGACGGAAGCGAATTCAATTGTTCACGACCCAAATGTGGCAGTCGAGTTTGCTCGACAGATTTTCCACCAGAAGTCCAGCAGTCGATGGCTGGTCGATAGGATTTCGAAGTGTTTCGGGAGGGTATCCATGAAGCAGTGAAAGGACTGTATACCGCCTATGAAGTCGGCATGCATCTATGTGCCACGCAGCGGGAGATAGAGCAAAAGAATGAGCGCATTCGAAACTTAGAAGCTCGCATGGAGGAGGCCGAGCGTGAACTGAAAAAGGCCAAGACTGCCAAGACACATTTGGCCGGCCAATCTAACCCGATCGTGGAGGAAAGGGTGACCCAACGGCTCATAAGTCACGCAGTTGCCGATCGTGATACGACGAGCATGTTTGTGATGGAGGCCGCAAAGACCAGATCTTATAAGCAAGGCTTCCACGATGGTCGGAAAGTTGGGATACCGAGGGCTAAGGAACAGCTTGCCGAGGAGGTCTGCCGATGTGAGAACCGTGGATTTAAGCACGGATGGATCAAGGCTCTCTAGGCTGTAGAGGCTCTCCGAGTAACAGGCATCGATTCGGCGTCGCCATTGTATCAGAGTCGCCATTTTCCCTTTGCGGCCTTTGAAGTTCAAAAGAGCGATGACCAAATTTGTTTGTCACGGATGGGGCTCCGAATTTCGGAGGCTTTCAATTTGGCCAATCGCGATATCCACGAAGGGCGCTCCGAATTCGGAGGCTTATTCGGCCCAAACGTGTCATTCATGGATGGGGCTCCAAATTCGGAGGCTTTTACTTAGCCAATCGTGATATCTACGAAGGGTGCTCCGAATCCAGAGGCTTATTCGGCCCAAATGTGTCATTCACGGATGGGGCTTTGAATTCGGAGGCTTTTACTTGGCTAATCATGATATCCACGCAGGGCACTCAGAATCCGAAGGCTTATTCGGCCCAAACGTGTCATTCACGGATGGGGCTCTGAATTCGGAGGCTTTTACTTGGCCAATCATGATATCCATACAGGGCACTCCAAATCCAGAGGCTTATTCGGCCCAAACGTGTCATTCACAGATGGGGCTCCGAATTTGGAGGCTTTTAACTTGGCCAATCGTGATATCCACGAAGAGCGCTCCGAATCCGGAGGCTTATTCGGCCCAAACGTGTCATTCACGGATGGGGCTCCGAATTCGGAGGCTTTTACGTGGCCAATCGTGATATCCACGCAAGGCACTCTGAATTCGGAGGCTTATTCGGCCCAAACGTGTCATTCACGGATGGGGCTTCGAATTTGGAGGCTTTTAACTTGGCCAATCGTAATATCCACGAAGGGCGCTCTGAATTCAGAGGCTTATTCAGCCCAAACGTGTCATACACAAATGGGGCTCCGAACCCGGAGGCTTTTGACTTGGCCAATCGTGATATCCATGAAGGGCGCTACGAATTCGGAGGCTTATTCGGCCCAAACGTGTCATTCATGGATGGGGCTCCGAATTCGGAGGCTTTTACTTAGCCAATCATGATATCCACGAAGAGCGCTCCGAATCCAGAGGCTTATTCTGCCTAAATGTGTCATTCATAGATGGGGCTCCGAATTCGGAGGCTTTTAACTTAGCCAATCGTGATATCCACGAAGGGCGTTCCGAATCCGGAGGCTTATTCGGCCCAAACGTGTCATTCACAGATGGGGCTCCGAATTTGGAGGCTTTTACTTGGCCAATCTTGATATCCACGAAGGGCACTGTAGCCGTCCCCGAATGCCCCGGGAGGATGACTCCCGTTCGGTTCACTTTATGGGTCTACTACAGTTCAGGACTCAAATTGTCACGGTTCTTAATCTGAACCAAAGAGTCCAAATCTGGCAAATCGTTTTGAGAAAATAGATTTTTGAAAGAAGTGCCAAACATGGACTGCTTCGCCAGATACAGAGTCGCCACCTAAATATTTTATTTTGGGAAATTTAGGAAACCCTGACTCGGTGCCAAAGGCCACGTGTCCGTCATCACCAAAGTTGCCTCGGCTCGGGAGCTTGGGTACGATTGGGGAAGGTCAGCTATGAGCACCCCCTCTCGCCCGGTCCAAAGACCAGCCTCTACTAACCATGATATCTTATTTTGAAAACTTTATGTGTTCTTATACCGGTTATTAGCCTAGAATTACTATGTTATGCGCGCAGCAAACGAGTATAGACCAAATCGCCTAAATTGGAACAAAACATTGCATGTTTATTTTGAAAATGGTTTGCTACTCGCAAGTAGGCTAAAATGTAGGTTTTGCCACCCTCAAGTGGGCTTTAGAAAAGATGGTTTTGCCACTATCAAGTGGGCTTAAAACTCACAGTTTTAATGCATTATTCCAATTTAGGTAATTCAACCTCCATCCACAGGCATTCAAGCAGTTATATCACATAAGCAGCTAGCCTCATGGTAATCATGCTATCATGTTAACATTCACACGCATGTGATATGCTAAAGCGTAAAAACTCACCTAGTACTCCAAGCCAAAACAATAAACTAGTTAGCAAACATGCATGTCCTAGTTCATGTTAAGTGGCTAATGCAACACAAGCAAGGATGCAGTTAGAGTAGGCTCGGCTAACCCTAAAATGGCATGCGAGATGCTACAATTATCACATATTCAATTTGGAATTGAAAATACAATGCAGTTTGTATGATGTACCGAGCCCAGTGCATGTAAGGCAAATGTATGGATGCACGCATGCATTGCATAAGGTATGCTAAAATAGACGTGCCCTAATCTACCATCGTAAACAGGTAAAATGAAAGGGAGAAAGAAGTGGAGGTTGGAAGACATACACACCACTCACACACGCTTATTACAAATACGCCCTCACTCGGAGAGACCAAAAGAATATACAGTCCCGAATAATGAATAAATAAATTATTACAAAATTTCTAATTACTTAGTAAATGAATGCAAAAAAGAAAGGAGGCCACAGCCCCCCCCGTCTCGGGATGCACGAATGATGCATGCTCGGATCCGACTCGCCCGGGAAACCCGCACCATACCACTGCCGCCTCTGTTCTTACTGCCCTGTCTCTCCGAAAATTGCCAAAGTCCCAAAACACCTTCCTTGCATGCTGCTGTACACCACCGGCTGGAGGAAGTGCCTGCCGGCCAGCTAAAATTTCCATCGGCTGCTTAAGAGGTTATCGTCCACCCATATAGTGCCGGTCGGCACTCTATACTGCCGGTCGGCATAAAATTCCTGCAGAAGACAGTTTTGACAGCAACAGCAGACAGGCAGTGCATGGTATGGGATTTTGAGCATATGTAAGTATGGCCAATGCTTCCTATCATGCATGGGACTCAAGGAAGCATGACCCTTGGTTCTTGGGCCATCAATTATACATCTTGGTGCATGATAGCCTAAGGAACCAAGATTGCATTTCAATGTCAATATGCATGCAACACACAAATGAGAACTAAGTCCCTATCATGTCAAGATCAAGGGCCTTAGTGACCAAGGGTTGAGACAAGCTACATCACTTGTGGTATGAACTCCTCTCAACCCTTACACTTGGTTTGACACCCCAAACCAAGACATGGAATGCATGTATACAACATGGCTCAAATGATGCAACATGACATGAAGTGCAAGACATACCAAATGCAATGCAACATGTTATGGCAAGTGTGCAATACTAGGCATGCAAGATGCAAAGTATAATGCAACTATGGACAATTCTTGTGAAAGAACTAGCATATAACAAGGCTTTGCTAATCAAGCATGCAACAAACATGACTCAAGCAGGCAATAGTAGACTTAAACCATAATGGGACAGACCTCAAACCTCCCCAAAACAGTGGCAAAAAAATGCCCAAAATGATGGACCAATACTCATGCAAACATGCAAGCAAATGGGCCCAAAACCAAGGCATAAACAAGGGGGCTTTTCACTACCACCAACATGACCATTCATAGCATGTATTAGGCCACCAAAAACAGATTTCTAGCATGCAAAAATATACACACACACCTTTGACATGGTAGTCCTAAATGCCTTAAATATGCAAGCATGCACAATGTCCATTCCTAAGCATAAAAGACCAATGTTTCAAAGCATGAAAGGCATGACAAATGGGGACATATAAACATGGTATAGGGACTGAAATAACATATTAAATGATTTCAAATCAACTAAATAACCTATCCAATGCATATTCATGGATCACATCCTCAAGGCTTACAAGCAACAATACAAAATAACTACATTAAGCATGCCAAAAATGGTAAAACCAGTGGCCAACAGACCTAAAACAAGACAAATCATGGCCAAAAGCTTCAATGAGTCAAGCCAAAACATGAGGATATACAAGGCTAAACCCATGGCACATTTCTAGGCAAAATGGAGGATTACAAAGCAAGTATACAAAGCATGCTAAGGACCACAAAACCACCATTAGACAGAGATGTAACATGCTCCAAAACATCAAAAAAAAAAAACAAAAACTCTGAAATGGCGCCAAAAACAAGCAAGCATGCATGTTACCTTTTTAGCCAAAGACAAAGGCAAAGGAGGGACAAAGGGGAGAGGGGTGTCCCTCCCCTATACAAGACTTCAAACCACCCTCTTTACCACTAAAAACCCACTGGTTTTCAGTGGTGAAAGGACCCAAAACAACAAGGCAAATAAGGCTCAAAGTAAAGACACCAAATAGGCCAAAATAAGGCCTAAAAGGGTGAGTTTGCACTCAAACCACAAAATGACCTTAATGAAAGTTCAAAAGCAAGAAAATATAAGACTTTTTTCAGTTATGCACAAAGCTCAAAACACAAAGCAAGATAGGTAAAAACTTGTTGCAAAAATGGGGAATCTAAAGTAAAGTGCTCACCTTTGAAGAACACTTGAAGAACAGATGGTGCAGCCCTCCTCTATTGATCAAAACCAGCCCAAAAACTCAACAAACAACCCTCCAAGTCTCCCAATCTTGAGCTAAGGTGTAATGGTGTGTGTATTGGTGTAAAAGTAAGGTAAAACCACACTTTAGGCCTAAAAAACACACACACAAGAGGAGAGAGAGGGAAAATGTAGAGAGAGAGATATATATGGCAGATATATAGATACACAAGCTCTGGTTTTTTATCAAAAATGGCCAACCTCTCACAAAGGGAGAGAGGTGGTGTTTATATAGGCAAAAATCAAGGCTCAAGGCTTCTCCAAGAAGCCAACTAAAAGGGGCAAAGGGTGCAAAAGGGTCTAGGCTTCTTGGAGAAGCTAAGACAGCTGTCCAAGCTTCTCCAAGAAGCTTGGGCAAAAGGGTCAACCTTCTAGAAGGTTTGGGGGTTCAAAGGTGCAAAGTGGTCACTCCCATGCACGGGGATGAGTGATGGTGCATTCCAGCTGGCACAGCTGGCATGCACCATGCCTCAGGGGTGCAAAGGGTGCACGCCGGCCAGCCAAAGAGATCATCGGCACAAAAAAGTGCCGGTCGGCAACATATAGTGCCGACCGGCCAAAAGTTTTAAGAAAAAAATGCCGGTGGTACAAATGCGTGGCCGGTGATGGTAGGGGAGGGCCGGTAGGGTGTGGGGATGGCTAATAAGCCATTCCCTGTCCTTCCAAGGCAAAACACAAGTGTTTGGTGTAAAACCAGACACAAAACGGTCGAGTTCGGAGATCTTGAGGCAGGGCGCGTAGCCGAGACCTCCGGAAACTCCAAACGAACACAAACATGGATAATCACCGAGTGTTCCAACGGTGACGTCCAAGTCTTGAGGACGGTCAAAAATGGGGTGTCTACAGGCACTTCGAATCCGGAGGCTTATTCGGCCCAAACGCGTCATTCACGGATGGGGCTTCGAAATCGGAGGCTTTTAACTTGGCCAATCGTGATATCCATGAAGGGCGCTCCGAATCCGGAGGCTTACTCAGCCCAAATGTGTCATTCACAGATGGGGTTCCAAAATTGGAGGCTTTTAACTTGGCCAATCGTGATATCCACAAAGGGCGCTCCGAATCCAGAGGCTTTTACTTCAAACTAAAATTTCATGTAATGGGATAAGTAACCTTGCATTATAAAAGTGAAAGTTTGTACATGGCGAACGTTCAAAATAAATCATCATGCCCCACAAGTCGGGTTAATGATAGAATGTACGCAAATGCGTGGAATTCCAAGGACACAGCAAACTCCTTCCAAACATGTCCTTGAGCTGATATGCCCCCATTCCTGCGATTGAATCGATTTGATAGGGGCCGTCCCAGTTAGGCCCTAGTTTCCCATCGGTCGGATTCCTGGCAGCTCGGAGTACTTTCTTGAGGACCAATTCTCCTGGTGTATAATGGCGTAGATGAACACGTTGATTATACGACTTAGCAAGCTGTTGCTGGTACCGTGCCATAGATGCAAGGGCACGATCTCGTCGTTCCTCAATGAGGGTCAAATCTAGGGCCAACATCATGTCATTTTGGCCCATATCAAAAGCTTTCGATTTCAAGGTTGGGAGACCGATCTCGAGGGGGATGATTGCCTGGGTTCCAAAGCATAAAGCAAACGGCGTTTCTCCAGTGGATCGCCTTGGCGTAGTGCAATGTGCCCATAATACACTCGGCAATTCTTCAACCCATCTGCCCTTGGCTTTTTCCAGCCTTTTCTTGATGCCGTCCAAGATGGCTTTGTTGGAGGCTTCGGCTTGGGCATTACTTTGTGGATAAGCCAGTGTCGAGAAATAAGGCCGAATGCCATACGTCCTGCAGAGTTCCCAGTAGACGCCGCAGTCAAACTGGGTGCCGTTATCTGAAATAAGTGCCCTTAGAACGCCGAATCATGTGATTATATTTCTCCATACAAAGTGCTTAACATCAGTATCTCGGATGTGCGTTAATGCCTCCGCTTCGACCCATTTTGTGAAGCAATCCGTCGCGACAATCAAAAATCGCTTGTTGCCCGGGGCACGAGGTAATGGTCCGACGATATCAAGTCCCCATTGGGCGAACGGCCAAGGACTGGTGACACAGCTTAACTCTTTAGCAGGCAAATGTGTTAAAGGGGAAAACTTCTGGCACTGTTCACACTTCTTGACGTAACACTCAGCATCAGCTCTCATTGTCGGCCAATAATACCCTGGTGTCATAGCTCGATGAGCCAGAGAGCGCCCGCCGGAATGGGCACCACAACTACCTTCATGTATTTCAGTCAGGGGTTCTTCGACTTTGTCCGGATGAACGCATTCTAGATATGGACCAGAAAGGGATTTTTTGTAGAGCTTTCCTTGCGGATCCAAGTAATATCGCAGGGCTTTATTTTGCAGTTTGTGTGCTTCTTTTTTGTCCGTCGGGAGCTATTCAAAAGATAGGAATGCTGTGCTAGGGTCCATCCAGCTTGGACCTGATTCTATGACATCAATTTGGATTGACTACGAGGAGGCAATGCTCGGCTCAGGGATGAATCCTACTTCAATCGTCCGTTTGATTTCTGAATTAATGGCGGAGGCTAGGCAGGGCAAGGCATCTGCATGCGTGTTCTGATCCCGGGTTATTTGATTTAGTTCATGATGGTCGAATTTTGCCAGCAATGAATTCGCCATTTTCATGTAAGCTGTCATACGGTCATTTCTGGCTGCGTATTCCCCTTTCAATTAGTTGATGACTAGCTTTGAATCGCAAAAAATGAAGAGACGCCGAGCACCAAGGAGATGTGCATTCTGTAAGCCGGTTAACAATGCTTCGTATTCGGCCTCATTATTCGATGCATCGAAACCCAGTTTGACAGCCTGCTCAATTATTGCCCCGTCGGGAGCCATGATAACTACACCCGCCCCACTGCCACACTGGTTGGACAATCCGTCACAATACAACTGCCAAATGTCCCCAACATAAATTCTCCAGTTCAGCTTAGGTTGAATCTGATCAGACTTAAAGTCGGCGAGGCCTCCAGTGAATTCGGCCACAAAGTCGGCAAGCACTTGCCCCTTGATTGAGGTTCTAGGCAGAAACTGAATATCATACTGGCCGAGTTCGAGGGCCCACTTTGAAATGCGCCCTGATGCTTCTGCACTACGGGGTACTGTCCAGAGGGGGTAGTCCGTTAGTACCCCGATGGTATGCCCCTGAAAGTAATGCATCAGTTTTCTTGCTTCCATGACAAGGGCTAGGATGAGTTTTTCCAATGGAAGGTAACGTGCTTTGGCGTCAACCATTGCCTTGCTCACATAATACACTGGCCGTTGCTCCCCAAGCTCTTCCTTTAATAGTACGACGTTGACAGCCCGGTCGGAAACTGCCAGATATAAGATGAGCGGATCACCTGCCGAAAGTGTTGTCAATAGTGGAACTGATCGGAGGTAGGTCTTCAGACCATTGAAAGTGGCTTCACACTCAGAGGTCCATTCAAAAGCTTTACCCTGCCGTAGGGTATAAAAGAATTGTCGGCAACGATCAGTGGAACGACTGATGAACCTGTTGAGCGCGGCGGCCATCCCCATCAACTTCTGGACCTCCTTGACCGAACGAGGAGAGCCAAGTTCTAGGATTGCTGTGATTTGCCTCGGGTTGGCTTCGATTCTGCGGTGGTTGACAATGTAGCTAAGGAATTTGCCGGATACAATCCCAAATGCGCACTTGGAAGCGTTCAGCTTCATTTTGTTCTTGCGTAAAATGCCAAATGCTTCTTCCAAATCGGCTAGATGAGTCTACTCTTCTTTGGACTTCACCACCATATCGTCAATGTACACTTCCATAGTTCGGCTGAGTTGCTCTTTGAACATAGCAGTGACTAGTTTTTGGTAAGTTGCCCCCCATTCTTCAGCCCAAAAGGCATAACCTTATAGCAATAGGTCCCTCTTGGGGTGAGGAATGCAGTTTTGTCTTGGTCCTTTGGATGCATGGCAATTTGATGGTAGCCTCTGTAGGCATCGAGGAAGCTTATACGTTGATGACGCGTCGTGGCATCTACGAGTTGGTCTATTCTAGGGAGGGGAAAACAATCCTTGGGACAAGCTTTATTTAAGTCCGTGAAATCCACACAAACATGCCAAGTCCCATTTTTCTTCTTGACAACCACAGTATTCGATAGCCATGTAGGATAGGTAACTTCTCAGATTGCCCGGGCATCAAGCAACCGGTCAACTTCTTCAACAACGGCGGCAGTGTGTTCTGTGACTGACTGCCGGGTTTTCTGAATAATCGGCTTACATTTGGGGTCAACATGTAAACGGTGCTGAGAAACAGATGGATCCACCCCCAGCATCTCATACGATGACCATGCAAATACATCAAGTTTGCCGAGTAAGAAGGTAATTAGCTGCTGCCTGTCGACTTTATTCAGGGAGGCGCCGACCATAAAGAACCTGTCCAGATTCCCGTCAATTTCGACTCAATCCAGAGCTTCTGTGGCCTTTTCACTTGGGAGGCGCCCAACATCGTCGAGGCTCTCTTTATCCGGCACCTCAATAGAATTCACTTCCAGCTCTCTTGGTGTCTTTTTGGCAAGGAGATAATTCTGGGAACCACGGATTTGTTCAATGCCGCGTTCTGTCGGGAAGCGAAGCAGTTGATGATAGGTGCTCGGCACGGCCTGCATGGTATGCAGCCAAGTTCGCCCCATAATGAGATTATGCGGCGAAGGAAGCTTGACAACCAAGAATTCCATATCCACTGATTGGGAGCCCACACGAATTGGTAATGTGATTTTGCCCAACGGGCATTCCGGATTAGCGTCGAAGCTGAATAACGGATAATGAGCCGAGGACAAGTCCGACTCAGTAAAGCCGAGTTTAATGAAGGTCTTGTAGTACATAACTTCTGAAGTACTCCCCTGGTCAATGAGAATGCGCTCAACGATGAATCGGCTTATGCATAGCTCGATGACCAATGGATCAATGTGGAGGAACGTTACGCCGATCAAATCAGAATCGTCGAAGGTAATACTCGGAGCTTCATAGGGCCGTTTTGCCGGTGTGATTTGCTTTTGGAGGTCAGGAGTCGACTGAATTATATGAATTGCAGATGCCGTCGACAGGCTGTATATCATATGGATTACGCCGAGTGGAGGTGAATCTTGCCTTAAAGCTATTGTTTTGGTTGTGTTGTCTTTTCGGACATACTGCTTAAGCCGACCATCTTGTACCAATTTCTCAAGGTGATCCTTCAACGCATAACAACTCTCGGTATCATGACCGTGGTTCTTGTGATATTCGCACCGCCTATCCCGTCTTCTCGTGTCGGGAGGTCCCACCATTTTTTACGGCCATTTAAAGAACGGAAGGTGTTGAACTTTAGACATAACCATGCTGATCAACTCCGACAACTCCGTATATTTCTTGTCCACGTACGTTGTGCTCTTGCTATCCACTTGAAGTTGTTCACTAGCTCGGTGGGAACATTGGTCATTTGGTTGGCGCAAATCCTGTCTTCTGTCTCATTTAGCCCAATTCCGCGGTTCAGGGCTCCGCGATGGTACAGAATTTATCGGTTGAACGATCTCAGAAGGGGCCGCCTTGTTGGCCTTGTGCCCGGATTTAACCCGCAAGGCGTCATCTTCCACTTTGCAGTATTCCTCGACTTTCTTCATCAACAACCAGACCGTTTTGGGAGGCCTTTTGGTCAAGGAACTACGGAGGGCACTATTAGGATGCAACCCCATTTTAAAGGCAGTGATAGCCATGGAGTCGTTGCATGCATCATCCATAAGATTAAAGCATTCCCAATAGCACGCCGAATACGCTCGTAAGGTTTCCCCTGCTTGGATTTGCATTGCCCAGAGAGAGTCGGCTTGCTTTGGCTGGACCTCATTGGTGATGAATCTTGCCCTGAAGGATTTCTGTAATTGATGGAAGCTCTTAATCGACGCCGGTTCCAACTTATAATACCATCTGACAGCCAATGGTCTCAAACTGCTCGGAAATATCCGGCACATGAGACCCTCATCGTCTGCATGGAGCATCATGGCTTGCTTATAATGACGGATATGGTCAGTGGGATCTGATTTTCCATCGTATAGGGTGAACGATGGAGCCTTGAACTTTTTGGGTAATACTGCCCTTGCGATCCGTCGCACAAAGGGGTCATGTTGGTCCTCTTCATCTGAACCATTTCTTCTTCTCTTATTTCGTGCACGCGGACTTCCTTCGGAAGAACTAGAGACTTCGACTCACCCCTTCTTTTTGGGTTCTGGGGATGAGGAGTCAGAATCACTGCCACTATCTTGTCTCCGAACTCGAGGCCGTCGACCATCCTTTCTCAGAGGTTGTGGCAGATCTTGGCGCGCGGCCTATTGGGATTTTGCCACCTCCAAGGCCAAATCCTGTCGAAGGCGCTCATTCTCAGCCATCATGTTCTCCAACCTCTATTCGTTTTGTTTTGCCTGATCCATAATCGCTTGCATTGTTTCATCAGCTGAATCAAAGTTCAAGGCTCTTCTTGCAGTAATGTTTTTTGGTCCCAGCATGGTGCTTGGAGTGGTATCGACTCATGGCGTAAGGTTGTCAGCGACTGCCGAAGGATCTTCCGTCACGCCCGCCATGGATGTGCTAGAGTATTCCCACAGACGGCGCCAATTGTGGAGAAGTGGTTTGGAAATACTCTTTGAATCCAATGGGACGCTCGAGATCCTCAGCTAGTCACCTGAAAAAGAATGAACACTCCAGTCGGGGGTGCCGGAATTAGCACTCCGACGGATAAGTCAGTATCTACTCTCTTGATTACTTCCACCTAAAGTTAAGCTTACTCGTTCTCACATAGCTTTCTCTGGTTGATGCTTCTCTATTTATATTTCCCTCTGGGCCTCAGGGTTGGGACCACCTTTAGTCCACCATGCAATTATTTACTCGGCTCCTTCTGTTGCAAACCAACCCCCACTCGGCTCCTCGCTCAACTGGTTCTATGGCCGATTAGGATACCTCTGAATTTATATAAGATGGGGCCAAATGCAATGTGTATATCTCGATTCCCTAAGAATAATATTTGGCCTCTTTACATCCCCTAATACTCGTCTCCCACAAATTAGGATGGCGTAATTTTTAGAGCCTATTGAAAAGTTTGATTAAAATTTGATTCAGTTTAGAAAAATTAAGTTTTGATTAATTAACTTAAGTGTAATTAGTGAGCTAAGCCTTAATTAGCACCTTAAGTTAATATAGCCTGTAAACATGATTAGTAGAGACTTAATCACAATTTCGAACTCGAAATTCTGTTGAATTATATTCTAGAGAGAGAGTGAGAGCAAGTTAGAGAGAGAGAGAGAGGCAAGAAAGCTTGGAGTTTTGGCTAAAGGCTTGAAAGTTTGAGAAGAAAGGCTAAAGATTTTGTTATTGCAAACTTAATCCAAGTCCTTAGGTAAGTGATTAGTTCACAATTGATGAATTAGAGTCATCAAATGTATGAATTCAAGAAGATAATGAGTTCAGACACAAGAAATGAGCTTATAATGAAGAAATTGAAGCTAATTCACACATGCATGCATAATTGTGTTGAGTTTCATCATTTTAAGCATGATTCATGTCATCTATGTTGAAATTAGAGGTTGTATCATACATGCATTCATGATTCAAAAGAATTTGAAGCTAAATGATACGTGCATGATAATTTGAGTTTGAATTCATGAAGTTTTGAACATGGGGTTAGAGAATTAGTTTTGTATCCATGCTTATGGGTGTACATTTGAGGTTTAGGACATATCATGCAAGATTTTATACTTTGAATATGAGTTTTGAAGTTCAAATTCAGTTTTGCAAAACCCAGAAGTCAACCGCATGTTGTCGCTGGAGTGCACATCTCACGCATCTAGTAAGTTTTGTAGAGTTTTCTAGTCAGCTCGAGCGATCAAGTGACCGCTCGAGTGACCTCAATTCATTTTGCATCTTGGCTCAAGCGACCATCGAGCCTAGATTCAAACCATCCAATACTTTTGCAAACCAAGTGATCAACTTGAGCGACCAATGTTGCACTCGAGCGAAGTGTCCTGTTTCAGTATGTTTCAAAAAGTCAGGTTTTGTTCATAATTTCATTCTCATTCCTTTTTGAATATTCTTAGGCATGAGTTGAGCATCCCAAATGAATTAATGAGATGGAATGAGACCTAAAAGAATTGACTAAGTTAGAAAATGACTCGCTTAAGCAATGACATTCGATGTGTGTATGTTTATGAATTGTGTAGGATCATCTACAAAGACGTGTCAACAACCGAATCATTGTGAGTAATATCTAAGTAAAGATAATTTCATGTACATTATTTTCTAAGTGTTATCAATGTGGTAAGTTTTTCCAAACCTATGATTTTGTGCTATGAATGAGCCTTCCATCTGACTCATTCTTAAAAAAATCTGTAAGTATGATTGTCAAGAATGAAAGCATATGACGGACCTAAGGTCATTTTGTATAATTGAAATGGACCCCAGGTCATTTCGTATATTTGATAAGGTGGACGCAAGGTTGTTCCAAATGTCTAATAAGTTAGAATATCTGTTATGAGTTGACCAAATGGTCATTATACAACTGTAAATGATTAGACCTATGGTCGTTCTGTTAAGTTATGATGAATTCTATTATGCACATCCGTTATATGTTGGACCCGAGGTTATTTAGCTATCTATCGGACCTAAGGTCCTCCCATATGAATTGTATATGATATGAAATGTTTATGTTTGGATAAGAGAACTCATTCATATAGCCTCTTTACTTTGATGTTATTTACTAGGAGTTAGCTTACTCCGTTATATATATATATGTATGTATGTAGGTGAGCAGCGGGATGTCCAACCCCAATAAACCTGTGAAGTTACCCGAGTTCTATGGAGTCAGCCAAGAATGCCTCACAAATAAGGCTTTTGACTTTTGATCATTTGTTTACTTTTGTTGGTCTCATTTGACCTGTACATAAGCTTTTGGATGTGAATGTTAATGACTTGAGAATAATCTTCGGATATGTATTATCTATTTGAATGTGTATGAATGTGAGTTATTAACGTATAGAATGTTTTTGTTCATGCCATTTATGTACAAGCTCATTGGACAAATTTTAAAATTTTGCTTCCGTTTCTAGCCCCATATAATTAAATATGATTTGATTTCTATCTGAGGCCGTAGGTAATCTCATGATTACTATTCAGTTATGATCCAAATCTCTGAGGGCGGGTTCAGGTCATAACAATATTTGCCCTGCATTCACCTCCATGGACAGCTTCTATAATGCACTTTGGTTCATTTTCCTTCACACATAACTTATGCATTCCCAGATGACCTTTTTGGTACAGCTTGTCTCTACATATGATGAATTGAGTGGCCAGACGCCGTATCCCCCTTTTGTCCTTAGCATTTTCCCCTTGCGGGTATACTTCTGTCTCCAGAAAATTCCAAATGTCAAAATACCAAGGACTTTCATCTTGGGCTTCTTCTGTGACAGCAATCATTTCATACACCGGTGTGTATCTCTGCTCTATGATAATCAGACGCATCCTCACCCCAATTGGTATGTCTACCATCGAAGTTAAGGTTGCCAAAGCATTAGCGAACCTATTGTTCTCCCTCATCAAGTGTGTAAATGCTAATTATTTGAACCTTGGGATCGGCATATCCAAGGTCTGATGATAGACTTTTATTTTCTCTTCCTTTACTTTCTAATCCCCGTTAGCTTGAGACACAACCAGGTTTGAATCTCCAGTTATATCTAATCTTGTTGCCCCTAGTTCTAGGGTAGCTTCCAGTCTGGCTATGCATGCCTCATACTCTGCTTGATTGTTGGATACTTTAAACCGAAGCTTGAAGGCCAGAGGTATGTGGGAGTCATTTGGTGCTATGAGAAACACTCTTATCCCGTATCCATACTGATTGGCAGCTCCGTCAAAATACAACTTCCAAGTGTCTGCTTCTAACTATAAGATCTCTTCATTTGGAAATTCGTACTCCCTGTCTTCTTCTCCATCGATCAGATGGTTTGCCAAGAACTCCGCTACAACTTTTTGTTTGACAGATTGGCGAGTGACATATCAAACATCGAACTCAGAAAGCAAAGGCAGCCATCAAGCTAGCCTACCAGTAAGTGCTAGTTTCTCAAAGAGATATTTGATGGGATCCAATCTTGAAACTAGGATTACCGAGTGTACCGAGTGTGCTAACAAGTAGTACCTCAACTTTCTAGGCACCCACACCAAGGCTAGACAAGTCTTTTCCAAAAGGGTGTAACGGGTCTCATATTCTAACATTTTCTTACTCAGATAGTATATGGCCTTTTCCACTTTCTCTTTTGATTCTTGCGCTAGCATGCAACCCATAGTAGATTCAGTTACTGATAGGAATAGGATCAATGGTTTCTTTGGCTTGGGGGGTGATAACACAGGCAGATTCTGCAGATATTGCTTGATTTGCTCAAAATCGTAATTGCATCGGTCATCCCATTGGAACTTCTTTCCTTTCTTTAGCAAGCCAAATAGTGGTTCACAAGTGGAGGATAACTTAGAAATAAGCTTTCTTATGAATTCCACTTTCCTTACAAAGCCTCGCACCTTTTTTTCAGTCATCGGTGGGGCCATTTCTAAGATGGTCTTGATTTGGATGGGCCGACCTCAATTCCACATTGCGTGATTAGGAACCCCAGCATCTTTACTGCAATTACCCCAAAGGTACATTTTTGCGGATTCAGCCTTAACTTGTACTCCTGGATTCTTTCAAAGAAGCTTCTTAATGCATCATAGTGACCTTCCCGTTTCTTGGACTTGACAATCATCTCATCCACGTATACTTTAACCTCCCTGTGAATCATGTCATGCAATATAGTGGTTGCTGCTCTCTGGTAGGTGGCTCTGACATTTTTCAACCCAACAGTAAGTCCCTGTAGACGTCCCCGAACGTCCCGGGAGGGAATCCCGTTTTGTTCATTGGGGCTCACTACAGTTCGGACTCAATGTCACGGTTCTTAATCTGATCTCGCAAAGTACAATACGAGATTGATAAATCACCAAAGAGTCCAAGTCTGGCAAATCGTTTTGAAAAAAAACTGATTTTTAGAAAGAAGTGCCAAACATGGACTGCTTTGCCAGATATAGAGTCGCCACCTAAATATTTTATTTTGGGGAAATTTAGGAAACCCTGACTCGTGCCTAAGGCCATGTGTTCGTCATCACCAAAGTTGCCTCGCCTCGGGAACTTGGGTACGATTGGGGAAGGTCATTTCATGAGCACCCCCGCTCGCCCGATCAAAGATCGGCCACTGTTAAGCATGATATCGAGTTTTTGAAAACACATGTGCTCTTATTCCAGTTTATTAGCCTAGAATTACTATGTGATGCGCACAGCATACAAGTATAGACTGGATTGCCTAGGTTAGAACAAAGCATCGCATATCCATTTGTTTTGAAAATGGATTAAAGTTTGCTACTCGTAAGTAGGCTAAAACACGGGTTTCGACGAATTATTCCAACTTAAGCAACCCAACCTTCACCCACAGGCATTCAGGTAGTTATATCACATAAGCACATAGCCTCAGTCACTCACACACATGCAAGGATGCTAAAGCATAAACACGTACCGAGTACTCCGAGACAAAGAAAGAAGCTAATTAGAAATCGTGCATGAATCCTAACTATGCTAAGAATGCCTAATGCAACAGATGCAAAAATGCAACTACAATAGGCTTGGCTATTCTAAGATGGCATATGAGATGCAACAATCGATACATGTATTCAACTTGGAATTGAAATACAATGCAGTTAGCATGATGCGCGAGCCCAATGCATGCAATACAGATGAATGAATGCAAGCATGCGAACATATAGATGCTAATTGAAACATGCCCTAAAACTAACCATCATAAGCTGGTAAATAAAAGGGAGAAAGATGTGGGGTTGAAAGACATGCATCACACACACGCACACTTATTACAACATTCCCCTCCTCGGAGGGTCTGAATGAATAGTACAGAATAAACTAGCTAATCTAAGCTAATTAAACTAATTATTACACAACATTAATTAATTAACGAATTAACTAAGTAAGTAAGGAAAGTAGCATGCAAATTAAACAAAATGGACTGCCTCAGCTCTGTTCCGAATGATAGGGATGCATGCATGCTCAAGTCGCCTTGTCGGGAAATCCATCGCGATGCCCCGATTTGCCTCTGTTTGCAACTGGTCCCAGAACACTGTACAAAGCTCCAGAAGGCTGCTGACCAGTTTTTGCTGCTGGTTTCCGGTTTGCTGCAACAGAGAGCGAGAAAGGGGCATGGCAAAGTATTTTTAACATATGTGTGCATGACCACTCTCCCCATCATTGCACAAGCTCCAGGGAGTGTAGTCCTCGATCCTCGTGCCACCAATCACGCATCTCGATGCATGATGACCGAGGAGTCGGATTGCACGACTCGATGTAAAATGAATGCACATATAAACACAACAAGGCCTAAACTCCATCATGGGTAATCCGGAGTGTCGGCGACCGAGAATCGAGGCACGTTTCGTCACTTGGAGTACGAAACGTCCCTCATTTCCCGTGTTTGGAGAAAACCCTATTCCAAACACAATGCAATATACATGGCATACACAATACGACTAGCATGCAACCCTAAACGCAATGCAACCTAATCATGCTAGCATGCGAGAGATGATATGCAAACATGCAACTAGCATACACAATGCTATGAACTAAAAATGGCATACTCAATGCACATGAACTATATGGCATACGCAATGCACATACGAAGATGGACATGCACGAAGACATGAACAAGGCATACACAATACGACGATCAAGCATGCGATAACATGGATATGGCATACATAATGCAAGATGGACTTAAACTAAAATGAATAGGCCTCAGCCACACTCAAATCAGTGGCCAAACATGATGAAAATGAAGCAACAACACACATGCAAACATGCACAAATGCAAGGGACCAAACCTAAGGAACAAAGTGCAACTCCACCAAAGCATGGTAAGCATGAAATATGGCATACAATCACATATTTTCCAGCTCTGAAATGTCATGCAAGATGGTCCCGAATCATGCAAACACCTCACACAATGCATGCTAGATGGCCCAAATACCGAAACTAGTGAAGTGGATTACACTATAGGCATGCAAAGCCATACTCAAATGGCCAACTCAAATGGCTAAACCAGCCCCAAACAGTCCCTATGCAGGCCAAAACAGTAGCAAATATGGGCTAAAATGATGGCTCGCAAAGCATGGAAATGAAGCTCATGCAATGGTCCAAAATGAGGTATTCATGCATAACTCTCAAACACATTCAAAGAGTGAAAAACATGGGAATATGGCATACATATAAGCTCTAAAATATGATTCACAATGATGCCAAAACATGGAAACACCTCAAAATACGTATGCAATAGGCTTCAAAACTCAAAGCTAGGCAAGGGTATTGAACTACAACCATGCATAGAAAACATCATTCGACCATGAGGCCCAAAAATAGAGCTAAGGCAGTCCAAAACATGCACAAAATCAGTTTAAGACATGGCCAAAAAGTGCTAGAATCAAAGGCCAAAATAGCATACAATGTAAGCTAGTAAAGAGGATTTGCACTACAAGCATATGAGGCAATCAAGAGGCCACTAAACCAGAAAAAGTCAGAGGAATGCCATGCCAAATAAAGCCCAAAAACCCACTGAAACATGGTTAATGCATGCACGAATGAGATGCTCCTTTGATATGCTATGAAGAGGGTTATTCTACACATGCAAGATGGACATCCAATATGGCAAAAAAAGCTCTAGAAAGAGCTTATGTAGGTCCTAAAACTCATCAAAAATGGCCTGAAACATGGCTTGGAAGAATGCAAATAAGAGCTTCTTTGTAAGGCCAAAATTGCTAGAAAATAAAACAAGGAGAGAGAGGGTCACCCCTCTTTGATTTTGGCACTCAAAATAGCATGCTAGCCACTGAAAATCCACTAGATTTTAGTGGCTAAAAGGCCAAATAAAGTCCAACACAAATGCTCTAAGGCATGGCTCAAAACAAGGTAAAATGAAACATGCAAGGGGGTAGATGACCCCCAACAAAAAAATGATCTTAAACAAACATGTTAAGGGCCTCAAAATAAGACTTTTTTCAGTTTACACCAAAGCTCAAATATGCTTGCAAGTATAGCTAAAAGATGAAGCAAAATAAAGCCTTAAAAGGGAGAAAGTGTGTTACCCTTATAGCACAAAAGGACCAGCAACCTTTGGACCACAAAGACAGCCTCTCAACCTCTGAAAATGGCCTCCAAGATGCTTAGAGTGATGGTGGAGGGGTTAGGTTGGGAGATGGTATGCAAAGGTGCAAGAACCATGCACTTTTGAGCTTGGATGTAGAGATATAGAGGGAGAAGTCTTGTATCCTTAGACAAAATTTTTTTGAACCCTCTACAAGGAAGGGGAGCCCTTCCTTTATAGACAAGAGGGACTAAAGCTTCTCCTAGAAGCTTAAAACCAAGGGCAAACGTCCTCCATACACGTGTATGGAGGATGCAGTCTGTGCCTCCCAGCTGGCACAGCTGGAATCAACTCACTGAGACAGAACTGATGGGAGCTGGCCGACCAGTTCAAGTGGTCGGCTGACCACTTGCCCTGGTCAGCCGACCAGGGTCAAAAGGTTCAAGTGGTCGGCAGCCTCCCAAGGTGGTCTCCACATGAAATGCAAGCAAGTGGTATGGTGGGAGACCAGTAAATGTGGCCCAAAAACCAAGGAGACCAGCTTCCTGTCAAGAAAATCGGCCGACGAAGAGAAAGGTGGTCTCCAAGGAGAAAAGGTGGTCTCCCGCCCTTGTACCACCTTCCAAACAATGAAAATGGGGTCCAAGCCAAAAATGAACCAAGACGGATGCAAAACGAGGGTTCGGGGGCCAAAACGCGCAGCTGGGTGCCCCGAAAACTGACTGTTAAGCATCGAAAGTGGCGTGCGACCACGAAGGTGGTCTCCCGGGCCACAGTGTCCCTCTAGAGAGAGGAAACAAGGTGTGTTCCAAGAACCGGAGCAAACGGAGAAAGTTAAGCGGTCCCGAACCGAGGCGCACGGCCGACGGCTCCGAAAATTGAAAACTGGTCTCCAAACGGGAACAGTGGTCTACGACCATGAAAAGTAGCCTACGGCCATTGAGAGATGGTCTACGAGACCTCTCCCTCCCTTCAGGAAGAGAAAACGGAACCTGGTTCACAAACCGAGGTAAAGCACAAAAGAGTCCCGAAGTCCGGAGGCAAGGCTCTCAGCCGAGACTCCGTAACCTCAGAACGAGCACAACATGCGCAATCACCGAGTGCTCAATCGATGACGTCTAAGTCTTAAGGTCGGTCAAAAATGGGGTGTCTACAGTCCCCCACTGGGTAGTGAATGTCATCTTCTCTTTGTCTTCAAGTGCCATAAAGATCTAATTATACCTTAAAAACCCATCCATGAACGAAAGTAGAGCGTGACCTGTAGTGAAATCTACCAATTCATCAATATGTGGTAGCAATAAGTCATTTTTAAGGCTGGCCTTATTCAAATCTCTGAAATCGACATAGACTCAAATCCTGCCATCCTTCTTTGGAACCGAAACAATATTTTCCAACCATGTCAGATATTCTAATACGATCAAAAATCCTACATTGATCTGCTTAGTGACCTCCTCCTTGATTTTCAATGCCCAGTCTGACCGAATTCTATGGTGCTTCTTCTTGACAGGTCTAACCTAAGGATCAAGAGGGATCCTATGCTGGACAATCTCGGGATTGATTCCAACCATGTCTTCATAGGACCATGCAAAAACATCTTTAAATTCCTTTAACAAAAAGACTAGTCGCTCGCATTCTTCCAAAGACAACATGGAATCAATCTGGACCAAGTGAGGATCCTTCTCAATACCCACATTAATCAGAATAATCTTATCCATCAAAGGTTTCGCACACCTTTCCTCCTCTAAATTAATAAAAAATTTCAAAGTCCGAGGAATTTCTTCTTCTTTGTTTTCATCAAAATTTTGAAAATCTTAGTCAATGCAATAAATTAAAGGCACTGAAAAGTAAGCATAACCTACATGATTCTCATTCATTAGGTCTGGCCTAGTAGATACAACGGACTCAAAGGAAAAAGAAAAAGATGGCTGAGACAAAATAGTGACATCTGGATCATCAACCCCAGAATCGCTCGACTCAAAACTAATAGAAGAACCTGAGTTTGACTTTGACTCTACAGATTCAGTAGAATCAAACTCGGACTCACTATCTGATTGAGACTCCATAATACAACCCTGCTCAAGTTGCCAAGTCAAATGAGGTGCCTTAGACGCATCCAAGATAAGATCACTGCAATCTACAGACAATCTTTCCCCGATCACAAAAATACTGACATCCTCAAAACCCTGTAACTCAGTGTTAGCTGCATGGTCAGCCAATATCAACTCCATTTTGTCCTCTTCCGCCTTGGCCAGATGGCGACTTTCATTTTAGTCCGTGCCATTTTCGGAGTTTTCTTTCTCGTCCTTACTTTCAAAAAGATGATGGTCAAAGAAAACCTCAAATCCGGGGAGATGCTCCTTTGTCTCGAGGTTCACCCACGGTTCAAGAAAAATGCAAAAGGGAAAATCATCCCCCTCTCTAATAAAATAACCATTTAGGGTTACCCGGATCGGTTTGTATTTTAATTCATACTGCTTGCCAACCCTCTTAACTTTGGCCCTTTATCTCACCTTTCTTCCTATCTTCTTTTGTGGGCATGTACCCTAACCCAAATGAATGAGGATTGTAGGTAGCTTCCTCTACTGCAGCAATACCTTTCCTACCACTCTTTCCAAGTCCCATTCTTGAGATATGTACTAATTTGCTCATGAAGTAGATTAACTGAGCACTCAGGTATATTTTGTCTTTATCTACCATGATAGTCTAAACTAACTAGGCTTCAGCCAAAGTAAATCCAAAAACAAAAACGTCTTCTTCCCCATGATCTATCTCTTATACTAGGGTCGTAACCTCAGGTGGGAGGTGGATAGATGAATTCTTGAAGACAATAGCGATCTCCCTGGTGGTATTTGACTAATTAATGCATTATGAAGGAAACGGCTTTCATTTGATGTAACCATGACTTGCCCAATAACAAATTAAAAGTTGTCAGCACATCCATGACGTGGAACTTAGTTTTGTGCTCAGATGGTCCCACCAAAATATGTATTTTAACAGTGCCCATAGCCTTTCGGCTAGTGTTATCATATGCTTGGATCAGTTGATTTGTTGGTGCAAAATCTGTTGGCTTCAACCCTATCTCATAAGCAGTACGTGAAGGACACACATTTATAGTTGACCTAGTGTTAATTAGAACCACAAGGACCCACTTTTTTCGGCATTCCAAAGACACATACAAGGCTTGCTATGCTCTGATCCTTCTGGAGGGAGTTCTTTATCTAAGAAAGTCATAGATGGAATTGGCCCAATTGGCATGATTAATGACACCAGCTGGTCTGGTGTAGTATTAATGGACAACTTGGCTTTGCTTAATGCTACGGCCATAGCCTGTCGATGTTCTCGCGATGCCATGAGCAATCCCCAAATTGAGATGTTAGCTTGGATCTTCTTCAACTGTTTAAGGACCATATCTTCCTCTTCTTTTTTCTCCTTCTCTTTCCCTTTTCCCACATCCTTTCTTGATGACTCACCTTGATCTAGGTGTGAAAGGTTGAAGAAACACCTGCTTCTAGTTAGATGATCAATTTCTTTGGAATACCAAGTGTCGTCTGGCACATTGTTTCCCTAGCCTTCATTGGTGTGGGCGAAATGTAAATCATTGTCTTCCCATCATTCTCCTTCATTTACAGATAGGCAATCATCCAACTCCACATGTATCATCCCCACATTGTAATCATCTCTTTTTGGCTGGTAAGGTGATGTTGATCGGATTTCCACAAAGATCTCCCTTCTTCTCAAGTATGCCCATGCTAGGTAAGACCTCTATGTATCTTCTTCTGTAGTTGGCTCAACTGGTCCAATTCTTTCCACCTCTAATGTTTCCACCTCAGTCTCCTCTTTCTCAACCCTTAGTCCTTTCTCACTTTCTTCTGCCTTGGATCCTTCTAGCTCACTACTTTCTTCAGTTTTACTATTTTCGCTAACTTTTCCTTCCTCTTTGTTTTTTTACTAGCTTGTGCTTTCTGTCTTCCTTTTTTTATCATTTCCCTTTACTTTCGAATCCTCCTCAGTGCTTGTCCATCCATGGACAGTGGCCAAATTGTTAGGGTTCCATTATTCGATTTGTACATCTTCTAAATTCTGTTCTTCGAAAAAATAGAGGTTATCCAAGTCCTCTTCTAAATCAACCAAGTCGTCCAATCCTTGCTCAAGTACATCCTTCCTGATAACATTAATGGAGAATGCATCAGGTAAAGGAACCTTCAGTTTTGGATGACCGATTGGCACTATATATCTGTTGGGATAGTGTATGGATAAGGTTAAGACGGGGAGGTGGTGGAATTCAATCATGGGTAGGCAACAGGGTTGGTAGTGACATTTGGCCTTTGCGGTGGCGCTTGTAGTGGAGATATGATTTTGCGGTCTATGGGGCCCTGGATCTCATGGCAGAGACGAATGCGACGATCGGTATCATGGCCTTATTGCTGGTGGAAGGCACAATATTTGGATGCATCATGCCTAGGTGGAAGTGGGTTAGGGAGAGATCAAGGATTAGGAAGTTTGAGACAGCCTTTTTCCACCAGTGTTCTTAAGGCACAAGTTAGAGTCATATAGGGTGGGTGAAAATCACAGTTCGAGAATAGGTTTCAATTGTAAGGCTGCGGGGTGGCATCGGCAAAAGGATTGGCTATTTTAACTGAGGTGGTGATAGTACTAACCTCCAATGACTTCGCATCTGTGTTACTACTACTAGTAACATTAGAACCGCGAACAAAAGTCTTTCTTACAAGTTCTTTCTCATCTACAATGATCCCCCATTTCGTAGCATCTTCAATCTGAACTTCTATCTCATGCAAGTCTTTGAAGGTAAAGAGTCAAAGAACTATCATCTTTTGCAACATCTTGCCATGAAGGTTTCTTACCACTATCTGGATCTGATCTGTTTTTGAGGGCCTATTAGTCATCATGGCCACCTTAGCCCTCCATCTTGTTACAAATTCAACGAAGCTTTCCTTTGGCTCTTGGTGTGTGGCTTCCAAATCTTGGGTGGTTACCTCAATCTGTGTATTATAGGAATACTAAATAATGAATGTCTCACCCAACTCCTTCCAATTTTGCTTCACCTTGTCCTCCAGTTTGACATACCAAGTAGTAAAAATTCCTAACAAAGTTCTCCCGAATAAAGAAATGTTCTGAGGACAGGATAGACCCATGGGCTTCAGAACATCTAAAAATAAGCAGATATGTACCATAGGGTCCTCTGATCTGTCAAGCCAGTCAATATGTAGCATTTTGAATCTGTCTAGTAATTTAACAACTGCTTATGTATATCCATCCTCTATATCAGGAATGGAGTTAATCCCTTGAGATTTTTTGAATAACTTCTCTCACTTGGCTATCTTCAGCATGGCTAGATCAAATTCAACGACATCGAAGGAAAAGAGTCTATCAACTGGATGTACTGGGGCTCTAGTAGTAGGAGCCTGGGCCAGTTCTTCTGGTTAACCAAAACTTAGGAAATTCTCAATTAGTGAAGGTGGGTTTGGACCAGGATAATTAACTGGCAGTAAATGAGTGGCAGTTGCCTCAGCTGTTTGTTACATCCCAATGATGGCATCGCCCTGGGTAGCTACTATATGATTAATAGCATCCATGGACCGTTGGAGGTTAGTGATCATTTCCACAATATCTGGCAGACTTTGAGCCATTGTAGAGATCGGAGAATGGTTTGCTGAGGTACTAAATAGAGGAGATCTGAGGGGTAACTAATGTAGAATCTGCAAAGGAGATTTGAGAGATGACGGGCTCCGAATCAATTGAGCTTGTCTGACCCTTCTTTTGGATACTAATGGAAGTGACACTAACACTGGCTGACCTTGAATCAAATGTGTAGTTTTACAAAGTCTACCAGCACGAGTCTATAGGGTTTTAGGAGTGTTAGAACTTTCCGAAGCTATGATGAACCAACTACCTAGCAAAAGAAAAACAAACAAAGAAAACAAAACATACATCAAATGGAAATCCGGCAGCAATTCGGCTCACAACGCATATATCAAACTCGAATCCGGCAGTATTTTGGCTCAATCTGTACCACTGACCACTATATATACCACCAAACTGTTCTTAATCCCAACAACTGATGTGTCTGAACCACTGATATGAATAACGAGCCCCTGTATTGGTCTCCACACATAGCACATAGCAAATAAAGTGAACCAAAACACCCCTATGGGGGCTTGGGATGCTCTGTCCTAGTTTGGGAGACGAACTAGGGATTCACTACTCAAACAAGTGGTATCACTGCATCTTAGACATAAGAGAGCATCATGTCCTATTTGTGGAAGTTGCTAGAGCTGAATATATGGACTAGGTCAGTCTGGTCAGAAGGGTACCTCAATAAGACACCTAATATACCTATCCTACCGGACACCTGATATACCTACCCTACCCAACACCTATAAGTGAAAGAAAGATCAAGCAGTACGTTTGGTAATCCAGATCCGAAGCTTGTATTCCCACCATAATAGAGCCCACGTCCGGCAAGCCGTCCAAGATGTTAGATGCCAAATATAGTGACTTAAGCGCACCATACATGAAATGCAATGAATATACATATGAAAATAAAGTCCACATTATGAAGTTTGACTCAAGTTATCTTAATGTCCCTAGCAGAGTCGCCAGAAACTATGTGATGCTTTTTTGGGGTTACCAAATGTGCCTAATAGTTCAAACTCCCGACTTCTGATCTAATATCACTAGTGCAATGTGAAATAGAAAATAAGAGTCCAAATCTGGCAACTTTTATAGAAAATCCATTTTATTGCAAAACATTGCCAGAAATGGACTACATCACCAGATTTTAGAGTCGCCATAATCTTTTAGAGAAATTAGGAAACCCGTGACTCGTGCCAAAGTCCACCGTCCATCATAACCAAAGTGTCTCAGCTTGGGAACTTAGATATGAGAGGCAAAGGTCATTAATTGAGCACTAAACTCACCCAATCCAAGATCGGCCTCTACTAAGTCATAATGTGATTTTTATTATCAATGTATATCCATATTCTGATTATTAATAATGCTATCATTACAATTTGAGGCGTGCAAATATAGATTGCGCCATTAATTTTGGTTATGCTCTAATTTCATGCATTTTGAGAAGGTTTTCTTGAACAAAATCCACAACATAAGAATCATCTACACTCTAAAATAAACGATACAACCTCCATCTACGAGCATTCAAACAAATATCTCACTTAAGCGCTTAGCCTCATGATATAGCAACAGATATGATAAGAAACCTAGTACTCCAAGGCGAGTGCCAAAACACATGTAGATATATACAGATATACATGATCCTATATACAAACTACTAATGCAGTACATACATAACATGCATCTAGGAGTCCAAATACTAAGACGTGACGTGAGTATCATCTCAAGACATAAGGTAATGCCAAAACACATGTAGATATATACAGATATACATGATCATATATACAAACTACTAATGCAGTACATACATAACATGCATCTAGGATTCCAAATACTAAGACGTGACGTGAGTATCATCTCAAGACATGAGGTTATGCACATATTTATCTTTTAAGATAGTAAATCCTACAAATGCGGATGATCCGAACCCGAATGCATAAAAAATGGATGCAATATACAAGCATGATGAAGAAAACGTGATGCAGTACCGAAAGTAAGTAAATAAAAGGGTTAGAAAGATGTGGGGTTGGAAGAATATTATAATAATTCGAATAAGAAAAGAGGGGATATATATATATTATTACAATAATGAATTGATTCAGCCAAACTACTACTAAATCTAACAAATCACACCAAATAAAGAAAAGAAACAATCCGGGAGTTCTAGAACTACCCATGGGAACATTCTCCAGAAACTATCTTTTCTGTTCTTGTGGGAGATGACCTACCAGACACAAAAGGAGCTGACCGCACTAGGAAGTGGCCGGCCGAATTTCTCCTCCGGCTGGGGAATAGGTCAATGCAAAATTCCATGATAGAAGCTAGAAGGGTACTTTTTAAGGGATGTTCACCCTTTTTGCCTCCTCTATTAACAAGGATCACTTGGGGAAAAGACAGATAGGCCAAAGCCCTCAACAATGATAAAACAAGTATATACAACAGATATTTTAAAATAAATCAGTGATTGAATGAATCAAAATCAAGAACAAATTTGAGCCCAAGAAAGTAATTGGAACATGCATCTTCTCTTTGTGAATAAGGGCAAATTAATACCCAAATCTATGCTATTAAGTGGAGAGCGTAGATTAATGCAAATCATTTCTTGATGGAAGCTTTGCTTATTAAAACAAGTGATTCATCAAACTTATTGAGAACTCCTCATCTAGTCATAGAACAAGGATGATTACACCTCTTTCTATGTTCACAAATGATTAAGAATGGAGATTTCAACTTCCATTGACCCAAAATCTCTTGTTTTACTTCCAAAATACTCAATGAAAAGAAATGGACACCACTTCTCAACATCAAATCTCATGGATCACACAAGTGATCCCACGGAACAATTCCTAACACTCATTGTTACTAAGTAAGGAGTTGAAACACATAGATTAACACATTTGAGAGATAAGATAGGTCAAGATAAGGGGTGCACTAACAAGAAAAACTACTCTACTCATTGAACTTGTGAATGGATGGCTAATACTACTCCCAATCACATCCACAAGGGTCCAAAATACATAACAATTGAACGTAGAGCTAAGGAAAGCAAGAAAGTAAAGAAACGGTTATTAACTCAATACATGGGTGGCTAAGGCTACTCTCTCCACATCCACGAGGACTTACAACAATTACATAATGGAAATAAAGCTAGAATTGAATAAAAAGTAAGAGAATAAGATCAAAGATGCCAAGGATTCACCTCTTAAAGAGGATAAGTTCTCTCTTGTTCACAAACTCCCTTTAGGGTCCCTCAAGAGCTTTTAGGTGTGTTCTTTAATGTCCAAATTCCTTTGTCCAGAGCTTAAGATCAAGCTTTAATTGAGTGTTTAGTGTTAAAAGGTGAAGGTGGTAGGTAAGAAGCAAGAGAAGAAAAAGGAGAAGCTCCCAAGCTTGTATATGCCTTGGGCAAGTTTTTCAACCCTTTGAAATGAGTTGTCGAGCTCTATATTTAGAGCTCAAGTCACAAATATCTAAGATATTTGTGGTAGGTAAGCAAAACAAGCTGAAATTTCTAAAAATGTTCTATACCCGGAACATTCAGCCAACCAAACTTCTTGATGATCGGCCGTGTGCTTTTGTAGCCGGCCATCATATGGTGTTCGCTCAGCCAATGGGCACATCGTCAGATTAACAAAAGCAAGTTAGCCTAAATTGAAGGGAGAAACAAGTATTTTATAGGATTTCATCCTTCTCATTCACTTCTACTATATTCTTCGCTTAGTTTGTTTGAAATAATACAACATTTTGATTTTGAACATATGAGCCTTAGAACATTGCTGTAATGTCTGGAGTTGCACCGCTAAAACTCGTTTTGAAAGAGGTTTCCTTTTTGGTCGAAAAACATTTTTGTCCAAAATAGGCATTGGATGGTTTAAAGCTTGATCCTTGGACTTCTTGCCTCAGAACTTGTAAAGATTAACACATCTTGTCTTCATCATCGAGAACTCAAAAGGGAGCGCCCAAGTCTCAAGACTAGTTAAAAATGGGGGGTCTACACTTAGCATGCTGCTACTCATAGCGCACACGTCAGTTTTTAATGCGCCAATTAAGACAACAAAATCACAGCAACTTTGAATCATGTTTCCTTGCTTTGGCTCAACTAAGATCTAATCTAGAGTCTCCAAGACTTTCTGTTCATCTAAAGAAATGATTACATTATTCATAATTGAACTTCTCTACTAAATCTAAGTCAACCAAACTAAATTCCATAAGCTAAGTCAATTAGAGGAAAAATGCGCATTTGCATTAATTTGATTAGTATATCCCAATATAATTTTGCGGCAAAAATCTAAATTAAATAGTGATAATATTACACAAGTCGCGAAATCGAAAATCAGCTATGCTCGTAATCATCTCTTGCGCCACAAGTGACAATTATTTATAATTTAATTTAATTCACGCACAAAATATTGATTTTCGAGAGTAAATCTACAAAGATTTCTCTCAACCGAACAACCTCTCACTGTCTATGACATGTATAAAGCATGATAACATATTGATTTCATACAACAGCATCTCAATGTGAATTCAAAAAAGAAAACATGCTAGATTAATTTAATCATAAAATTAAAATTTAACAATATAAATAAATCATGCTATTTAAAATAACAACATACTACAAGTTCTAAGTATTTAAAAGAACTTAACTTACTGTGTACAATATTCAAATAATGTCATAATAGATTTCTATATTTTCTGAAATTTTTTAGAATTACAAGTAATTAATAATTACACAGAAAATCAAAAATAAATATTACGGAATATAAGAAAATACAATAATCATACCAATAAAGAAGATTATATAACAATAGTCTACTCCGAAAATTCTAAATCCAGAATCCAAGTCATGCTTCCCCAAGAGCAATTTAACATAAAAATATTGAATTATTCATTAATGAAAAATATTTTATTTTCCATACAATTCTGAAACTTTAACATTTCGTAGAAAAATTAATTATGAGTACAACGGTATAAGTCATGCTTCAATCAAAATAATAATGAATAATATATAAGCAATTAATGTAGTTTTGAATTAAAAAACAAATAAAAAGGGCTTTAACACAACTGCAGGCAGCAGCGCCTTTCGCGGCTCAACTTAGCGCACAACTCGCAGCGTGTCACGATGGCATCAGCGCACGCAGTAATTTTGTCTTTTTCGTCGATGGCTCCAACTCACCCAAAACTAGGATTTGAGTTTTCTCCTAAACCATAAGTCGGAATCAGACCCATCATATACTGTTTCGAAGGTCTCGAAACAAGAATTTCAAATACATAATTTTTATAATATGAAAACAAAACATGTAAACTAGCATGAAGTCAAAGTTACGAAAATTAAATATGAATCTCTATTTTTTTCAAAATTCGATTGTCTGATTTTTTTTTTTTTCAAAACTTTGTAGATATGCTCTATATTATATGGACAACAACATACAAAAAATTTAGGATGATCAGAAATGGTTCGAAAAACATCAATTTTATGTACAAATCATATCTATACATATATTCATGCATAAATAACATGAAAACACCCAACAATGGCTCTGATACCACTGTAGAAAAAATAAAAAATAATACACAACCAAAATAAACGAATTTGGACATACTTTTTACGCTCAAATCGAATCCATAGATCATGTGGGTGAATCATATGCCTCCATTGGTGTTTGGCAAGAACTTTTTTGGGCTTTTTTGGCTATTTTAGCCACAAAAGACAAAATAGGCTTTTTTAGCCACAAAAAACAAAACATCACATCCAACCCATAATCATTACACTCCTCTCTCACAAAAAAAGTCAAAAAAGCCAAAAAGCCAAAAAGCCCTTCCCAAACCAAACTTTTAAGCTCAGGCTAAAATAGCCAAAAAAGCCAAAAAGCCAAAAAACCAACCCACTTCTCAAACGGAGGCTCAAATAATTCCTAGTAGTGGAGTATAACTACTAGAAGACTACACACACTTTTCTCAGTACAAGGGTTATTCTGTGTTTCTATAGAGAGAGAAAAAAAAAGAGTTCTAGGAGGGAGAGAAAGAGAGATACTGATTACCCATACGGTTAAAATCTTATTCTCCTAAATATAATACGTATATTATATGCAAGAGTTATAACTACCCACAATTCTATCTCCTTCAAAGATGAGATAGTGAGTTATATGCACTTATCCCCAGGGCAAATTGATTCAAAATGAATCTCTCCTAACATAGTCTCTCAATGGGTCATGGGTCATGCCACCATAGACGACCCAATCGGATTCATGCCACCATGAGTGACCCAATCGGGTATGGATTCTAAACCCGTATTATTATTAGGCATATATACCCATTGTGTTATATATTTTTTAAAGTAACTTTGTTGAGCGATTAAAAATAAATAAAAATTCTTTTTAAAATCCCTATATAAGGTTTCACATTTCCTACTTCTGTAATTTGTGACTCTATGGAAGCGTTTTGAAAATAATATGCATGTATATTTCTTTTTTTCATATCTTATTGTTACTTTTAACATATTATATATGTGTTAAATATTTTATTGCCTATTGTTTCACATAAATTTTTTTGTATAATTTTATTTTGTGTGCAACTATTATTTGAACTATACCTTGAGAAGTTATGTGGTAGGTCTTACCTACCAGGTGGATATATTGGATTTAAAAGGTTAAAAAAATAATAATATTCAATATATTGGATTTAATGAAATTTAAAAAGTTAAATGGTACTGTTTCAAACAGTTAGATCTAAATGTACCTTAAATTGTAAAATTCAAAACAAAAAAATTATCTAATATTTAATATAAATCTATTTTTGGAAGAATTTTCAAAAAGAGCAAGCAAAAAATTTAAAAATTTAAAAAAAAAAAAAAAAAAAAAACGAGTGTCCTTTTTACTAATGTAAATGAAAGCTTATATCTAATGCCTTGTACATATTAATGTGTGGATTTTTAGACAATTATTCCCCTTTTTTCATATAATATATGTCTTCAGAAACTATTGTATTTTGTCTTCAAAATTTTATTTTCAATGAAAATGAATGGTTCTTCTCTTTTAACAACATATATTCACGAATTAAATTTAGTGCAAGTGACTTATGATAAGAAAATGTAGTTAAATTATTCATCCATGATTCCACTAACAAAATTAAAGCCAGCACAAAGCCGTCAAAAGAGCTATACAAATCATAGAAGAAGGGCTCTTGAGTGTGAAACAGGTAACCATGTGTTCATTAGGGTAATTCCAATGAAGGATCAATTGAGATTTGGCAAAAAGGCATATTATCACCTCTCATCACTATTAAAAAAAAGTCAATCACTTGATATACTACTATTGTATTTTTTTTCCCATTAAAATATGAAGTTGCTTTCTACCTCTATTTTTTACTTTTCTGTTGTATTATCATGAATCATCAGAGCAACGAACATAACTTGCGTCGATTTTTTATCAAATAAATGCAACTTTTTCAAAAGTGAGAGGCATCCTTTACCAAAAAAAAAGTCTTTTAACTACATATATTCAACAAGTAAATTTAGTGCAAATGAATGATCATAAGAAAATGTAGGTAAATTATCCATTCATATCATCTTTGGTAAAAAAAAGTCAGTCACCTGGTATGCAACCATTGCATTTTTTAAAAAAAATTTTGTTTTCTCTTCTCCCACTAAAATATGAAGTTGCTTTCTACAAAATGTTTTCACTTCTCCGTTGAGTTATCAATCATAGCAATGCTAGGTATCATAAAAAATCTTTCATGAAAATAATCATGAAAACTTTGTGACCTTTGGATTACACTTAGAATGAAGTACCACACACTAATCAAGATAATCTAATGATCATAAATCTTTCATGATCATTTTCATGAAAAAAATTTTATGATCCCTAACTTTTCTCTATCAAGAATCATGAGAGCAACTAACGTAGTCCACGTTAACCTTTTATTTAATAAATGCATCTCTTTTAGAAGTCGGGGCATGTTGATAAATAAAATAAAATAAAATAAAATAAAAATATAAAAAGATTTTTGATTTTAACTACATATATTCAACAACTAAATTTAGTGCAAGTGAATGATCATAAAAAAATGTGGTTAAATTATTCATTCATGATTCACACTACATCATCACTCTTAAAAAGAAGAAAAATGTTTCATGCCCCCTTTTCCCCCCACCCCCTTTGACCCCATCTCTCTCTCATTGGTTACATTTTCTTTTTCTTTTTTCTTTTTTTCCTGCTCCTCCAATCACCACCCGCCACGTGTGTGTGGGGGTTGTGGGGGTGGTGATTGCAGGGGGTCTCTATCATGACTCTAAAAAAAAACTCAATCACCTGACTTGCCGCCATTGCATTTTCTTTTTTCTTTTTTCCCCCTAAAATATGAAATTACTTTCTACTTTCATTTTTAACTTTTTGGGGGCATGCTGATAATAAATAAATAAATAAAGATCATAAATTTTTAAAATTTTTTTAATATTTAGTGATTCTTTTTTAAAATTTGCATCAATTTTTTTTTTTTCCGATCAATCTAGAAGAATCTAAAAAATATATTTTTTTTGAAAAAAATCTTATAAAATTAATACTAAAAATAAAAAAGGCAAACTTTTTTTTTGTCTTTCGTGGATGTTTTAAATTTTTATTTATTTATTTACTTTGCTAATTCATCTAATCGAGTAGAACTTAAAAATCTATAAATTTTTTGAAAATTTTTAAAAAATTTACTAAAACGAAAAAAAATCCAAAAAAAAAAAAAAGGAAGCCAATTTCAAACACCAAATTTCAAAATAAACCTTCATTTAAAAATAAAATAAAATAAAAGTCTATGAAAATTATTTTTATTTGCAAGAATGATGAAACAAAAATGAAATTGTCACATAATATTCTTCATATTTTCTGTATAATTTTTTTTGTAAAAATAGAAGATTTCAAATTCCAATGATTAAGTGTTATAAATTTTAAACATGTGTCAATACACGAGACTTCTGTCACTATAAAATATGAAAAAGTCAAATATATACAACTTTATTCTGATATATAGAAAAATTATTTTTATAATTTGAACTCATAATACTCAGAAACAACCTTGATGTCACGCCAACCCCCCCCCCCCCCCCCCGCGGGTGAAAAAAGGAAAAGAAAAAAAGAAAAGGGGCACTTACTAGTAAATCCCATACATGGAGTTTAAAATCTATCTAATCTCAAAACAAAACACTTACACCAATTAGTTCTTCATATTTTTAACTGTTATCAATTTTGTTTTTTTTATAACTTTGAAAACGCTGTTACATTTCACCACCACCGGACTTCTGTCAGATGGTCATCGAAGACTCGGCGGAGTATCACCGGAAGTTCGCTGTAGTATTATCGGAGTGTTCTGAACATTACTGAAAGTCACCGGAATGTCTAAAATGTTCGTTGAACATCAAGAACATCATCATCGGAGGAAAAAAAAAAAAAAAAAAAAAAAAAAAAAAAAAAAAAAAAAACAACAACAACAACAACAACAACGGCGGCGGCAAAATATATATTATTTTTCAATTTTTGTAGGATTTAAATAAATAATCTCCAATGTTGATCAAATTGAAAAACAAGCTTTGAAATTGAAAAATGTTATAGTTTTAATACATGATTCTATTAAGCATTTATCCTTATTCATCAAATTGGAAAACATGTTATGAAACTGGAAAATTTTACAGTTATAAAGAATATTATGAAACTGTAAATTTTTATAATTTTAAAGCATGATTTATTTCAGCACCAAAAAAACTGAAACTAAAATTTTACAATTGTCATCGACTGTAACTAAAACTTAAAAACAACTTATTCATAATTTGAAAATTATCTCCATTAAAACACGAAGATTTAAGTGTGTAGCAGAGAAAATGTAGAAAAATTGATAAATCGAAGGGAAAAAACAAATATAGAGAGAATATTATACTCCGACAGTTATTTTTTGGTTTAGATCTAGTCGGATCTCGTGTAGATTTACTCAGATCTGATGTAGATTTGCGTAAGTCTACATCAGATCTGAATAGATCTACTCATCTTTTTCACCGAAAACTCATCTCTTTCGCCGTCGGTAAGGGTGAAGTAAGGAGTCAATAGTCAGCAGTTGTCGGTGAACCCTAAGCAATGGTGATCGTTGGTCGTCGGAGACTATATATTAGAAAGAGAAAGAGAAGAAGTAAGGAATGGTCGCCGATCACCGAAAATCATGAAGAGAAAGAAGGAAAGAATAACGAATGCACACAAAGAATAAAGAAGAAAAATAGATGGTGAATTTTTGAGAGTATTCAAAAGGTTGTGGGACTAAAAATAAACTTATCCTCTTTTAAATAGAACTTCTAAGTCATTTGTCCAAAAGTAAAAAAGAAAAGAAGATGGGCTGAATTTAAGGAGATTAGCCCGTTAGCAAAGTGTTTCAATAATGGTGTGAGTAGGCCGGAAAATGAGGTTCAGCGACTGGATCTGGGTTTGGGCTCTATCCCAGTCACTGATGCATATGCGTGGTTTAAACATGATAAAATAATTATTTTTATTTTTATTATTTTGATAATTGATTAAAATATTTTAATATAGTATAACACATCGGATTTAGTCATGCACAATAATCACTGCTGTGCATCCTCTCAGGCTCACTTTGGATCCTTCTTCGATCGACGAAACCGTTCGTTTTTTTGGAATCATCGAGTATAATATACTTACAAAAATTTAAATTGATCATTTCATTTAATTAAATTTGTCTCTACATAAATGAAAGATTTTGTTAATGTGTGTCCTAAAGGCATATGTTAAAGATATTTAAAACATTTGTACATCTTACATGAAAGTGAGTACAATAGAGAATATAAATTTCTTTTAAAATAGCTTAACATATGTTTTAAAGATACACGTCAACAAAACTCATAAATGGATCGTAGGTGAGAGGTGTATTTGCATCATGGAATCAATATATATGAGGTATATATTGTCGTGTTGTTGTGTCGTGTGATTTCTAATTCGTATATGAATCCTTAATTAAAAATACAAAATATATGAAAGCATTAAAAAAATTTCCCCACTATTTACATTTCATGAAATTGCTACTAAAATAAAATTATTCATAAAAAAAAAAATTACTTTCAACTAAATTTTATTTTTTTAATTTATTTTCTTTGTTACTAGATTGACTTTAAAATAGTAAATGAAAATATCAAATTATCTTAAATAAAAACAAAAAGACTACTGACTCCAAATTTTTTTTTACATATATATATATATATATATTTTTCAACGAGATAGGGTTACATAAGGAATATAAATAAGTCATACCACCCCTTAGTGAAAATAATATTAAAATATACATCTATCCATCTATTAAATAAGTTATTTGTGTCAACTTTTTATTATGTAGATTAGACACTATTTGACATTTTTATTTATATGTTATCGTATCTAAAAATTACCAATCCTAACTCGTTAATTTCGTACACGAGTCATGTTGTGTCAAAAAATTTCACCTCTAGTATTTTTCAAATGTCTCTAAGTAAACATAAACCAAACAATGTATGGATTAAACACTGCAACTACTTACAATAATTAAGAGGGAATAAGGGAAGAAAAACTTGCATCACAGTGAGACTTGCAAACAATTTTCTGGTTACAAGTTATGCCCAAACATGATTAGGCAACAATGCAAATGCTAGTTCACTAGAGTGAACTATTAAACAAAAATATACAAAGAGACTACAAACCAAACCCAAATTCAGGAGATTCATCTTGTCAGAAACCAAATCAATAAGCAAAACACGAAGGGATTGTTTTCATCTTATGAACTAACACATGCTCAAGAAACCTACAACATGGGAATCTGATAGCATCAGCATAGCAAGTTCTTGCTCAACCACAGTACATCTATCATTTGTCGAGGGAAAAGAAAAGGAAAAGAAAATGGAAGTTCACGCCTACTCACTGCGGCTCCAACTTCGAAGGAGGAAACGCTCCGCTATAAACAAAGAGGCTGTCATCACTATAAGGATGGTTGTACCCTCTGCTATCCACTTCATGGCTTGCTGACGTGGATGCTGAGTCAGCATTTGGGTTTAGACCAGCAATTCGCATAATGTTCTCAATCTCATTTACCACCTCACCCATTGTAGGCCTCTCGGCTCCTGCATCTTCAACACACTTCATTGCTAGATCCACGAACTTATCTAATCCTCCCAAAGTGAGGTCCAAAATGGTTGGGTCAAGAAGATCGTGAAGATTATATCTGACTTGTGTCTTGTCCATTTTCAGCTTCACCTCTCTTACAATGTATTTGCCTTTCTCAATTGGTTGTCTTGCAGTTACCAGCTCTAGCATTAGCACTCCAAAGCTATATACGTCACTCTTTTCAGTCAACTGTTGTGTCATGTAATATTCAGGATCCATATAACCCTACACAAAAATTTTTTTTGGCTATTAGTCCAAAAATCGTAATTGATATCATGCATCTCCAAATAACTCAAAATTGTAAGCCTTGTGGTCCCATAAATTTGTTGAAGCCCTGATTTTCTTTAAGCAAATATAAAATGATGCCCTTCCCTTTTCACAATGTATAAGACATGCACAAAATAAAGAAACAAACAGAAGAGAGAAGACTTCTGGACATAAAACAGACTACTACTTATTAATTATTTTAAACTGTTGTGAGATGTCCTGTATTTATTTTACATTAATGAGTACGGTAAGGGGCCTTTTAAGGGGGGGTCGGACCGAGACTGTTAGCTGGTATATATTATAATTTTCAGGTAGGGTTTTATAGAGTGCTAAAAATAGAGAGTTGTGTTGAGAGGTTAATATAGTCTTCTTGTAATCCTTATGACTATAGTGGATTTGTTCTCTCTCTTTGTCTCCATTGTGGACATGTATATGTCGTGTTCTTATTTTGTGTGTGTGTGCTTGTTCCTTTATTTATTGCTTTATTGTTTGATTGAAACTACGGTTTTGCACAACATAAACTGTGCCTAGTTTAGTCCTCACTGAAGGGGCCTTGGGAAGGTTACATTAGGTATAGACCTACCCTTCAACATAATATGCACAAAGTGGCTACCTTCAATTTCTAACTTACAAACTCGTGTTAATAAGCCAAGTTTTAACCATTGAACCAATGGCCTCCTGTTAACTATTTTATTTTATTTATTTATTGAGGTGGGGGAATGGGGGTAAGGAGCCATTAAATGAGTCACCACCATAAAAAATAAAAAAGGAGGAGGAGGTTATTAATAGCTGTAGATGGGAAGAAATTACAGAATCTGTTTAGTTATCTTCTAAATGAAACACAATAAGGGGTTTCATTTATTATTGTATTTGGTTCAGTGTTCACCACATAGACCTCTATGACTACATGAGAACTGTTTCACAAGAATTTCTCATAATGGAGAACTGCTAAAATAGATGGATGATTGCTAGAATTCAGATGAGCTCTCTAAAAATCTTATCCTACTCAAATATTTTGTAAATTACTATCCTTTCAAATGCAGGGTTTCGAATAGAATATACTGACCATTGTTCCCTTGACTTGAGTGGTAACATGACCCTTTTCTACATCACCCATAAGCTTGGAGAGACCAAAATCAGAAACTTTTGCATTCAAGCGTTCATCCAATAAGATATTGTTAGATTTGATGTCCCTGTGTATGATCGGAGGGTTGGCAAGTTCATGCAGATATTGCAAACCTCTTGCTACTCCAAGGGCTATTCGAAGCCTCCTCATCCAATCCAACCTGATTCCTGTCTTGCCTGCACAAGTAAAATTTATTTTAGTTATAATTTTTCCCTTGGATGCCTGCGTTTCCCAAGATAATGGATCTAGTAGTGCAGTTTATGAATTGTATTATTATTTATTCCTGAGTTCTGCTATAAAAATAGAAATTTTGAACAGAATGATGCGGTTGAACTAGAGCCATTCATTTTAAGACAAAAATCCCATCAAGATGACCCTTCATTTCCAAAATGTCATTGCCACACAATTCTAGATGTTTTTATGTATAGCTTTTCTGTAAGAATAGACTATTCCTCCATTCCCCTCTTCTTTCGCTAGAGAATAGAAGTTATGTAAAACATTAAAGTTTGAATGAGGTACAAGGGCCTGTTTGGTGCATCTTATGGGGCTGATTATAACTTTTTGTTTTGAAATTTTGTGCTAGAGTAGTTCATGTAACTTCTGCTTATAGCTTATGAGGCAAAAATAGCTTAAATAAACTGGGAAAAAAAAAAAAAAGATTATTGAGAATCAGGGAAATTGGTGTTTCCAGCTTCCGCTTCTAATTATCAGTTTTTAGTTTGCAAGAAGCGGCACCAAACAGGCCCTCAGAATGATGAGGCCACAGGAGCATTTCGATTTCCATTTTTTGAATGTCAAGAATCTTGTATTCTACTCTTTACTTTTGTTTTATTCTTTTTTATATTTCTTCCTCAGCTAAAATCAACTCACACGGGTATTCACTAGCAAGTTGCAGACAAGTAATGACAAACTTGTGAAACAAAGAATGCCATTGCATGCATTAATCATAAAGAAAGCATCTGAAGCACAAGATTAGGTTGTGTTTGGATTTAGGATTTGGGTAGGGATACGTGGAGGGAAAGGAAAAGCCGAAGGAAATGTGAATGAAATATAAAAAAAATTTCTCCATTTCCTTCACCTTTTCCTTTTCCTTTGCCTTTTCAAATTCCTATCCAAATCTATGATCCAAACCCAGCCTTAGTGTCCATCTTTGGTGGAGAAGATTAGGAAATGAGTGTAACTACCTGAAAGACTCTCCTTCAGTGTACCATTTGGAATATACTCATACACCAACATTTGTTCGACTTTCTCAAAACAGAAACCCAACAAGCTGACAACATTCTTATGATGTACCCTTGATAGAAGCTCAATTTCAGTTTTGAACTCAAGACCACCCTGCATAGATCCTTGTTGAGCCCTTTTGACAGCAACTAGTTGCCCCGTGGGAAGAGCTCCTCTATATACCTATAAATAAAATGAAAAGGTGAGAATATGGAAGTTATACAGCACTGAGAAATACTTTTCAAAAACATTTAAGATGGATAACAAATATGCTACCGAAAAAAATAAAAAAATGGAAAGATGCTCTAAAAATGAAAATTAACAGCACATAAACCAGAAATAATAAAGTGGGCAAATTATGCCATTGATCCCTATAGTTTAGGAGTAGTGTCACTTTAGTCCTCATGGTTTCAATTGTGACGGATTTAGTCCCTACACTTTCATAACCAAATCAAATTAGTCCCTAAGCTTAAAATAAAAATAATATATCATCCCAAAAGTTTGATTCATTGCTATAAGGCCCATCTATTTAATAGTTAAAGTATATTTTACCTTCTGATACTTTTAATTGCAGAACTTAGAGCCGAAATAAATACTAGTTTGAGATATATATCTAAATTAGAAAATTACTTGAGAGTAACAATTCTTTAAATACTAGTTTGAGATATGTATCCAAACGTGCCTTTTCTAAAGCTATTTGTGCCTTGAGAGCAACAATTGTTTAATTATAATTGATTATAGACTGTCCAAATGCAATAGCTAATATAGAATTTAATCTAATTAACTGATTTTCTAATTTAGATATATATGCCAAACTAGTATTTATTTCGGCTCCAAGTTCTGCAATTAGAAGGGACAAAATATGTTTTAACTAGTAAATAGATGGACTTACAGTAATTAGTCAAACTTTTGGGATGATATGTTATTTCTATTTTAAGCTTTGGGACTAATTTGATTTGGTTATGAAAGTGTAGGGACTAAATCTGTCACAATTGAACCTGTAAGGAATAAGTTGATACTGCCCGATGGTATAATTGACCCAAATATTATATATTTGCTTTTCAGAATTTTCAGATAACTATGCAAGTATGGTAGTGTAGTAATTATTTGATTTATCAACGAGACGCCTGGATGGTTCATACAATTTCAAAGATCACACACCTACTTTTCATTAAATATAGACCCAAAATTTTTTTTTATGAAGACAATAAAAGATTCACAAGCTATTCTCTCCAGCGACAAGAATATAAAAAATTAACCTTCCCATATCCACCAGCTCCAATAACGTTGCCTTCTGAAAAATTGTTTGTGTATTTCTTAAGCTCTTCAAATGAGAAACTTCTAGCACCTTTTAAGTGAGGAACATCACCACTCCTTTTATTTTGTTCCCAAGAAGCTGCATTGATATGACAATAAGGCAATAACTCAAACCCACGAAAAACATATGATTACAAAAAAGTACTTTGTTAAGATTATTTCCAAATTTTACCAAAAGGATTGTTCTGTTTATCAGCTATTTCAGCTCTTCTCTTTTGACGGAAAGCATAAATTCCTGCAAGGAGAGACAATAGCACAAGGACCGAACCACCAACTGCCGCTCCGATAATTATGCCAATACTCAATGATTTGTGTTTAGTTCCTTCCGGATATGAGAGAGAGAGACAGAGAGAGAGAGAGAGAGATTAGGATAAGACACAACAGAATCTGTAACATATTTATCACACATTTGTGTTAATACCTGCAAAATACTCATATGAGTCATCACCAATGAAATAATAGGGTCCAAAAGTTTTGTCAGGCTTGAAAGTTTGGTTGCTGAACACAAACCCAATCCCAGAAATTCCTGTGCGATTGAAACGGTCTTCACCATATGGAAAAAATTCTAGGCTTAGCACAAGGTAATCATCTGCATTTTTAGTCGGATAACTCAAAGAAACTGAATCCACAGAGAGTTGATGGGACTGGAAAAACTTCATCATTGACTCCGCAAGAGACATGTAGATACTGGAGTTTTCCAGGTCTGAAAAGGAAGGAGCTCTGAATACCAGGGTACCATGATATGGATACGCACATATACAGTTAGGGCTAGAAATTTGATTTGAACTGCACATAACAGGCATGCAATTATGTGGCGGTGTTGAATATGAGGACTTAGGCTGTTGAATGGTACAGTATGTTTCTGTCACTCCTGTTTCCTCGCAAACTGGATTTCTTGCAAGTCTGCCAAAAATAAAGCAAAGACAAGTAAATAGATGACATGTTCGGTCAATATAACTTCTGAAAATGAATCTAAATATTAAGCTCCATTTGTTTGGGCGGACAACATTTTTTGGCGTTTGGTACAACAGAAAACAAACCTATTTGGGAGGAAAATGTTTTCAACTTTTAAGAGGTGGAAAAAGTTTTCTGGACCACTGCACTACCACCACCACCACACCACCACTACCACCATCAGTGCCACTACCCTACCATCTTTACCACCACCATCACCATCGCCCCACCACCACCGCCACGGCTACTGCCAACTCCAACCCACCACCACTACACCACCACTACCATCTCTGCCTCCAGCTCCACCACCACTAATACAATCATTAGTACATTAATTACGAAGACGAAACTATAGGAAAAAGTTTTCTTTAAAAAATATTTTCTGGAAAAAGTTTTCCATAGAAAATGCTTTTTGCCGAAACAAACGGAGTGTTAGTTCTTTAACACCATCTTGATGACAGAATGGCCAAAAAGTCAAATGGTATAGCTTACTGCTTACGTTATGTTAATCTTGCTGTTTGCTTTCTTTGTAAAATCACCAATATAAACTATTAAATTGTTCTGCAAATCTATAAGTCGCAGTTGTTCGCTATAGCTGGAGCCAACATCCAGAGTGCCATTAAGCTGATTTCTCCTTAATACACTGAGAGATGCCAAAGCAGTTTGATTATGATTATAATGGTGATGATGTAAGATATAAAACTAGAATCAATTGTGTTAAAACATAGGGAGGTAAGTCCTTTAAATTACTATGGATTCTAGACTATCATATGGAATGCATTCTTGTAGGCCATTATAATATGAGATTAAACTGGTACTCACACAGTTTGTAATTGAGGAAGGCTGAAGAGGGTGACCGGAATTGGACCTTGAAGTTGTGTGGATTCCATCCTTCTGCCAGTACAAAGTTAGCCGAAACATATTTATAGCAGATACTCTGACAAGCTGTTTGCAAGCACATAGAACCAGACACTATTTATGAGCGCACACACATACAGGGAGCTCTGCTTTTGTCATGTTAGGGTTTTAAGCCTTTATCGTAACATAGCTAGTTCCTAGCCCAAATAGAAGGTTAGCTGAAATTAAGTCAATCCCTACATCCTCCTGATCAGTGGTGATCGAAACAATAATATCTTTGGTTTAATGATTATGATAAGCATCTTTCAGGGTTCTTTCAACCAGATTAGGCTGTTTGCTGCAGCTTATGGAGCTGCTTATAAATTTTTATTTTCAGAATCTGTGTCAGAGTGTTTGGTGCATCTTTTGCTTACTGCTTATGAGGCAGCAGTAACTTAATAAGCTGAAAAAACTTATTAATGAGAAACAGAGGGAGAGTGCTTTTAGCTTTCGCTTTCTAATTATCAGCTTTCAACTTGCTAGAAGTTACACCAAACAAACCCTATGAAAGATTGATTCCTACGTCATTTTCCCCCCTAAATTGATTAGGTAGCGGACATCATCAAAGCAAATAAGTGGGTTCTTTTTCTCACATAGAATTCTAGAAACTTGACCCCCCAAACGAAAATCATCAAAAGGTTCCTAACTTTAGAGACATTATTTCAATACGAAGTCATCCTTGGTCATGTCAGGATGAAGCCATATAGATTCTAGATCTCCATGGTAAATTTCTGTCTAGTAATTTGGAACTCTGCCAGATGCCCTACAATCATGTTTAATAGCAATCAATAGTTTGATCCAAAAATCCAATTCCTATGCTTAGGAAATCATAAACCATAGAGGAAAAAGAAGGTTGCTTTAGGTTGAAAACAATGCAAAACCTTCCCATCAAATCCATCTAAACATTAATAATATTCAAGACAATGCCCAATGATGCGGGTTGTTTGCTAATTATACCTAGTTTATCTTCATGTGGATCAAAATTCCAGTTTCAAGAAAGAAAAATAAATAAATAAATAAACAATTAGAAAGGACTAACCCAGAATAAAATGGGATTAACTATAGTATGATCAAGACAGGAGACACTAATGAAATAATGGTGGACGGAAAGACAACACCAAAAGTTGAAATATGAGTGAGTCAACGAATTAAGAAGATGTTGCAACTTGGAGTAAGAAATAAAAGTTCTATAAAATCATGAGGCAAGTCATGCATTATGGTATACAATGATACACTATCTGAAGCAAATTTTTGTAATTTTCTTAGCTGAAATGCATAGGTTTGGATGAATGACTGGTAGAGGAGAAAAGATTGGTCTTGAAACAATTTGCTTCACCCAAAACTGGGAAATGAGAACAATATAAGAAAATTGGCTGCAATGGTTCAGTTATTTGTAGCAAAGCCCACAAGAAAACACCACCAAGCAGTGAAAATTTTCAAGTAAAAGGTATTCCAAAGACAAAGAGAAGCCAAAGTTCATGATTAAGACAGTGTTGGGATCATGGATTTGGAAAGGAAAAGGAAAAGACTACATAAGTGGGGGGAAAAAAAATAGTTTATTCCATTTACATTTCCCTCACCTTTTCCTTTCCCTTTCCAAATTTTTACCCAAATCCGTGATCTAAACAGACATAAGTGTGCATAAAGAGGCATGATCACTATGATGCAACAAAACATAAGAACCTAGATAAGGCTAAATGGTGGAAAAGGACTCCTATAGCATTTTTTAAAATAGTTCAGAGAATTCTTGTTAAGTTGTGTAATTATGTGATTGCATGCATGTATGAGTATCAACTATCGAGAGAGAGAGAGAGAGACATACAATGTTGTCAAGGACTTTAAGGTTGAAAACCACGGAGGAAAATATGACACATCAAAAGTATTATTGCTCATATCCCTGCGAATAACATTTTGGTCAAAGAATAAAATTAGAAAATACCATGTATTGTATAATTATGAAAAAAAAAAGAGAGAGAGAAGAAAAGATGATAGCAAGAATCATGCATTTGTTTAAAAAGAGAAACAAGGAATTAACTAGATCATCCATTTGAAAAGGTGTTGCTTCTTACACATAGTTGAGAAGAGTCATGCCCGTAAGATTCGGCAAGGGGCCAGTTAGTCGATTGTTGGATAAGAACCTAAAAGTGGAAAATCAAAAGCCTGAAATAATAAGCTGAAAATCTAATGCAGGATAAGTTGACTACCTGGAAACAAGTAGAGATTCTTAAATTAGAAAAGTATTTGTTTTGTCTACTTACAGCTCTTGGACGTGTACAAGGTTGTTGAGGTTTGATGGTACAGGCCCAATTAATAAGTTCCTATCAAGGCGTCTGTTGCAACACAAGATATACTCAATTCAAAAACTTTCATGGAAATTCACAGATTGCAAGTATCTTGTTATGATTTTATAGGGTGTGGTATGTGATAGAGATACTCACAGCACCTCCAAAGTACGCACAAGTCCTAGCGTTGAAGGGATGCTTCCCCGGAGGTTGTTGCTTTCAAAAAGCCTGCTCAAATTAATTCAGGTGAAAGTTTTGAAATTATTTTCCAGATTGAGAGTATTTTGTATGAGAATTGGACTAACCAGAAACTAAATCCAACATTCCCCCCACCACACAAAAGAAACAAGCCCAACAAAGTGAACACAGAGTCATCTTTGAACTGAAAAGTTTAGAACTTACACATGTATCAAAGTCATCTTTGAACTGAAAAGTTTAGATGGGATTTCGCCAGAGAGATTATTCTTTCCAAAATGACTGTACATAATAGAAAGGTCATTAGTATATGAAAATAAACAACATAGAAAGGACTAATTAGATTAAATACACATGCACACATAGACTGATTGGACATACAAGTGCTTCGTATTAACCAGCATATCCAGACCAGGTGAGACAGGGATAGTTCCTTCAAGCTTATTGTCAGCTAGATCCAGCCAATAAAGTTTTGATAGATTACCAATTGCAGGTGGTATGTTTCCAATGAAGCTGTTGGAATTTAGAGATCTGCAAAATACAAAATAAAAGTATCGAAATATAGGCCAAGACATGGAACTGTTCGGTAACTAGTAAGTCATACTCAAACATTCAGTAAAGGCACAATTCAGCTGAAAATTTTTGGAATGGAAATATGTGAAAGGTTAGATGCTATGAATGCAAACAATGGAGCTTCCAATGCAAGATTTGAGGACCAAAATATATCCCATATTCATTTTTTCTCCTTTTTTGAAAGCATGAAGGAGGTTCATCCCAAGAAGTCAGGTATGGAGCAATTGTTCTTGAAAGGTAAATTTTTGTAAATGAATTATTTGTGCTCAAATAAGAGGGAGCATTCAATTATTGTGTCAAAAATATGTGGAAGGTTGCAGTTAATTACATTTTCTGATTATTAAGATAAACTGTTTCACCCTCAGAAATTATTGGAATAATCAGAAAATGTAAAGGACATTAACTGCAACCGTCCACAGGTTTTTAACACAATAATTGAATGCTCCCTCTAATTTGAGCATGTATAATTCATTTACAAAATTTTAAATTTAACTTTCTGCAAAACATATGAAGGAATGCTGGAATGAGGAAAACTACGACCATGTTATTCCTACCGAAAGAAACTAAAATGGTAAAACCATGCTGTCACTTTTCTGGCGAGACTTCCATATCCTAAGTTACACAAACAGAAGAAAAATGACAAAGTCCAATCCTTACAAAATGCGCAGCTGCTGCAGAGATCCTATTGTGTCAGGAATTGGACCACTGAAACCGCAACCAACCAGGATTCTGAGATGCAAGTACAAACAATTGGTTTATTACAAGGCTATATATATCCATCTTAGTAATCACCCACTATATAAAAACAATTAAAAAATTTCTTACAGGTTTGTTAGCTTCTTCAATTGTCCAATTACTGGAGGAAGAGATCCTGTCAAACCCTTGTTGTAAGATAGATCCCTATATGCAGAAGCTAATAGTCAGAAATTAATTTTACTACTTCTTATGAGGAAGTAACGAAAAAGAAAAAAAGAGACAACTTCAAACAACTATTATTTCTCAAGATTAATACTTGTCGCACGCACTACGTCTAGCATTCAAAATTTTATAATTTTATTCCTTTAATATTTATTTTAATTATAGTTTAATTAAGAGTCTAATTAGAAGTCTTTGATTTCTTATTTTATCAAGCATTAAGTTTCCAAATAATATTAGGCTTTAGTTTTTTATTTTGGAATTTGGGTTAATGGTCTATAAAGATTGTGTTTTGCATTGTATTATTTAGATTTGGATTAAAAATGTTGAGTTTTTGGTTTTGGATTAATTTCATATCTTTTTTCACTAAAATATTCCATAATAGTTTGGGTCTTCCCTTTCCCATAACATTTCCATTAACAGTGATCATATATCACTCTTACTATTACATCTACATGTGTTTATTGTCTATGACCAAATCATCTCAGTCTATTTTCTCTCAAATTAGCTTCAATTGGTGCTACTTCTAGCATTTTGAGAATGCTTTCATTTTTAATTCTATTTTTCTTGATGTTGCCACGCATTCATCTTGAAGTCCTCATCTAAGCTATACTCATCTTACGAATGTGTTGTTATTTCTTACTTGCACAACATTTTGTCTCAAAAAGCATCATTGGCCTTATAGCTATTCCATAAAATTTATTTTTCAATTTTGTTGGTATTCGTCAATTTCATAATACACTAGAAAAGCCAACCTCTCACATCATCTCCAACCTTTTCATCTTTATAAATAATTGAATCTAGAAAATAAAATTGATCATTCTTTGATATATTGGTTCTTGTTCTTCATTTATCCACTATTTCTATTATTATTAGTTACACTCCATATTTTAGTTTTAGTCCTACTTATTTTAAACCATTTTTACTCATATTTCTCTCCAAATTTGTAATTTAGTGCTACCATATATTCATCCTAAATGTATCGAGACAATTCATCCATGGCTAGGAGGTAAGGACTTGAGGTTAACCTTTGGTGTAGTCCAACATTGATTGGAAATTCACTTCTTTCTGCGGCAAGTGATCTAATTGTAGCCATAGTCCCATTATACATATACTTTATTGCATCAACATACCCCCTTGCCACTCCCTCTTTTGTGTTTTTTCTAACACCTACCATATTATATCTCTAAACACCATATTACAAACTTGCTCTAAATTTATAAAAAGTATATAAAGATCTCTTCTTATCTTCATACTTTTCTATTAAGTTCCTCAATAAGTATATCACTTCCGTAGTAAATCTACCAAGCTTAAATCCAAACTGATTCATTGACACTATTGCTGCAACTCTTAATTGATACTCAATTATTCTCTATCATAATTTCATTGTATGACTCATCAACTTTATACATCGATAATTGTCGCAATTTTGGATATCTCCTTTATTTATATATATATATGTCCTGAAATACTTTTCTTGATTCATTAGGCATTTTCTTAGTCATTATAATTTTATCAAATAATTTTGTTAACCAAGCCCCTTCTTACTAGGCAATCCCCATTCCAATAGGGATACCATTTCATCCTAAAGCCTTATGTGGTGTTATCTTTTTCAATGCGATTTCCACCTCAAACTTCCTTATTCTACAATAAAACTTATATTATCTTCTCTCCTAAGATTTCTAAATGGTTTCATTTAACAGTTTCTCAAATTTAGCTTTTTTCACATTTTCTTAATCTCATCATCTTGCAGACACCCACAAATCTTCACTTTTTATACAATTCACTTAATTGAAATCTCTTGTTTTCCTTTCTCTTAACTTAGCAAGTTTGTAAATGTTCTCTTCTCTGTCTTTACTATCTAATTTAGTATAAAGATTTCATAGGCTTTCAACTTAACATCTCCAACTATCCTTTCAACCTCCTTGTTAAGCCATTTATGTCTCTTAAATTTTTCTTCATTTTTATCCTTTTACCACTTTTTTAAAGCATTCATTTAATGTATATAATATGGTTTGTATCTCAGCATGCCACCACCAAGTTTTTTTAGATATAGTGCAATTTTCCTCTTTGAATATACGAATACTTCTTTGAATATATTTTCAATGCATTCTGTCATTGTATTCCACATATTATTAGTGTGAACTTTCAAATTTCACATTGCTTCTTCAAACATTTAATCTCTAATTTCTCACAATTTAGACTCCACCATCTAATTTGTAGGCTTCTAATATCTTTGCTAGTTTAATGTTGCCCTAATATACAAATATTGTTAGCCTAGGTTGTGATGTTGAACTCTCTACAGGGATAACCTCGTAACCTTTATATGTTAAGTAATCAGTTTTTCTAATAGAAAGTAATCTATTTCACTCACTTTTAAAAATTTTATTATGTGTTCATAATTAATGAAAATGAAAATTAGTAATCAACTCTTTAATATGTATTATATAGAGGAGCCTACAAGGAGCACTAATTGATGATAAATATGATGAGTGCCTCACATAACCAAAAATGATTAAGTGATGTACCCCAGCAAGAGTGGTGGTCTTTGAAAAAACCAAACAAGTTTGGTAGTCCAGAATGAACAATGTTAACTGAATGACACTTCATTAATTAGATGAGAAGAGGGACAAAGAAAATAGAAGACATACAGAATTTGTAATTCAGACAACAATGGAATGTCCCCAGACAGCTGGCCAACCAAACCCATGCTCACTAGCGTTCTGGAATTGAAGGTAATAGTTAACCTCAGTTCTAAAAATGCAAAATAATCAACACTTCATAAGCATTAAAAGGAAAAAGCACAATTTATTTATTTATTTTTATTTTTATTTTTTTTAACAGCAAAAGGAAAAGCACAATTGGGGAGTTACATAGATGTTACACGTGAATTGTTGCACCGAATTCCATCCCAATTATTGCCACATGGATCTGATCCAACCCAATTGGGTGGTGTGTTTTGCCAAACCTCTTGGAGACCAAATAGAGCAATGTCTACATCATAAATAAAACAAATTTTCAGAGTTATATCACAACTCAAAATCACTAACATAAACTCTCCAATCCATTCCTGATAGATGAAAGAACCTAGCAAGATAAATCATGAAGGATTAGAACTGAGCTTAACACATTTTTGCATGAGGATTCAGGAATACAGACGTGAGAACCCAACAGCAGCCAGAAATCCAAAAAAGAAAAGAAAAAAAGAGGAACAGCTTTCTAGAGCTCAGCCTCTTAACAGATTTCATTTGACCAAGAATTATTATTTCAAGGATTACCACTTCTGAATAATCAAGAACATTTGATATTTCGGTTAAAGAACTGGGACATCTAAAGCTTGCTCCCAGGTGACCCCAAAACTAGTATGCAGGCTGCAAACTTGATGCTAAATAAGACCTAAGATTTCTACTTTCGGAAAGCAGTTAACACATAGTAGGAATGCAACTATGTATTCCAGAGGTGGGAAAGGATTCACATCCTTACATTGTGGAAATTATTCCCAGGTAAATTAGAAAACTCCAGACAGAAATGGCTTCTTATAACCCAGTCAAGGACATAAATTTAAAATCTCTCATTCCCAACTTCCTTTTTAACTAACTTGATCATAAAATAAACTATTTCGCAACTACAGGCTTCGAATTGGAGCTTTGACTGATGACTGGAAGTTCCAAGTAAGTAAGCTCGCAGTGGTGAATCGAGAAGACCGTAGCTAGGACCCTTCAAATCATGTTTGAGCCTATGTTCAAACCCAGTCCCTATTTGAGTAAGGCTCCTTTGATTGCTGAAAGACTTGGGGCTAAAAATAAAAGTAAAAATATATATTTATTCAAACTTTGAATCTCAAATCTTGTGTCATTTGGAAACCAAGAGAAGATAATATCCAGCAGTGGAGTGCAGATCATTTTAATTGTCACTATAAGAAACAACATAAAACACAATTTTTTATTTCATTTTTGTTTCTTCTCCTTTATCAGCGATCAACCCCACAATAAATGAGGCGTGAGAAAGAAACCATAAACAGGACTAGCATATACTTTGTGTTTTTGGAGGATGCATTAACTGATGAGCAGGGATGTATTCTTGATTGTATTAATCAAAGCAAGAAAGAACACATATTGGAGCTCTCATATGCACATATCATTCAACAATAATATACCTATTAACAATTTAGGCATAAGAATGGAACTTACAGTCATTATTGGTCTGCGCTGCTACAAGTAAAATTTGGACAGAAACAACCAGCAGACAGATCCAAATTCTTGAACCCATTATTCAAGAAAGAACCACAGAGATTCTTGAGCTCACTGAATTACAATGAAAACACTTCGAAACCACTCAATTCATTCCTTCAGTTCCTATTGTTCACTATAACTCTTCAAGATAAGAAAGTTCTTCACGACTGTAGTCAACATATGCATAGCTGCAATTAAAAACAATATGAAAGCACATGGATACACAAATTATTTGTTCAAGTAATTACAATACAACAACTGCAATCTAATTTTTCCTTCATAGAAAATAAATAAAACAGAAAAAAAATTAAAAAAAAATTGCAGTTTAGTTGACTGGTTGATTGCAGCACCGGAATCAATATGAAGTAATTGTAAATATGAAGGGTTTGTGAGAGAAAACTTGCTAGTCTTGTAGATACCTCAAGAAGGAGAAAGATCCGAGGACCATGGGCAAGTTTGATTTTTGACTTATAGATTAGTCATTAGTGGCAAGAGCACTAGTACCTTCACTGAGGAACTAATTTCCACTTGGGTCATTTTCATGGAAGCTGTCAGACAAGTTGCCAATTGTGCGTCATGATAATCAATGCTACCAACTTTTTTACAAAAATGTTTTGGATTTCAGCTCTGATATGGAGCTCGAAATTCATGGGGTACTAATGTCCCGAATTTCTATATCAGGTAAAAAAAAAATAAAATTATTAAAATAGGAAATTAGTGTCATTAGTGCTAGCAGTTTTAGAGCCACAAATCATTTTTCTTTGGATTTTAATTTGTGAGCTATAATAATTTTAATGGGTATATGGTCCTGTTTGGTAGGATTTATTTTCAGTTTATTTTAATTTTTGGTTTAATTTAAATTATTTTGATGTATTTGGTTCAGCTTAACAATATAATTTATAGCTTTTTGTAAGTTAAAAATTAACTTATTCTTTGAGTGGGGAAGAGAAACTTAATTTATAAGTCAAAAATCAACTTATATTCACAATTATAAGTTATAAACTGTTAAGGTATAAATTATAATCCCTTTCCCACGGCTTAGAGTCCATATGTTATGTTTTGATTTTTTTTTTTTATCGTTTCTACACTTTTCATCTCAGAGCTCAATTAAAACTTTAATTTTAATTTTAGGGGGATACATGCTGACTTTTTTTAACTAGGGGGTTGTAAATGTAACCCGACGTGTGAATTTCTTCTGTTTTGCTCTATTCTAATGCACTCTCGTCCGCACAAGTGTTAATTTCAAAGTATGAGTGTGTTTGGTTTGATTTTGAAAGATAAATTTTTTTTAAAAAATTTGGAGAAAGAATTTAAATTTTTTTTTTTTGTTTATTTAGTTATATATTTTGAAAATAGTTTTGGAGTATGAGAATTTGGAATAATTTGATATTTTGTTGTAGTTGAGTAGATGTGTGTGAGGAAAAAAAAAACGATTGAAAAAAAGAGAGGAGAGAAAAAAAAAAAATTGACTAATATATAAGAAAGAAAGTGATTTCGAAAAAAAAAACATTTAAATTACTAAACAAAGCAAAATTTTAAAAAAATTTCTTTATTTTTTAAAACAAACCAAAGAAGGCCAATAATTGCAAGATGCGAGTTGAAATTTTGTGTAACGGGGCATACACGGTGGTGTAACCTTCATTTGTCCCATCTCTGTCTCTCTCTCTGTCTTAAAAAACGATGATCAACGACGACCCTAATAACAGAGTGGAAAATTATTTACACAGTTTTCCTAACACACCATCCAACAATTGTCACTTTATTAGCTATAGATTGAACAATCAATCAATATTCTGTTAGATTTATTTTCTGTCCAATAACCTATATATTTTTTACATGTTTTATTTTATTTAAATTCCACAATTAGATAAAGCCAATATTATGTATAAAGTTCAGTAATTAGAATTTTAATATAATCACTCTTCTAAGATAAGAAGGAAACCTTGATGGATTAGGAATTCTTCTGATAGAGTTTATCTGGCCCTTTTCTCTCCTCTATATAAGGATGGGTGAAGTATTCCATCACTCTAAGTTTTATAGTCATTCTAATGAAGTGAGAGACAGAGAGAATAAGGTGAGCCAAGAATTAAAGGTTCAACTATTAGGGGTATTTTCTCAACTTCTCTAATTCAATGGCCGATAAAGGTATATTCGTTTTATTCTTGAGTTGTATTGAATTCAAGATCCTGTTAAGTTTAATTCCGTATTATTATTATGGTTACATGTATTATTAATATTTACATGTGGTATCAGAGTTTTAGTTTGTGAATCAATACACCTTGGAATAATAATATATTTATGAATATTGTTATTATATTATAATTATAATTATTCACAAAAAACATACTTTTGTTTATAAGGTTTGAACTCTGTCGGCATGTGATGTGCACTCCACTAAGTATGCACATCATGGGCTCCCTCACTCACAAGACAACATGATCTGTTAGGTCCTAACCTAAATAAGAGCACAGTCCACTCACTTTGTTTTGTGATTTGTTAGGTGCAGGTTTTTATGTAATTCTATATGCTGTTCATATGCATGTTTTGATTTATTATCAATTTTAGTGATAATAATTTTTATAATCATCCTAATATGATATTAAATTGCGTGTATTGCTTGCCGTTATGATAAAGTGCATAGATTAAAAGCAATTTTATAATTTGTTGAATCATTCGGTCTATTAAAGAATTATGATTTTACCTCATCTGATTATATGCACTTATTGTTGATATTTATATATTTTCATGATTTAAATTTGGTATCATGATATAATTTTATGACATTGAATATTAAATATTAAAGTGGTTAATTCATATTAGGTGTAATTCTTATTAACCATTATATGAGATATTCATGATGGTTATATTACATGATTTTGATATATAAATATTCATGTTCGTCCAGAGTTATTATTATTATTATATTGGTAATTGCAATTACATAAAAGGAATTTTAGAAATCATAAAATAGTGATTTCATTAAAATTGTGATTGAATTAATGATAATTAAATAACTCAAAATTAATGAATAGAGAATATTGTTGGTTAGTTCCGTATTCATAGGGTTTACTAATTTAGTAGCTGCCAAAGTGGCCTAAATTTGTAAAACTTATGAATATAGAACTACATAAAAGAATTGTTAAAAGGGTAACGTTAAGGTCGATAATATTTTCAATTACAGTTATAATTAGGAGATTGAGACTAGTCCAAAGGAGAGTCACTTTCAAATAGTTATAAACTGGGTAGGATAATGTAACTTATGTAATTTGACAGATTAGAATTGAATACCCAAAGGTAACATGATTAGCTGAAAAAATTGCATAAATTACTTTAGACCTACATAAGTGATTCTTAACGAGTGGACAATAGATATACCTAAGTTTTGCCCAAAGGTAAGACTTATGTGATATCAATAGTTCATCATAATTCTCAAAGTTTTAATATGTATATTGTTTATGCCTTTTTCCGTGTTACTTATGCGATCTTCTGTTAATATCTCTTAAGATCTGTCAAAAAGATAGCTTGCTATCTAAGGTGGTTGGACTTAGAAGGGAGGCTATATTGACTCCTCCGACCTTCATGGGATCTTACTTGGTTATTGACCAAAGGACTCTTTAGTAACGTTACCCTAATGCTTAAAGTAAAATTTGGTTAAAGGTTGTTGAAGATCGACAAACCACTTGCTGGCACAATTATGGTTGAATTAGCAACAATGAAATATAAAGGCCACCGAAGAATTTAGGATCACATCCTCAATATGGCGACAAAGTTGCAAAACTTAAAACTTTAGAGATGTAGGTTGATGAAACTTTTCTCGTGCAGTTTATTCTCAACTCACTTCCATCACAGTTCCGTACATTCAAAATTCACTATAACACCAATAAAGATAAGTGGAGTTTGAATGAGTTAACTAATATGTGTGTTCAGGAGGAAGTGAGGTTGAGGGAGGAAGGACGTCAAACTGCATTGGCTGTAACTCATGGAGCTATAAAGAAAAAGATGGGTAATTTTGTAAAATCAAAGAAAAATCCACCAAAGAAAAAGAATAAACTTGGGGAAGAAAATCAGACTCAGAATGGTTTCACTGTCAAGTGCTACTTTTGTGGCAAGAAGGGACATGTGAAGAAAGACTGCAGCAAACGAAAGGTTTGGTTCGAAAAGAAATATAAGAAATTTTCTTTTGTTTGTTATGAATCAAATCTTGCTGAAGTATCTTCTAATACTTGGTGGATGGACTCTGGGGCCACGATCCACATTACAAATGACATGCAAGGATATCTCTTAACTAGGAAACTGAAGGAAAGTGAAAGATTTGTCTATATGGGGAACCGTCTCCAAGCTGAAGTCGTAGCTGTAGGAACCTATCGACTGATCTTAGAGACGGGTCATCAGGTGGATCTAGAAGACGCTTTTTATGTTCCTTCAATTTCTAGGAATTTAGTTTCATTATCCAAATTAGATCGTGTTGGATATTCAGCTTTATTTAATTTTGGAAAACTCAATTTAATGTTTAATTCAAAAGTGATTAGTTCTGGTAATTTATGTGATGGTTTATATAAAATTACCTTAAAATCATGAGTTTGCACAATCATTAGTAACTCTGCATTCGAATATTGGTTTAAAACGTGGTCTAATTAATGAAAAATCCTCAATCTTGTGGCATGGACGGTTGGGGCATATCTCTAGAAATAGAATTGAAAAATTGGTGAAGAATGAGATTTTGGAAAACCTGGACTTCACTGATTTTCAAATATGTGTGGATTGCATTAAAGGAAAGCAAACCAAACACACCAAGAAAGGTGCCACAAGAAGTAATGAGCTTCTTGAGATAATTCATACAGATATTTGCGGGCCACTCAACATCCCATGTCTTAGTGGTGAAAAATATTTTATCACATTTATAGATGACTTCTCACGTTATGGATATGTGTATCTAATTCATGAAAAGTCTCAGGCTGTTGACATCCTTGAGGTGTACATAACTGAAGTCGAGAGACAATTAGATAGAAAGGTTAAAATAGTGAGATCAGACAGGGGTGGTGAATATTATGGTAAATATGATGAGTTAGGCCAAAATCCTGACCCATTTGCCAAATTCTTAGAAAAGAAAGGCATTTGTGCTCAATATACAATGCCTGGTACGCCACAGCAAAATGGAGTTGCTGAAAGGCGTAATCGTACACTTAAAGATATGGTTAGGAGTATGTTAAGTTACTCAATTGTACCTATTTCAATGTGGGGTGAAGCTTTAAAGATTGCAATGTATATCTTAAATAGGGTTCCTAGTAAGGCGGTCCCAACAACTCCTTTTGAGTTGTGGACTGGTAGGAAACCTCGTTTGAGACACTTACATATTTGGGGTTGTCCAGCAGAGACAAGAATCTTCAACCCACAAGAGAAAAAGTTGGACTCAAGAACAATATCTGGATATTTCATTGGTTATCCAGACAAGTCTAAAGGGTACAAATTTTATTGTCCTAATCACAGTACGAGAATAATGGAGACTGGTAATGCTAGATTCCTAGAGAATGGTGAAATTAGTAGGAGTGAGAAAACACGAGTGGTGAATTTCGAGGAAATTAGGGTAGATGTGCCAACATTTAACCCTTATCGAAAAATTGTTGTTCCTCAGACTATTCCACAGGCTAAGGGAAACGAACAACATAATGAAAATCCTTCACCACCTCATGTTTCACCACTTCATGAAGATACCACCATTGAAAAATATTGTAGAACCACCACAACCTGCAGTTCTGAGAAGATCTCAGAGGGAAAGAAAGCTTGCCATTCCAGATGATTACATGGTGTATCTACAGGAATTTGATTTTGATATTGGGATTAACAAAGATCCAGTCCCATTTTCACAAGCCATGAATAGTGATGATTCTTCTAAATGGGTCAATACTATAAATGAAGAGTTAAAATCCATGGAACAGAATAGTGTTTGGGATCTCGTCGAATTGCCTAATAACTGCAAAAAGGTCGGGTGTAAATGGGTCTTCAAGACCAAGCATGACGCAAAAGGTAATATTGAACGATTTAAAGCCAGACTTGTTGCCAAGGGTTTTACTAAAAAAGAAGGCATAAACTATACAGAAACCTTCTCTCCAGTATCTAAGAAGGACTTGCTTAGAATCATCCCAGCATTGGTAGCTCATTATGACTTAAAGTTGCATCAAATGGATGTGAAAACTATTTTTCTAAATGGGAATTTGGATGAAGAAATTTATATGGAGCAGCCAGAAGGATTTGCAAAGAAAGGTAAAAAACATTTAGCTTGCAAATTAAAGAAATCCATATACGGCCTTAAACAAGCTTCCAAGCAATGGTATTTAAGGTTTAATGATACCATTATCTCTTTCGGATTTAAGAAAAATGCAGTTGATCAGTGCATATATCTGAAGGTTAGTGGGAGCAAGTTCATTATTTTGGTGCTATATGTGGATGACATTTTGTTAGCTAGTAATGACCTTGGCTTATTGCATGAAACCAAGGAATATCTTTCCAAGAACTTTAAAATGGTCGATATGGGTGAGGCAAACTATGTTTTTGGGATAGAGATCTTTAGGGATCGATCTCGAGGATTGCTAGGACTATCACAGAAAAAGATATATTGATCGTGTTTTGGAGAGATTCAATATGCAGTTTTGTTCAGCCGGTGATGCACCCATCATGAAGGGTGATAAATTAAGTGAAAAACAGTGTCCAAGGAATGACTTGAAAAGAAAACAAATGAAGGACATTCCATATGCTTTGAGGCTACAAATCATACTTTATGGTTGCGAAATTTCATCTCAGGACTTGGTGTTGTTGACTCAATTGCCAGGCCGCTAAAGATATATTGTGACAATACCGCAACAGTTTTCTTCTCTAAGAATGGAAAGTACTCTAGTAGTTCCAAACACGTGGAAGTAAAGTACTTAGTCGTTAGAGAAAGAGTCCAGAAACAACAAGTGTTAATTGAAAACTTAAGCACCTCTCTTATGATTGCTGATCCATTCACAAAAGGGATTGCCACCAAAGACATAAAAAGAGCATGTTATCAGAATGGGTCTTTTAAGCAACCCTTGATGTGTATGGTTAATCGTGAGTGCTTATTTTTTATTTGACACTATTTGCGCAATAATAATTTTGTTTCTGCTTTTCCTGTTCTAAAAGTGTGTGTACACATTAAATTGAATATTGATAAACAGGGAATGTCTTAACAAGACAAATTACAGGGGCCTTTCAGGAAAATAATTATATATCCTGATAATGGATTGGGTTGGTGAAGGTTGTCGATGGTGTAGTGCATAGAAGGAAATATGACATAAATGTTATATAACCGCTATGACTCACATTGGTGATCTGAAATAATCACAGTATTATAGTTCCTAATATATCTGAACTTATTGGCTATTTTTTAAAATTCATGATCACGTGTCAAAGTTTTTAGTGTGGAATCCAATGAGTCAAATTTTTTATAAGTTGCATATTTTTGGAAAAACTCATAATTGCATCATAATCGGCTTAATGGGCCAAGGGGGAGAATGTTAGATTTATTTTCTAGTGTAACCCAATAGCCTACATATTTTTTACATGTTTTATTTTATTTGGACTCCACAATTAGATAAAGTCAATATTATATATAAAGTTCAGTAATTAGAATTTTAATATAATCACTCTTCTAAGAAAAGAAGGAAACCTTGATGGATTAGGAATTCTTCTGATAGAGTTTATCTGGCCCTCTTCTCTCCTCTATATAAGGATGGGTGACTCCCCTTCTTTTGATAGTATTTCATCACTCTAAGTTTTATAGTCATCCTAATGAAGTGAGAGACAGAGAGAAGAAGGTGAGTGAGTTAAGAATTAAAGGTTCAACTATTAGGGGTATTTTCTCAACTTCTCTAATTCAATGGCTGACAAAGGTATGTTCGTTTTATTCTTGAGTTATATTGAATTCAAGATCCTGTTAAGTTTAATTCCGCATTATTATTATGATTACATGTATTATTAATATTTACATATTCAATCCCAAAAGGTTAGGGAATCATAACACACACCCCTGTAAAATTTGTAATCCATTTTTCGCTGCCAGTGTTCTCAGCCACAGCAGAGTGGTGATCATCTAAACTGCAAAAACATGCTCTTTTTTTCTCTTCTGCTCTTACATCATACATATTATTTTTACGTACATGGGTTTATAATAATAATAATAGATGGTCATATTTGATTCAAAAGACTAATAGTGAGGTATTAATAATCTTATTAAATTAGTGTAGTATTCATTATCCAATTAGATTAATATGATAAATTATTTATTGGATTAATAATCTCATCCCTACTCCATTACTAATAATTCTACAAATTTATTAGATTAATTATCCATTAGATTAATAATCCTAAACCAAAATGTTATAACAAACATAAAATAATTGGGCCCACAAATTAATAATCCAAATCCCATACTCTAATACATCCAATCAAACATACCCTATGGTCATGTTTGATTCACAAGATTAATAGTGAAGTATTAATAATCCTATTAAATTAGTGTGGTATTCACTATTCAATTGGATTAATATCCATTGGATTAATAATCACACCCCTACCCCATTACTAATAATCCTACAAATTTATTGGATTAATAATCCTAAACTAAAATGTTAAAACAAACATAGAATAATTAGGTTCACAAATTAATAATCTCAATCCCATACTCTAATCCACCCAATCAAACATGCCCTATATGTTTTTCCTACTTGGATTGACTCTTCCAAAACCCAGCAATTAACCACTGGATCAAATTTCAAATGCTGATTATAGAAAAAGGGTGGGTTTTGTTTGGATGTTTGTGTAGAACGGGTTATCCGAAGACTCGTAGCTCTACTTCTTACCACACAACTCTCTCTTTCTCTCTCTCTCTCTCTCTCTATATTTTCTTTTCTTATTTATTTGAAAAACTTTTAATTGCTCCACAAAATAATTATGAATTTATAAGGAAAAAAAAATTAAGATATTAGTTATTAATATTTATAAATTTTATTATTGATTTTAAAGTTATTTTTAAAAGATTACACTGAATTGTAATTTCCTTACCAGCAATGATAGAGGGCCACAATTTTTGTGGCTCTTATGGCTCGAAATTGCCAAAACGACGTCATTTTGAGTATAAAACAACTTCAAAATTGTCAAAACGACGTCGCTTTGACAATTTTGAACCATTTGAACCACAAAAATTGTGGCCCTCAAACATTTTTCTTTCCCTATTTATTCCATATAAAGTTTATTTTGTCTTGAGAAAAAGAACTTTAGTAGTCATATTTATTAGGGTAAAGTACTAATAAATTTTAAATAGTGATTTTATAAATTGTTTGGTCCGTTATTTTTTTTATGGACCCAAAGGTCTCATTCTAGTGTGAATTACATAGATGGTCAAACATAAATGCCGGCGTATTATATGTTGAGGTACAAATGTGATTTTTCTTATAATATTGAAATTATTAAATGTAACATTTCAAAGAAACTTCTTAGCATACTTTTTTCAAACGTAATACTCTAATATAACACTCAAAAAAATATAACATTCCAATTAATACACTAAAAAGCTCTTTAGTGTAGTTTTCTCAAACGTAACACTCCAATTAATGTAACACACAAAAACTCTTTAGTATACTTTTCCTAAACATAATATTCCAATGTAACATACTAAAAAACTCCTTAGTATATTTTTCTCAAATGTAATAACGGAACATTCTAGAAAAACTCATTTGCTTATTTTTTTCAAACGTAACACTCCAATGTAACACACTAATAAACTCCTTAGTGTACTTTTCTCAAACGTTGTAACTCTTTAGTGTATTTTTTTTCAAACGTAACACTTCAATCAATGTAACACACAAAAACTCATTAGTGTATTTTTTTCAAACGTAACACTCCAATGTAACACTTCAATATAACACCAAAAAATCACACGAGCAGAGATGTAGATCTCAATGTTCGACAACCAACATTTTAGCCATTATTCCCTCCCAAAAAGAATCTATCACACCTCACCTTCCTATTCCCATCTCAAAAACGAATCATAAAATTAGAAAAATGTGTCACAAAAGGGCATTCACTTAAACTCAAATGACACCAAATCAAATAAATATAACTTTTCAAAATAAAAAAGAATAATTGGTTCATAAAAAAACTTTTAAAACTAAATAGATTAACATTCCCCCATATATGATTTATAGGTAAATTTTCCTATTTATTAAGATCTCAATATATTTTTATACATTTCAAAGGATTTTGACATTCTTTTATACAATTTTTACATGTTTCGTTTGCACATTTTACACTTCAAATAATAAGCATTATGTTAATGACAATTCATCACGGAGAGAGATAAAAAAAAATTTAGGTGGTGTTTGGTTTAATTTTAGAATTGTAATTCCAATTAAAAAAAATTCAAAACTCATAATCAAACACACAATTTAAAACTTAATTCAAATATTATTTTCAAAATTCATAACCAAACACATAATTCAAAACTCAAAATCAAACTCTTTTCAAAACTTTATTTTTAAAAAAAAATTCAAAAAAATATTTTTCTATTTTATTTTTTTAAATTACTTTTTGAATCATGATTTCAGTGTGGAGTTGTGTTTTAAGTTTTGAGTTTTGAGTTGAGTTTTGAAAAGAGAAAATTTGTTTGGTTATAAATTTAAAAAAAAAAATTAATTGTATTTTGAAATTTTTTGGATTTATTTTTATAAAATATTTAAAATTTTTCTTAATTTTAATTTTTAGGGTAAATATTTTATATTTTAAATATTTATTTATTTATTTTTAATATGTATTATGTTTCATATATTTGTGTGTTGTATTTTTTTTAAAGGCGCTTGGGTCAAAAGTTCAAAATTAGATTTTCATTGTCCAACAGTCCAGGCGTTGATTTTCTTTGTCCACAAGGACAAACTTTCACAAAATGACCAAAATTTCCATACCATATATACACCTTCTCTCTTTCTCTCTACGTTCAACCCTATTTCAACAAACCTCTATTCGGAGTGAGTCACTTCTCTCTCTCTCTCTCTCACACACACACACACACACACACACACACACACACACACACACACCAAAACCTTAGCCTCCACCTCATCCATAACTATTGGATCTAGATCTCAGATCAGCTATATGTAGAGCAGTTGACTTGCGGATTTGTAGATTTGACGAGGATGGACGGCGACTGATCTGTAGAGTGGAGGACAGAAGTCGATTGATCTGTAGATCTGAGTGGTCTTCGATGGCGGCGACAACAACAACGAAAGACGGAGGATGACGGTGATGATAGGAAGAGGTAACGGCACAAAGTGGATGGAGACTCTAGTGTTGCGGCAGTGGCGGTGGCGTGAAGGAGTATAAAGAGAGATGGATTGTGATTTGTTTGTTCTGGTTTGTTTGTTATGGTAGTGGTTGTTAGCTCCAGTCCACACTTCACAAGGTGAGGAGCCTACTATCCACATGGTGAGGGTGGCATCATGTGCTAAAGGAAGATGGTGGATAGCTAAAGGAATATGGTGGGGACAACACAACCAAACCCACTTAGTGCTGTTTCTTAATCACTCCTCCTCTCTCGTGCATAAATTGAGATGAGTATGGAGGGGTTGATTAGTGGATGCAATGAGCACACCGAGAATACATAGAGTAACATAGAGTAAGAGAGAAAAATATAGAGAGTGTAATCTGTGAGTGAGAGTACTATAGAGAGAATTGTGAGGTATGAGTACTGTAATCTCCCTCCGGGGTAATTCTATAGTGGATATCTCTCCCGTGGACGTAGGCAATCGCCGAACCACGTAAATCTCTTGTGTTATTGTGTGTGATTGTTTTCTGGTGTCTCATATTCCTAACAAGTGGTATCAGAGCCTCGTTAGTCGCGTTTCGGAACACAAATAGAGTGTTTTTTCGAAATTGCCTAGAAATCAAGTTGCTCAAAATTTACTTTAGAGCATACCAGGAGCAAAGTCTCCACGAGAGGAGTCCAAAATTGCAAAGAAGAGACCCAGAAGAGCTTGCACGCGCTCTCTGAAGTTAGCACATGAATCATACGCTATGCATGCGCCTCACGCACCGTGAAGAGAAGCCAACGCATGATCTCACTCTCTCCCACGCGCCCCACGCACTGCTCAAGGAGGAAGACGAGTGTGTTGCGCGTGTTGTGACGTTACACGCCACGTCATCGTCCACATGGCTGACATGTCAGCGATACGTCACTGACATATGACTGCCACGACATCGCCACGGCACTACCACGTGGCTTCCACATCAGCAAGCCTGGTGTCACGTGGCTGCCATGTCATCAAGCCTAGTACCACGTGGCTGACCACGTCATTACCCTGTTGACCAGTCAACCCAGAGGCTAAGAGTTATCCGCTCCTGCACGGCTAAGTTACACCTGAAGATCTGAACTGTCCAAACTGTTTTGGCTTGATCTATGTCATTCTGAGTCCGTTTTTGACGATCCAATATTGCTTTCCAACTATTAAGAGTATTTCGGAGACATCCGTATGGTCATATTTGTGAATCGAAGTTTCTGTAAAAAAGAAAGAATACAATGGAGGAATCCACATCAACTTCAGGATCTATGTTCAAGTTGACCCCTTCCAATTATGCAATTTGGAAGTCACGGATGGAAGACATACTGTTTTATAAAGACCTATTTGACCCTATTTTTATAAAAGGGGTTAAACCTAAAGAAGTGAAAGATGATGACTAGATAAAGATGAACCGCAAAACTATCGGTTGTATCAAATAATGGATAGACCACGGTGTAGATCATCATGTCGCTGAGGAGACATATGTCTATTCTCTATGGACAATGTTAGACAACATGTACTGGTCAAAGACCGCTCGGAATAAAGCCTTGGTGATGAGAAGGATTGTCAATTTGAAGTTGAAGAATGGTATGTCTGTCGCCGAGCACATCAGTGAATACAAAAATCTAGTGAATCAGCTTGCAACCATCAAAATGTGCTTAGACAATGAAATGCAAGCCATACTACTGCTCAGTTCTTTACCGGACAGTTGGAAGATGTTGGTGGTCTTTCTCAGCAACTCTGCACCAGAAGGGAAGCTGACCATGAGCATGGTCATAGATGCCATGTATAATGAAGAGACAAGAAGGAAAGACATGGGAGGTAATCAGTCCCATGCTCTTGTCACAGAAGATATAGGCAGAGAAAGAAGTAAAGGAAGAGGTAGAGATAGAAGCAAGAGTAGAGGCAGCTGGAACAACAGGAGTAAAACCAGAGACAACAAAAGTCGAGGTAACTCCAGTTTCACTTGCTTTCACTGTGGCCAGGAGGGTCACATAAAGAAGAACTGCCCAAGCTGAAAAGATAAAAGCCAAAGCAGTAAGTCAAAGGGGGATGAGAACACGGCAGCCCCGACAACTGATGAAATACTTCTTGCAGTTGGTGAAGAGGAGGATTGCCTTCACGTGGTTGACCACAACTACACAGAATGGGTGATAGACACAGCTGCATCCTATCACGCCACTTCCTACAGAGAACTCTTCAGCTCGTACAACGTTGGAGATTTTGGCACTGTTCAAATAGGGAATTCTAGCTATTTGAAGATTGTGGGTATTGGAGACATTAGTATTCAAACTAATGTCGAGCACAAGCTGGTTCTCAAAGATGTGAGGCATGTTCCAAATTTGCGCCTCAATCTTATCTTCGGAAGCGCCTTGGACCGACAGGGCTATACAAGTACATTCAGAAATGGCCATTGGAAGCTGATAGGAGGAGTTTTGACAATCGCCAGAGGAGAGATGTCTTCAACACTGTATAAGACTCAAACGAAGATCTGTCTAGAAAGTCTTAATGTAGCAGAAGGCAAGGAGTCACCAGACTTATGGCACAGAAGATTGGCTCATATGAGTGAGAAGGGATTGCATCTGTTGGCAAAGCAATTCAAGATACCTGTATCCAAAGGGAGTGCCTTGAAGCCGTGTGATCATTGCCTTTATGGCAAGCAACATCAAGTATCATTTAGTTCAACGAGCAAGAGGAAAAAAAAAAGTGCTCAGTATGGTATACTCGGATGTTTGTGGCCCAATCGAAGTGGAGTCACTTGGTGGCCGCAAGTATTTTCTGACTTTCATTGATGATGCATCAAGGAAGTTGTGGGTGTATTTCCTGAAGACAAAGGATGAGGTATTTCAGCACTTTCAGGAGCTCCATGCAATGGTGGAAAGAGAGACCGAGAAGAAGTTGAAGTGTTTTTGCACAGACAATGGAGGTGAGTACACTTCCAATGCTTTTGTAGCATATTGTGCCAGCAGAGGTATCTGGCATGAGACAATAGTTCCCGGCACCCCACAACACAATGGTGTGGCAGAGAGGATGAACCACCCTATTATTGAAAGAGTCAGATGCATGCTCAGAATGACAAAGTTGCCAAAGTCATTCTGGGCAAAAACCGCTCGTACAGCCTGTTATCTCATCAACAAGTCGCCTTAAGTCCCGTTGAATTTTGCGATACCTGAGGAAGTCTGGTCCCGAAGAAGGTATCATATTCTTACTTAAGAGTCTTCAGGTGTAAGGTGTTTGCACACATTTCCAAGGAAAACAGACAGAAGCTTGATGATAAGTCCACTCCATGCATATTTGTGGACTATTCAAATGCAGCATTTGGGTACAAGTTGTGGGATCCAGTGAACAAGAAGATGTTCAGGAGCAGAGATGTTGTGTTCCAAGAAGACCAGACAGTAGTAGATTTTGAGAAGTCTGCAAAGTCTAGAGATGTCATCACTCCAGACTTGTTTCCATCTCTCGAGCCATCACAAAATGCTAGATGTGATGATGTGCAACAAGAAGTGATAGAGTTGTAGGATCTTATGCCAGAAATTGAGGATCAAGAGGAAAGAGATGAAGACCCAGATAAAGAGGGTGTTGAGCAAGGGGAGCAACCCCCTCAACCAAAGGCAATTGGGCTTCAGTTGCGGAGATCTGAAAGAGCTGTTGTGCATCAACCAAATATCCCGCTTCTCAGTATATTCTAATTACTGATGAGGGGGAGCCCGAGAGTTTTTCGGAAGCCAAGAGTCATACAGAGAAAGGCTGTTGGATGCAAGCCATGAAGGAGGAGATGAGTTCTTTGCAGAAGAACAACACTTCTGAGCTTGTTCCACTTCCAAGAGGCAAGAGAGCCTTGAAGAACAAATGGGTGTATAAGTTGAAGAAAGATGGAAACGGTAAACTATTGCAGCATAAAGCTCGTTTGGTGGTCAAAGGCTTTGGGCAGAAGAAGGGAATTGACTTTGATAAGATCTTCTCCCTAGTTGTGAAGATGACTTCCATTCGAGTAGCTCTGGGATTAGCAGCTCGCTTGAATCTGGAGGCAGAACATATGGATGTCAAAACTGCCTTTCTCCATGGTAATTTGGAGGAAGAGATCTAGGTGGAGCAACCAGAAGGATTTGAAGTTAAAGGAAAACAGAATCTAGTCTGCAAACTGAAGAAGAGTCTCTACGGCCTGAAGCAGGTCCGAGACAATGGTACAAGAAGTTTGATTCATTCATGGTGGATTATGAGTACACAAGAACGGTAACAGATCAGTGTGTATATTTCCGAAGGTTTTCGGATGGAAACTTCATCATCCTACTGTTGTATGTCAATAATATGCTAATCATCGGACATGATATTGCTATGATTAACAAGTTGAAAAAGGACTTGTCACAGTATTTTGACATGAAGAATTTAGACCCAGCACAGCAAATTTTGGGCATGAAGATTGTTCGTGACAGGAAAGCCAAGAAGATATGGTTGTCACAGGAGAAATATGTTGAACGGGTAATTGAAAGGTTCAACATGAAAGATGCCAAGCCAGTCAGCACACTACTGGCCAACCATTTCAAGGTGACAAAGTGTTCGTATCCCACGACCAGCTCTGAAAGGAAAGAAATGGAGGCAATCTCTTATTCTTCCATAGTAGGGAGTTTGATGTATGTAATGGTGTGTACCCAGCCAGATATAGCTCACACAGTTGGCGTTGTGCGCTGATTCCTCGCTAATCCACAAAAGGAGCATTGAGAGGCAATCAAATGGATTCTTCGGTACTTGAAGAGAACTTAAAAAATGTGTCTATGTTTTGGAGAAGCTGAACCAATTTTGGAGGGTTTTACAGATGCTGATATGGCGGGTGATCTTGATCGTAGAAAGTCTACATCAGGATTTCTATTCACGTTTGCAGGGCGAGCTGTTTCATGGCAGTCCAAGCTACAAAAGTGTGTTGCTTTATCTACAACAGAGGCAGAGTACATTGCCGCCGCAGATGCTAGAAATGAAATATTGTGGTTAAAGCAGTTTCTCCAAGAATTAGGTCTACAACAGGAAGAGTACAAGGTACATTATGATAGTCAGAGTGCAATTGATCTGAGCAAGAATTCCATGTACCATTCCCGTACAAAACACATTGATGTCCGGTATCATTGGATATGAGAAGTAATGGAAAAGTAGCTGATGAAACTAGTGAAGATTTACATGGACAAGAATATTTCTAACATGATGACCAAAGTTGTCACCAGAGACAAACTAGAAGTTTGCAATAATCTAACTGGGATGGACTTTAAGTGAGAAGTTAGTTATCCATGTGGGCGTGGAGGGGGAGAATTGTTAGCTCCAGTCCACACTTCACAAGGTGAGGAGCCTACTATCCATATGGTAAGGGTGGCACCATGTGCTAAAGGAAGATGGTGGATAGCTAAAGTAATATGGTGGGGCCAGCACAACCAAACCCACTCAGTGTTGTTTCTTAATCACTCATCTTCTTTCGTGTATAAATTGAGATGAGTGAGGAGGGGTTGATCAGTGAATGCAGTGAGCACACTGAGAATACACAGAGTGAGAGAGAAAAATACAGAGAGTGTAATCTGTGAGTAAGAGTGCTATGGGGAGAATTGTGAGGTGTGAGTACTGTAATCTTTTTCCGGGATAATTCTATAGTGGATATCTCTCCCGTAGACGTAGGCAATTGCCAAACCACGTAAATCTCTTGTGTTATTGTGTGTGATTGTTTTTTGGTGTCTCATACTCCTAACAGGTCTGTGTGGTGTTTGGGTTTACTTGCTGTTTGTTTTAGATTGTGGTGTTTGTGATTTGTATATCTGAACAGATAAGCTTTGGTTTGGATTTAAATAGAGAGAAAAAAAAAAAATTAGGCCACACAAGGTTTGGTTTGGTTTGGATTGCAACAGATAGGTGTTGGTGTATATATGTAATCTGTGAGTGCATGTACATATATCTATGAGTGTGTGTATGCATGTGTGATTGTGTAGATAAAATTCATACACTATGCATATATAAATGTTGAGAATTGTTAATGTATTTGAATCAACATGTGTTCGCAAAATGGTTGATAAGACTTGGTGGAACCCAATTTTGTGGGTAATTTTTTTTTTTTTTTTTTAGGGGACAATTGGAGAAAGAAGACAAAGTGTCGTTGGACAAATAAAAAATGAACAGATAAAAGAATTTAAATAGATAGAAATTTCAACAGATAAATAATTTGAACAGATAAAAAAATTCAACAGATAAAAACTTTAAGCAAATAAATTTTTTTTGAACAGATATGAAATTTAATAGATAAAAATAATTTTAACAGATAGTCAACAAAAAGTCAAACGGATAAAAAAAGTCAAAGGGTAAAATTGAAAACAAAATATTCTCTAGAATTTTTCACCAAACTGTTTTACAAATTGTAGACCTCTATCAATAAAAAAAATATCTCATGGACCTAAGGCCTCATACTCGCCTTATATTTGATTTATCACCAATTAATCATTTTTTTAAAATATTTTAAATATTTAAAAAAATTATTTTTTATTTTAAATATATAATTTTTATTTTTTATGTTAAATATTTTATTGTATTTTAATTTTTAATATTTTTAATTATTTTACTTTTTTAAATAATTATTTTTTTTATATTTAAGAAAAAATTTTGATCGCCATATATATCTAAATCCTAACAAATTATTTGGCCAATACTTAAAAAAAATATATTTTTTTTCAAAAAGAAAAATTAACAAAATATTTTTTGAAAAAAATATAAAATAAAAAATAATTTTAAAGCACATCCCATAAAATATTTTTTTGAAAATTTTTTTTTAGTAGAATTTTGAAAAATATTTGGTTATGAGTTTTGAAAAGAGCTTTTGAATTGAGTTTTGAGTTATATATTTGGTTATGAGTTTTGAAAATAGTTTTTGAATTGAGTTTTGAATTATGTGTTTGGTTACAATTTGAGTGCTGAGTTATGTTTCGAGTTTAAAATATTAAAAAAATAAAAAAATATTTAAATAAAAATTATATACTTAAAATAAAAAAATAAAATTTTCTTAAACATTTTTAAATACTTTAAAAAATAAATCCAAAAAATTTCAAAATACAACTCAAAATTCAAAAACTCAAAACTCAAAATACAATTCAAAAATCATTTCAAAACTCAAAATTCTTTTCAAAATTCAAAATTCAAAAACTCAAAATTCTTTTTAAAACTCATAATCAAACAAAATTTTTTCTTTTCAAAATTCAACTCACAATTCCACACTCAAAATTATAATTCTAAAACTAAACCAAACATATAATTTTCACATATTTAAAAATAATTATATTTTTTACATATAAATTGAGATTAAAGACAAGCATATAGGATATCATCCACATTTTTCAAATAATAATTGACATTTCTATTATTTTATGAGTTATTGGCGTTGGTAATAAATTTGACAGGTCTGAATGTTTTTAATAACTATAAAAATGTGTGTCATAAAAAATGCATAATTATTTTAAATTTTATTAACTAATACCCTTGCAATACTTATTAACAAGACTTTGAGAAGGGTGGGGGATAAAATTGTTAGAATTGAGCTAACATTTAAGAGTCTCAATTACTGACAGCATCATGCAAAAATGGCAATATTAAAATTCAATTTTGATATATTTTGGTGTCAAAATTTTATAATTAAATAATATTTTTGAGTTGATGAAGATAGAGTAAAAAAAAAAAATTGAAACTTGAAACCTGTGGATGTTGATTTCTGACCTTACAACCAAACAGATCTTCCTGTCGAGATCTAGGGAACTTAGTTGTTGGGTACACGAAAGAATAAATTAAGCCAAATACTTGCACGCAAGAAGATAAGAAATACCACAGTGGCTCATCTACCCCAGAGCACTCTAATGATCAAATCAGTCAACAATTTTCATAGGATATCGGCACAAGTAAATCACTTACAAAGAAAAGCATTCCTTAGACCCACGAGGGTGTCTTATTTTTATAGCCAATAGTGTCCTCGTCCTCTAGAAGTTTTACTTCATAGGACTTTATCATTTACACGGATAACATCTATCTTGGACTCCCCCTATTCAGATTAGAATGAACTCCCTCAAGAGTCTCATCTCTATCCAAGCAAAGAACCTCAAATCATTTAGGACTCTTGTCTTCTATCCAGATATCTTGAATTCTGATATGATAGCATCATATCTCAACATCTCAGTCCATCCACGTGGCAACTCAGCTACTATCTCGGCCACATGGACAACGCTAAAAATATGTCCCTATAGCTGTCTTCTAGGTTCTATTACCTCTATTACCTTAGTAACTTGAGGTAATGGAACTTACATTGTCTGACCTCCTAACATGTTGGCTAAACAACATGATGAAAGTAATTCCTCCAACAGAGATCATGAATCATTGATGTCAAGAAACAATGACTGAATTCTGATGCTTCATCGTTATCCAAGATTATTATCTCAACCGAGATCACACTACTAGTCAAGGTCACAACTTGTTAGTTCAATATTCCTAGTCCATTTCTGTAACAAACTTTAAAATCGTCAAGACACGTGGCAACCACCTCGTTGGTGCATACTCGTCATGTCCCATCAATCAAGAGCATTGTTTCAACTCTGTCCCCACTGCCTGACGTCATCTAAAGCTAGTGCAGGCACGTCTCCCAAGACATTTGAAATGATTATGTTACCACACTTTCGATTTTCAACAAAACCCCCTCCCTTCTCTCTCCGTCTCTTCACTTTACATTCCAACTCTTTCTCTTCTCTTAGAGCCTCTCTCTCTATAATCCGCCATTAACGAACCTTTGAAGATCTCTACAATTGCTCCATTCAACCGTCTTCGGCAATTAAACAACCGTCCTGCTTCGATCGAAAGCTCCACCTTATCCCAGCAACTCCCAATTCATAGTCCATGTCCTCGTTTCTGACTTGTAAGTCCTTTCACTTCTCAATATCAGTTTCAATTCTGTACATTCTTCAAGTCATTACATTTCTGCATTTGATACCATGTTTTCCTTTACATCTGATACTCACATTGCACTTTGTCCTCATGGATTTTATAATTGATTATGTATATTTCCATGTTCTTGAACTTCTGCATTTTTCATTACCTTCATATTTTGAATTTGCCTTTGCATCTCTTCATTGTTTCCAGATTCTTCCATTAGTTTCTTGCATTCTTGCCCTTTGTTCTTGCACATTATTGATTAGGAGCTTGGATTTGCTTAGACAGTAAGAAAACAAAATTTAAAACACCCTTAGGAATCTCCAAAATCTACATGCCAATGCATCCTTAAAGGCACCAAAAAAACACCTTAGTTAGATAGAAAAAGCTTTCCTGACACCATGGGTATGCACAAATGGAGGATGGATATCTCGACAAAAATAGAATACTTCCGACAAGAATTTGACATCCCAGCTAATGTCCAAATTAGGCTAGCTAGTAAGAATGATTCCATCATGCTTGGGAACAACTACATGCCCTTTTCCCGTAGTGTCGAACATTGAGGGTGGAATCAGATTCCCTCTTAACATTCTTTTTAGAGAGATGATGCACTACTACCACCTTAACCCTATACAACTAACGATAAACAATTTTAGGATAATCAACGGAATAACTGAGTTGTGTCGCCTGCATAACGCAAGGCTCACATTGTTTGATGCCAGTACTGCTATACTATGTGTAGCCTCAAGAGTTCACCAATGGTCACTCCTACTTCCTCAAACCCAGATCCATTGCCTATAAAATCATAGTCAACCTTCCAGACTCCAAGAAGGGTGCTAGGGAAGGCTATCTGATTGTCTTGGGCAACTGGGAATTTGCTCCAGACAATGACTTGTACCTCTTTCCCTTGCGTAAGGGGATCTTAAGGGAAGATGATGGTAAGTGCTTAGTTTCCCTAAATCACGCACTTTCAAAATTAATCTTCTCATACTTAGTCAAATTCTTATGTATGTTCTCTTATCTTTGTAGAGTTACCCTAGCCAAACAAATCTTTTCGTAGGTCCTACATCAAACGAAAAGATCTTGTCCGACTTCTCGAGCTTCCCATCAAGGATTGTAAGGCCCCCAGCATACTCAATTACATCCCAACATACAAGTTGCCTTTGTCCAACGTCCCATCTAGAAGCAAAACTCCACCATCTGCAATAACACCACTAGCAACAGCCTCCACTCGTCCAGATTAGGGCTTCACCTCTGTCACGACCCCATTCCGCCCTAAACAGGATAGTAGTTATGATCGACTAGTAGTGTCTAACTACCAAAGGCCTAGCAAGAGAAGACAAGGCTGGACTAAAACTTTGGGGCTTATGAGAAAAAACATTTGTCCATTAATTACCAGAAGTCCATCTAGAGTATGTGCATAAGTCATATAATACTAGCAAACAACTTTATTTATTTATCTTTGACATTTACATGTCTACAACAAAAGAAAGGATATATTATTTACAAACATCCACTTAAACAAAAATCAACAACTCATCTATAGTAACAACATCTCTAGGCTGGTTCTTCCAAAAGTATAAAAACAAAAAGAAAAGACTTCTAGCTTGTTCTCTCTTCCTCAACCTGATCTTTTCCATCACCTATATACATATGGAAGAGAGGAGTGAGCTAAAGTCCAGTGAACTATATAGTAAAGTGGTAATGAAAATAAACTTTATTAAAACCAAGCACACAATCATTTTGAACATAATATAACTTCGGAACAAACATGCTTTGCTTATCTTGCAACATATACATAATGAAGAACATTCTCAATGCACTTCGAGTCAAGAGTCAAGAGACCACAACCAGTGGAAAGACCTTAGTTAGAAAAAGGTTATTGGTATGATTCCCAATAACAAACAAGTTTCAAGATGTCATCTTAATACATGATACAAAAATATATGATGTTCATTCATAACAAAACAGTAGCATAATCTTTATCATATGTTTATATTTTGAATCATAATTTAGAAGAACATAACTTTACTACACTACTACTCACAATTGGTTTCTTGCACAAGGGTTTAACTTCTTCAAGGCTTGGCCTACAAAGACAAAAACAAAAACAAAACATGTTGAACTTCCTATACATTAACAAGTAAATCGATTTCTGAACTTAACTTTAGTTTTTCTTTCTTATTCTAACTAGATTTAGATTTGTTTCTAAGTGTATTTGACTTTCAAATAGGTTCAAAACACGTATAAGGAGGCATGAGGGTTGAAGAAAACAAAAAGAAAACGAATGGGCATCTCCCTTGAAATCCACATGTGTGGTGAAACATGGCTACACATGTGGTACCCTGGCCACACGTGTCGGGACGTGCATGCAATTAAAGTAGTCTTGAAATATTTTCTAGGTTGGCTGGCCGCATGTGTGAAGGCCATTTCGTAAGTGCGGAAGGTGTGCCACACGTGTGGTGCTTTCGGCCGCATGTGAGGGAGAAGAACTGGAATTACGAGACTGGGCTGTTCTAGCTGTTCTTGGGTTGCCAGAATTTATTTTTCATGTTTTCAAGCTTCAAAACATAATATAAGACATCCTAAAGCATAAATACATGTTGCAAAACTAACAAAAACATGCTTGGACAAATAAATTCAAGATCAAACTTCATGAAAACCAACATTTAATTCAACTTCCTGTCTTTCCTTTCCTTCTTATTATTCAAACACTTTCAATCCATCAAAACAAGTTTTAAGGCTTCCTAAGTTAAATAAATGATGTAGGTTTGTGGTGTATCCATTCTATAAAACCAAATCTAGCGCAAAACCAATTCAAAACATGATTTTTCAAGAAATTCTTCAAACCCTTTTCTTGTTTTCAAACCTTTCTATTTTCTTTCATATAAATCTTTCCAAAACTTGTTCCTAATGAATTTTTAGCTAGGTTTTGATACCAGATTATGGAAGATGATTGAGTTTCTTACCTTGTAGTGATTTTCTTAGTATTTCTAGGCTTGAATTCTTGACTCCTTTGAATTTTCTCCAGTTTCTCCTTCTTTTTTTTTTCTTTCTTTTCTTCTCCTTTCTTCCTCTTTTCTCCTATTTTTTTCTTGAAGCTCTAGCAAAATCTTTTGTTTGTTTGATATAGAACATGAAGTTTTATTGTGTGTGGTTGGGGCAAAAGTTATAACTTCATTAAGCCTCTAATCTTGCTTACTTAAGCTTAATTTATCTAGGTTAGGACTAATTAACTAAGGTTTATACTTAATCCTACTTATGTTAATTAATCTTAATTAAGGCTCACTAATCATACTTAATTAACACTAATCCTAATTAGCAAATTAGCAAATAGCATGAAATGATCAAGTTTATTAGACTAAGGTCTTTAAGCTCCTTACTTAAGGTGTAGGCTCATCTTATGATTCTCAAATCAAGTTCTAAGCTACCCCCTAACTTAAAACAAAGAACAAACAAATTCTATACATAAGTTCATACTTCTTCTTCTTCTTCTCATTCTGATGCTGGTAAGTCCTAAGTCACACAAGTACATAACATATAACATGTATGTATGAGCAATTAGATATACATGATGCATGAACGGTTTGGTTGTGACAACTTTTGACCTAGTCAATCAGTCGTCCACCTCGGCTCTCTCTCAATACAGCCATCTCAGCGCCAACACCGTCACTGACCTTCCAACGCTCTCGCAGGAAAAACTCATTGCAGGAAATGTCGAGTCCCTAACTTGCTGGCATATGACCCAGTAAACCCACCTATCGCTCTCTCTGCCTTTAAAACTCAGCACCAAAGTAACAATTGTCGTTACTTCTAACGAAATGGGGCACAAACCTATAGTTTCCGAAGATTATCTTGGCAACATCCCCGATGTTGTGACTGTCCACTCCATTTCATCCTCATCTTTAGTCTAGAAGCAAAAAATGGTGAAGAAAGCCAAGGCAAAGGCCAAACAAATAGTGACTCCTCCCACTCAGGACAAAGACCCCGAAGATAGTATGCTGATCTCTCAGATAGCAGCCAAGAAAAGACTTGCCTCTGAATTAGCCCAGGTGCCAAGCAGCAAACACCCAAAATTAGTGGGGCCAGGAAGGGAAAGAGACGTTCTTCCTGAGGACACTTGATTATTTGAAATATGCATTGGCGATAGACTCCTCAAAGTTGAGGATAGTGTGAAGAGGGACCCTGAGGTCACTACTGTCCTAACCACAGGTTTACTCCTGCCTACCAACATGGACACAATCAGTGATTGCAATGAATACGAGCACTTTGCTCTTGTGATACGTGACTTCATCCTGGTAATCCTTCTAACTCTTGCCTTTGTATTTAATTTCCATACTTATTAAATTTTACTAACTCACTCATTTTCCTTGTAGTCCATTCAAGACGCCCACTCTTATGTTGTCAAGGACAAGTTGATGAAGAATGACCTGACAAAGAAAACTAAGGAGGTGTCAAACTATCTTTCCCAGCTCAACAAGGCTGAGGCTACCATCAAAAACTGGTTGCATAAAATCAAGGTAGCAAGGACTATTGAACGCAAGGCCGAGGTTACAGCTAAGACTACCGAAGAGAAGATTGCCAAGGCCGAAAAGAAACTAGCCAATGCTCTGACCACGAAGGATCAAGAAATTAAGGCTGCTGGTAAGAAGACCTACGAGGAGGGCAAGACCAACGTGCACAACCAGTACAAGAAATAAGTCAACCTAGCCTACAACAAAGGCTACTATCTTGGTTGAATCGTTGCTTTGAAAAAACTCTCTATCCCTAAGGACTCTTCACTTCGGGACCTTGGTCAGCTTGACGTGCCATTCCCTCATTCCCTAACTCAATCCGAAGAGCCTGCTAGTACAGAAGAAGGAGAAAAGGAGGAGATCAACAAGAAAGCTACTTCTCGAGCCAAGTCGTCCACCTTGAATGACTAGGTCCTAGATCTAACTGAGGACGATGATGAAGAGATTTCTAAGAGCACTTCCTCTAAAGTTGACACGCCTGTAGTCAACAAGAGCCTAGAGGAGACTCTGAAAGTGATCGATAAAGAAATTGCAATCGACTCTGAGGTTGGCAAAGCTGCAACACCATCCATTGAGGTTGATCCAATGCAAATTGCCAAAATGGAACAATCTAAGTCCCTTGCTCCCAAACCTAGTACTTAGGATTTTTTTTTCTTTCAATTGTACTTTTTCCTTTGCTTCGGACAATCACAACTTTTGTTTCTCAAGGTCAACGTGCTTCTAATGTACTTGAACAAATTTTACATCTTTGAATGCATATGTTTTTGACTAAGGGTTGAGTGTTTGTATCTCTATTTATCTTACTTCTTCATGTTGTCTATGCTTCCATGTCTTCCATATTTAGGATCTCATAAACTTTTCTAAGTACAACATCTTGGAATTATAACTCATCATAATTACCTCGGATTGATTCGTCTCAGATATAACCAATCAAACTTTTTAAAATTTCGCCAAGTGTTACTCTTTTCAAATCACAACTTAAATGAAAAATCCAAATGTAGCTCATCTCGGTTCCCTACCCCCTAATGTGAATATAAGTTACAACTTATGTTCACATTAAGGATCCAACACCTCAATCTTGCCTAAGTCTGAAATTTAGACATCCATGACCGACGTCATCATGTTTAGTTTATCAATACAAAACACTAAAGGCTTGAACTTAGTGCACTGATTTCATAGTACTAACTACCTCGACTTTTCATTAGAAACTATCCAGGTCAGCTATCTGACGTTATTGCCCCCTAGGCAAAGTCAGGGTTGGTTTCGTAATGTTTCTCATTAAAACATCCCTTTAACTTAGTTCAACTCTGCCATCCTAACAAGCCTAAGTTAAACGTCCAGTTCCTTATTGGAACACCATATCAGCCTAACACTATCTTTCTTATTTAATAAAGTCTAACCAATATACAAATTTCAAAAACAATGTGCAAAGAAAAAATTCTAGCTACTATTTTATTTATCAATACTTCGGCTAATCATTCTCTAAATTATATCAAGAAAAAAAGAAAGAAAGAAAACTAATGGTAGAAAAACTTCAAATTATTGGTGTTCCATGGTCTTGGCAATTCCTTACCATCGCAATCTTCTAACCGATATGCTCTATTGCCGGCAACCAAAATGATTTTGTATTGTCCTTCCTAGTTTGGGCAAAGTTTACCCTCCCTAGGATCGTTCTTATTGCCGACAACTTTCCTTAAGACGAGATCCTCGATTTGGAATTCTCTGGGGTTTACCTTTTTGTTGTATGCTCTGGCCAATCTTTGTTGGTATGCCCTAGTTGAAGTGCTATTTGCTCTCTTCTTTCTTCAATTAGATCAAGATCTTGGGCTAAGAAGGCCTCGTTCATTCTATTCTCTACTGCCTAAGTTCTGACTCCAAGGATGTCAATCTCTAATGGTATAACAGCCTCAGTGCTATAAGCCATGGCAAAAGGCAATTCTCCAGTTGATTTTCTTGGCGTAGTGCGGTATGCCCATAGAACATTGGACAGTTCTTCAACCCACTTGTCCTTGGTGGCCTCCAGTCTCTTCTTGATGCCATCCAGAATGGTTTTGTTCGATGCCTCAGCTTGATTGTTGCTTTGGGGAAAGTTGGGTGTTGAATAGCAGTTCTTGATCTTGTACTTAGCGCATAAATTCTTTATCATCTTACTATCAAACTGGGTGCCATTGCTTGCCACAATGGCTTTTGGGATTCCAAATCTCATGATAATGTTCCTCCAGATGAAGTTTTTGCATTCACATCTCGGATCTTGGCTAATGGCTCAGCCTCCACCCACTTTGTAAAGTAATCTGTGGCCACTAGGAGGAACTTTCTTTAGCCAGTTGCCTTAGGCAGTTGGCCGATCAAATCCATGCCCCACTGGGCAAATGGCCAAGGATTGAACACCGGATTCAAGTCCCGAACTGGTTGATGTATCAAAGGTGCAAATCTTTGACACTTCTTACACTTTCTGACATAGGTTTCAACATCTTTTTGCATGTAAGGCCACCAGTATCCTTACGAGATAGCTCTGTGGGCCAATGACCTGCCCCTGCATGACTTCCACAAACTTCTTTATGGATTTCGAACAAAAAATCATCTACCTGGAAAAGGTGCACACATCGCAACAGTGATCCTGTGAAGGACCTGTAGAGATAACCTTCGGCTGACAAGTAGAACCTTGCCGACCTTAGTTTGACCTTGTGTGCCTCCTTCTTGTCCTTTGGTAGTCTACCATACTTGATGAACTTAACTAGGGGATCTATCCAATTAGGTCCTAACTCTATACACATTGCTTCATACTTTGTGATCAAGGGCTCAATGCTTGGGCTCGACAAATAGTCTACCATGATAGTTCTAGGAGAATTTAATCTAATGGCCGAGGCTAAGTTGGCCAATGCGTCTGTGTGACTATTGTCTTCTTAGTAGATTTGCTGAAATCAATAACTTTTGGACCATGTTAACAACTTGATGACTTCCTTAATATAAGCCATCATCCTTTCATCTCGGGCGGCATATTTGCTTGTGGCTTAGTTCACGATGAGTTGAAAGTCACAATAGACAATCACCTCTTTGGTTTTGACTGCTACAATTAGCTTCAATCTCGCAATCAGTGCCTCATATTTTGCTTCATTGTTTGAAGCCTTGAACTCCAATCTTATTGACTATTCCAGCATCTGTCCATTTGGTAAAACCAACACCACTCTTATCCCCGCTCCTTGTCGGTCTGAACTGCCATCGACAAAGATATGGAAAGACTCGTTGACTTAAATGTCGCATGGATTAAGTTTCTCGACCTTTCTCTTCTGAGCTTCTTTATTCTCTGCTTTCTTAGGGGCTTGAACTGTTAGCTGTGTCTCTTCTGCTTCCTTTACGCATCCCAGGCCGAGGTTAACTAGTTTAGGCCTTGAGATCGTATTCAGTGTAAACTTGACAACAAAGTCAGCCAGAACCTAGCCTTTGATTGTTGTCCTTGGTGTATATTCTATGTTATATTGACCTTGAACAATAGCCATTGCATAATTCTTCCCGACAAATCCCCATGCTACAGTAAGGATTTCAAAGTGTGCTCAGTCAACACCACAATTTTGTGAGCTTGAAACTAATGATTCAATTTCTTTGATACCATTACCAAAGTAAGTGTCAATTTCTCCAAAGGCAAATATCTCGTCTCCATACTCGCCAAGGTCTTGCTTATGTAGTACACCGCTTTCTGTTCTCTTTCTTCTTCTCAGACGACCACTGCACTGATCACATGGTCTGAGACCGCTAGATACAAAAACATCTCTTCTCCTGGAATTGGGGTTGACAACAAGGGTAGGGAAATTAGGTACTTATTCAAGTCGACCAGAGCTACTTCACATGCTTCTGTCCATACAAATCTATAGCTTTCTTTAATAGCTGGCAGAATGGTATGTACTTGTTAGAGTTTCGACTTATGAACTTGTTCAAGGCTGTTACTTTGCTAGTCAAAATCTGAACCTCCTTTATTGTCGTTGGGCTCTTCAGATCAAGTATGGCCTTAATCTAGTTAGGACTTGGTTCAATTCCCATTCTTGTCACTAGGTACCCCAATGTAGACACCCCATTTTTGACCATCCTAAAGACTTAGGCATCTCAGGTTGATCACTCGATGATGAAAGTTATGATGTACAAACGTTCGATTTCTTCAGCAAGAAGAGCTTCTAAATTGCAACCTTACACCCCATTTTGGACCAAAACTATTTTGACCAAAACTGTTTTAGATATTAAAACCCTCTTTTTCAAAATATTTTTCCAAAAGTTTCTACGATGTTCCGAGGCTCGCATTTCGTCTGAAACATTGCACTTTTCGGTAAACCAAGTAAGGACAAAGTGGAAATAAATGAAAGGGAGGTGAACTCTTTGAAAAATATTTAAAACATCTTATTTATAGGTTTGGAGTTGAAGAAAATAGGAGGGGATGGAAGAAAACTAGCTGGGGAAATGGTTAAGCATAAAACCATTAAGAGAGAACTAAGCAGCCTTCACTAAATCAGGCCCATTTCTTTATACACTTATACTTTAGTTATGAGGCTACCACCATTGGAAAGTGGACTTCTGGGGCTTCAATTTGGACTCAAGAATCTCCTAAAGTCGAGTCCTAATGAGGGAGATATGGCCGTTTGAAGTTAGGCATCAGTCTGTTAGGATAGAAATGAGCAACCTTCACTAAAATAGGCATATCTCTTTGCACACTTATAATTTAGATGTGAGGCCACCACCATTGGAAAGTAGACTTCCGGGGATTCAATTTAAACTCAATAATGACCTAAAATCAAGTCCGGATGAAGAAGATATACCCATTTGAAGTCGGGCCTAGAAACAGATTTTTGTGGCTGACCGCCCACTAATAGTGGCTTGCCAGCCACTTGTGTAAAACACAGATATTTTTTGCTAGCTGTCCCCCAAAAGATCCAGCTATTCCTATACAAATATTTCTGACCTGAGAGGTAGTTTTTCTATATATACTTGACCTTCCCTCATGTTTTTAGGTTAGAAAAAATTCCAAAAGCCCCAAAACTTAAAATTCTCTCTTTATCTCTGTCTTACAACACACACACCTTACCCAAACACTTCCTAAACCAATATTGGAGCTCTCCTTGCTAGGATTATTGAGTCCAAATTTCATCTCTTGAGAGTGAGAACTTGTGGGTTTGTTAACAAAAGAGTTGCCTTGCTTCAAAATGTATAATTTTGAGCATCTTTGCACTACTTCTTTTCTATCTTTTCTTGCTCATTTTGAACTATTTTTCAACTATTTTTATGGGCTGAAGCTTGTGGTTTAAGACTATTAAAGGTAGAGGGGTTAATCACCCTTCTTTGAACCTTGTCTCCTAAGCCTTTGCACTTGTGTTTCCTATCTCTTCCTCAACTTTTTTCCAACTTTTTACCATTGAATTTCAGAGTTTTTTAGAGGCTAAAAATCATGTTTCGAGGTCCCCAAAATGGAGGGGTTAGCTACCCCTCCCTTGGCTTGTTTACTAGCTTAAATTCTTCATTATTGTAGCTTACTCCTTTAGCTCTTTTGACTTCAATTCCAGCACTGTTTTAGCCTATTTTAGCACTTTTTTTTTTTTTTTTTTTTTTTATGTGTTAGTTTCATTAATGCTTTGTATTGCATGCTTGTAGTATAATGGTCCTTATAGGATTGGTGGTTTAGGCTTTAGCCACCAACCTATTTGAGTTGATAGCATTTATTTCTTGCTTTCCATACTTAAGTTCACCTCTAAGAATCTATGCAACCTCCCTCATTTCTTGATTTTTCATTCGCTTTGAGAGTTGTTTCAACCGATGGATTGTTTAAGCTTGAGATTGAGGTCGTTGTGCTTAATGGTTTAATCTCTTCGGAGGTTCATTACCAACGGCATGACATCTCTCTCATGCCTAAAACAACCCTTTGTTTGACACTTGTTTCCATTAGAGGACTTAATCTTCATTTTTGAACTAAATGATTAATGAATGGAAGGTAATTTAAAGAGGGTAATCAATGGTTTAAAAATGAAACAAGAAAATAAAATGCTTCGGGCTCAATTGGATGTTAATTGAACCTGTTAAGTCTTGAAGCGTTTCATACTAACTAGTGATGAAAATGGTTCAAGTTTCAACGTCAACCGCTTTCCTTGATCAATATCATGATAGGGAGGAGGTTCATGAGTCTTTAATTGTGCATTTATTGAAATTGTGTCCCTTGATTCATGAGTCATCACACAATGAAATCGCATCGATTGATGGCTTGCGAATCAAGCCTACCCCTCCTTTGAGCTATTTGATGATAAGGAGAGGCAAGGTGGACAAACATCCCTTGAGAATGCTCTTTTTGTGCTCTGTTTATTCTCTGTTGTAGTAGGAGAAATTCAACATTAGTAGCCGGAAGACCACTTTTGCTGGGTGGCAGGCCACTACTTCTGGGTTGTCGGCCATTTTTTTTAGCCAGGCAGTATCCCTTTTCCAATAGAGCAGAGTAGAGGCTGAGGCGGAAAAACAGTGCAATTTTTTAACTATGCAAAATAGGCATTCCAGTAGCAAAATGGAGTAGTTAGTTAATTTGTGATGTTATAATAATTAGCTAGTATAGTTAATTCATGTCATTTGGGTTGTAATAGTTAGTTAATTCGTAGTAATTAGCTAGGATATTTATTCGGACCCTCTTGCGCGAGGGCAAACTTATAATAATGTGTGTGTCTTCCAATCCCATGTCGTTCTCCCTTTTATTTACTCGCTTATGATGGGTAGTTTAGAACATCATATTTCTTTTAGCATTTCCCATGTTTGCATCCATTTGTTTTGGCATGCATGAGGTTCGGCTCATCATTTTAACAAAGCATTGTAGTTTACATACTTTGTTGAAAACGTATTGAAATTGCATGCTATCAAGTTGTTTCAAATGCCATATTAGTAGCCGAGCCTTCTAAATGCATTTTTGCATGAGTTGCATTAGGCTTCTTTCATTAGTTAGGACCATGTATTTTTCTAACTAGTTTCTCTTTTGGCTCGCCTCAGGAATTGGGGTAAGCATTTATTGCTTTAGCATATTGCATGAATGTGATTGTTGCCATGTCTAGCATGCTTGCCATGAGGCTAAGTGCTTAAATGATATACCTATTTGAATGCCTGTGGATGAAAGCTAATTGCTTGAATTGGAATACATTGATTAATATACATACAAACCCACTTTTTTCAAGTGGCGCGTAGTCAAAACAATTTTCAAACAAACATGAATTCAGAGTGTTCTAATTTTTGCAAATTAGTCTATACTTGTGTGTAACATATAGTAATGTTAGCCTAATAAACCGGAACAAGAGCATATAATGTAAATAAGAATCACATCATGATTAGTAGAGGCCGATCTTTGATCGGGCGAGTGGGGTGCTCAATTCATGACCTTTCCCTTTCGTACCTAAGTTTCCGAGCTGAGACAACTTTGATGATGACAGATAAGTGGCCTTTCGCACGAGTCTTAGGTTTCCTAAATTTTCCAAAAACATTTAGGTGGCGACTCTGTATTTGGAAAAGCAGTCCATTTTTGGCATTTTGATTCAAAATTGATTTTCCAAAATAATTGCCGGATTTGGACTCTTTTGTGTTTATCTATTTCACATTGCACTTATGAGCTCAGATTCAGAACCACAGGAGTTCAAACTGTAGGGCTAATTATATCTGAAAAGAGCACGAAAAGTCGATCTACACCTAAGAATTTACCAGATCCTATCCCAAAAGAACACTTGGAGGCATTTAGTCGAAGCCAGCATGCTTTCAGCATATCAAACACCTCTTTGAGGTTAGCCAAGTGATCTGAGGATTCTTTGCTTTTTATGACCATGTTGTCAATGTAAACATCTACAGTTTTGCCAATCAAGTGCTTGAACATCTTGGTCATGAGTCTTTGGTATGTTGCCCCTGCATTCTTCAATCCGAAGGGCATGACTTTATAGCAGTATAGTCCATTTGGAGTGATGAAGATAGTCTTCTCTTCATCTGGTGTGAACATAGCTATCTATTGATAGCCCTTATATGCATCGAGGAAACTCATCTGTCCATGGCTCAAGGTGGCATCCATCAGTTGGTTTATCTTAGGCAAAGGGAAGCAGTCCTTTGGACAAGCCTTATTCAGGCTCATGAAGTCCACACAGACCCTTCACTTCTCATTTTTCTTATTGACCACCACTGTATTGGATAGCCAAGTTGGGTAGTGTACTTTTCAGATAGCTTGTGCTCTCAACAGTTTCTCCACTTCCTCTTCTACTACTTCCACATGGACCAATGTTGGTCTCCTGGCTCGTTGGAATACTGGTTTAGTTAACCTGTCTACGTTGAGCTTGTGGCAGGTGACACTAGGGCTGATCTCCCGCAGCTTGTATGGTGTCCAAGCGAACACCTCTATGTTCTCTCTAAAAAAAGCTTCCAACTTCCTTTCTTCTTCCTTAGCTAAGCTTGAGCCCAAGAGAAAGAATCATTCCTCATCACCTTCGTTTACCAAGATCTTCTTCAAGTGCTCATAGTTCTTGTCGTCAAACTCCTTGCCGACATCATCTAAGACCTCTTAGTTTTCATCTTCTACTTTTGTAGTCCGCGCTTCTTGGATATTATAGATGTACTTCATTGTTGTCATGGAGCAATTTTTCACCTGCACTTGGTCTCCTCTTACTTCTTTAACCCTAAACTCCATTTGAAATAGCAATAATTAGTGTAAACTTGAGGGGACAACTTTCATCGCATGCAACCAAGGTCTTTCCAAGATGATGTTGTATGGTGAAGGTGTATCGATCACGATAAAGTCCATCATTATAGTCTTTGTCCCTACTTGAATCTCCAAGTTTGTGGTCCCTAGAGGCCACTTCAGTGTGCCATTGAATCTGACCAATGGGCTATCGGACTGTTCTAGATCATTCTTATGAAGGACAAGTTCCTTATAACATCTGACGTACATAATGTCGCAAGAACTACCTTGGTCAATGAGAATTTTTCATACCTAGCACCCTCTAATGATCAGGGTTACTGTAACAACCCCGTTACGTTTTATGCTCTTAATCATTGATTTTGAATGCTATTTAAGTGCTTAGTGAGAATTTGAATGCTAATTATGTGCTTAATATGAATTTTGAATTCTTATCTTTTAACCGTAGAGATATCTGTTGTGATTTCTGTTATAATCTGAAATTGAAGGCCTTAATAGCGTTAGAAACTGAAATTGATTAGTTTATTATGAATGGCATAATTTTTAGAGCCCAATGAGAAGTTTGATTAAAATTTGATTCAAATTAAATTAATTAGAATTAAGAGTAATTTGTTAATCTTAAGCCTTAATTAACACCCTAATCTAATCCTCATGTATATATATGTTGTAATTCAGAGTTGCACCCCTTAATCATAATTTGAACTCAAAATTTTGAGGAGCAGAATTCTAGAGAGAGAGCAAGAGCAACTTAGAAAGGGAGATGCAAGAAAACTTGAAATCTTGGCTAGAGACTTGGAGATTGAGTAGAAGAACTCATGAATTGGCTAATAAAAGTGTAATTGAAGACCTTAGGTGAGGTTTTGAACCTTAATTCATGAGTTTAAGTTAACAAATATGTGTATTCAAGAAGTTATGAGATTATCACAAGAGAATGGTCTAAAAATGATGAATTTCGAGCTAGATCATACATGCATGCATAATTTTGTTGAATCCCATCATTTTGAGAATAATATTGTCATCCATGTTAAATTTAGAAGATAAATTGTACATGCATTCATGATTCATAAAATTTTGAAGTTGAATCTAATGTTTTAAATGCTTAGAAAAAGAGTTTGAAACTAACTTGCACATGCATGACAATTTGAGTTTGAATTCATAAAGTTTTGAGCTTTGAATTTGCAAATTAGTTTTATATCCATGTTCTTAGAAGAGTTTCTAAGTGTTTTTAAGGTTTTTGAGCAAGCCATGCCAGTTTATGATTTGGAAATGCATGTTTTGAAGTTCAAACTATGTTCTGGAAAACGCATAATTCGACCTCATCGCTCAAGCGATAAAGTCACCGTTTGAGCGCACTTTGCGAGCATCCAGTATTTTTGTAGACATTTGCAATTGGCTCGAGCGACCAAGTTACCTCTTGAGCGACCGTCTTTTATTTTGCACCTTGGTTCGAGCTGCCATTGAGCCTAGATTCAGACCATTCAGCACTTTTGCAAACCTAGAGGTCCGCTCGAGCAACCAATGTTACGCTCGAGCAAACAGTCATGTTTCAGCATATTTTAAAAAGTCATATTCTGTTCATAATTCTGTTTTCATTCATTTTTGTGCATTCTTAGGCATGAATTGAACATCCTAAATGAATTAAAAGTTAGAATGAAGCCTATGAGAATTGAATATGCTTAGGAACGATTCAAATGAGCAATATGATTCAATGTGTGTATGTGTTTATGTAATTGGTAGGTTCATCTACAAGGGCGTGTCAACAATTAAATTCTTGTGAGTAATATCTTAGTAAAAATATTTTCTTATATGTTATTTTCTAAATGATACCAATGTGGTAAGTTTTTCCAGACTTGTGATTTAATGTTATGAATGAGCCTTCAATTTGCCTGATTCGTAAAAGGTCTATAATGTGATTGGCAAGCATGAAATCATATGATGGACCTAAGGTCGTTCTGTACATTGAAATGGACCAAAGCTTATTCTGTATATCTGATAGGATGGACCTAAGGTCATTCCGATTATTTGATTTTCTTTATATCTAATAAGTGTGAATATCTGTTATGTGTTGACCCAATGGTCATTATATAGCTATAATTGATTGGACCCGAGGTCGTTGTACCTGAGGTCATTTCTGTATCTTTGTTTACGTTGGACCCAAGGTCATTATGTCATGTATTGGACCTGAGGTCGTTCTACTTGATATGAAATTAATGTGAGAATAATTTTACTCAATTATTAGAACTCATTCATATAACGTCTTTACTCTGATGTTATTCACTAGGCTTTCGCTCACTCCGTATTTATATATATATGTAGATGAGCAGCGAGATGCGCCTTAGAGGAGTTTGGAGTTACAAAACCTTTGTGGAGTTTATCACGAGCGCCTCACGAGGGAGGCTTTTGTTTCTTTTGATCTTTTGTTTCCTTTTGTTGGTCATGTTTGACCATGTCTATAAAAAAGTTTTGGCTTTATATGATGATGACTTATGAATGGTCTTGGACATATGAAATCATTTTATATATGTATAAGTGTGAGTTATTAATGTATAAAATATTTTTATTCATGCCATATATGCACAGCTCATTGGACAAAATATTACATTTTTGCTTCCGCTTCTAGCCTCGTATAATTAAATATGATTTGATTTCTGTCTGAGGCAATAGGTAATCTCATGATTATTGGCCAGTTATGATCTAAACGTCTAAGGGCGGGTTCGGATCATGACAGAGTGGTATTAGAGCACGAGTTAATAACCCACACTTGTCCAAATGAGCGATAAGGTGTCTAAAAAAGACTAAGAGTGCATTCATGTGATAAGTATATGTTTATGTGCATTGATGTTATGCAAATATGTGAATATATGAGATGTGAGCTGTAGTGCGTATGTGTATATGTGCAAATTTCTATGTTTATTATAATACAAGTTTATATAGATAATAGTGAGAACAAGTGCTGATGAGATAGAAGAGTTTACCATTGCCCGATTTAACAAAATGGAACGAATGATCCAAGATATGGCCGAAGTATTAAAGCAAAAATAGCAATAACCACACTCACCTCTGCCAATGCCTATACCACCTCTAGTACAAGAGAATGTCAGGTAGCTGACCGCACGATTGCTTTGACCAAATAATTCAAGAAGATGAAACCACCGCAGTTCTGGGAAAGAGTTGATCCTCTGAAGGCCGAGGCATAGGCTCTTGGCATAGGAAAGTTGTTCGAAGTGTTTCCATGCACTAAGGTACAGAAAGTTTAGTTGGCAGCTTTTACCTTGGAGGGCGATGCCCGAAGGTAGTGGATGTTGGTTAGGGATAAAAATCTGGGAGTTAATTGGGCATGACTTCTAGAAACCTTTTATGAGAAGTACTTTCCACAGTGTATCCGAGACCACAAGGTATCTGAATTTGAAATGTTTAAGCAAAAAAACCAAACCATAGCAAAATATGAGGCACGACTCATTGAGTTGGCTAGATTTGCATCGCACATGGTGGACAGTAATTACAAGAAGACAAGGAAGTTTGAGGATGGGCTCTGAAATGCAATCTTGGAAAAAGTAAACGTTCTAAAATTGCCAAAGTACGTGGATGTTCTTGACCAAGCTTTAATGTTTGAAACAAATTTAGCTTCACATAACCGACCATTTGAATGGAAGGGGAAATGACATGGTTCTTATTCTAATAAAGGATCATCGTCGTCGAAGAAGCAAAATTTGGGAACATCTAGTACCTCTAATTCTACGAGAGACTCTGCATTGACATGTAATGAATGTGGTAGAAAACATCGAGGAGTCTATTACCGTATTTTTGGGACATGTTTTAGGTGTGGCAAGACTGGACACATTGTCAAAGATTGCCCCCAAACTGAATAGAGAAATGGAAGACCAACCGTTAGTTCGACTGGACCCGTTCCAAACTGAATACAGAAGTGGAAGACCAACCGTTAGTTCGATTGGATCCGTTCCAATGCCAGGAAACACTACGAGACCTTTTGCTACAAGAGACACCCTAAGGCAAGGGAGAGTTTTTGAGCTCGTCCTAGGTGATACACAGAATAGAGAGGCAGTTGTCTTAGGTGCTCTTTCTATTTCCAACCAAGATACTTATGTGCTAATTGATTTGTGGTTCGACACATTCTTTTGTATCTACTATATTTGCATCTAGACTTAAAAAACCCATGGAATCATTGCCTTATCTATTGTGTGTAACTGCTCCATTTGAAAAATCTGTTTTATGTACATCTGTATATCATGCTTGTGAAATTCATATTGGGAATGCTACGTTATTTGCAGATTTGTTGCCTCTTAACATTAGGCATTTTGATGTAATCTTGGGAAATGACTGGTTGTCTAAATATTATGCTACCACTGATTGTGAAACAAAATGGGTTTTGTTTAGACCTCCTGGACATAATGAATTTGTATTTGTGGGTAATGGTGTAGTACATTCGCCTTACTCAATTTCGGCAATGAAAGCATGCAAATTACATAAGAAGGGATGTTAGGGTTATTTGTGTAGTATTTTTACTGATCAATCCATGACTACTATATTAGATGATATTCTTGTTGTTCGAGAATTCCCAGATGTATTTACAAAAGAATTGCCAGGGGAATTGGTTGACCAAGAAATTGAATTCACTATAGAAGTTAAGCCGGAGACTCAACCCATCTCCAAAACTCCATATAGAATGTCGACTACTGAAATGAAAAAACTGAAAGATCAATTGCAAGATTTGCTGAACAAGGGTTTTATCCGACCGAGTACTTCACATTGGGGTGCACTAGTTTTATTTGTGAAAAAGAAAGACAGAACCTTACGCTTATGTATTGGTTACTGGGAGTTGAATAAGGTAACAATCAAGAGCAAGTATCCTTTACCCCGTATTGATGAATTGTTTGACTAGCTGTAGGGTTCACAAGTATTTTCGAAGATTGATTTGAGATCTGGGCACCACTAACTGAAATTAAAAGCTGAAGACGTTGAGGAAACTGCCTTTCGAATAAGGTACGGACACTATAAGTTTTTAGTTATGCCGTTTGGAGTGACAAATGCACCCACAACTTTTATGGATCTTATGAACCAAATTTTCAAATCTTATCTTGATGAATTTGTTATGGTATTAATTGATGACATATTGATTTACTCAAAAAGTAGAGAAGACCATGAACAACATCTGAGAACTATTTTGCAGACACATAGGGAGAAGAAATTATATGCAAAACTAAGGAAATGAGAATTCTGGTTGGATAAAGTTGTGTTTCTAGAACATGTGATTAACAGCAATGGAATTTCAATAGACCCACAAAAGATTGAAGCAATTATGAATTGGCCAACACCGATAAATGTGACGGAAGTCCTAAGCTTCATGGGATTAGCTGGGTATTATAGGAGATTTGTAAAAGATTTCTCAAATATAGTTGTACCACTTACCCAACTCACTTGAAAGGGAGAACTATTTGAATGAACTGATGAAAGGGAATCTGTATTTCAAGAACTAAAAACAAGGCTAACCATAGCACCGATTTTGACCTTACCATCAGGAATAGAAATTTTTGTGATTTATAGTGATGCTTCTTACAAGGGTCTGGATTGTGTTTTGATGCAGAATGGCAAAGTGATAGCCTATGCATCATGACAATTGAAACCTCATGAAAAGAACTATCCGACTTATGACTTAGAGTTGGCTGCCACTGTATTTGCTTTGAAAATTTGGAGTCATTAGCTGTATGGAGCAAAGTGTGAAGTTTACACTGACCATAAGAGTTTGAAATATTTCTTTACATAAAAGGAGTTGAACATGCGACAAAGAAGATGGTTAGAACTGATTAAAGACTATGATTTTCAGTCAGTATCATCTGGGTAAAGCTAACACCATGGCTGATGCTTTGAATAGAAAATCAATGGGGAATTTGGCATGTTTGATCATTGGACAGAGAGAGTTATTGAATGACTTAAGAAAGATTCGAGATTGAAGTGGTGTTACATGAGCATGGTGGAATGATAGCCGTTATTTTAGCTCAACTGACAATCATTGATGAGATTAAACAGAAGCAAAGAGAGGATTAATTCCTCAAGAAAGTGTTTGATGAGTTTGAATCGAATCTGAAACCGGGGTTTAGTGTTGAGAATGAAGTGTTGAAGTTTCAAGGGAGATTGTGCGTTCCGAATATTTTTGATTTGAAGAAGAGAATTTTGGAAGAGGCTCATAAGTCACAGTTTGCAATATATTCGGGCAACAATAAAATGTATCGAGATTTGAAATAGAGTTTTTGGTGGCCTAACATGAAAAAGGAGATTGCAGAATATGTGTCTAAATGCCTTCAATGTTGGCAAGTCAAAACTGAACATCCAAAGCCAGCATGATTACTTCAACCTCTTCTTATTATGGAATGGAAATGGGAACACATAACCATGGACTTCATTGTTGGTCCACCTCAGACACCTTGAGGTATGACCTCTATCTGGGTGCACATTTTCTACCTGTAAGAACTACTTATGATGCTTATAGACTTGCCACTATTTATGTCAATGAGATTGTTCATGTGCATGGCGTTTTTGGTATTTATTGTTTCGGATAGGGATCCAAAATTTGTATCTAGATTCTAGAAAAGCCTTCAAAGAGCAATGGGAATAGAGTTGAGATTTAGTGTCGCTTTCCATCCACAAACCGATGGACAATCAGAGAGGACTATATAGACCTTGGAAGATATGTTCTGAATGTGTGCCTTGGATTTTCAAAGGAGTTGGGAAACTTATTTACTGTTGGTATAGTTTGCTTACAACAACAGTTTTCATTCTAGTATCAGTATGGCACCGTACGAAGCCTTGTATGGCAGAAAATGTAGATCTCCGATCTGTTGGACAGAAGTTGGGGAAAGAGTTTTACTTAGTTCCAATATTATACAAACGACTACCGAAAAGATCATAATCATTCAGCAAAGGCATAAAACTACACAAAGCTGACAAAAGAGTTATGTGGATTATAAAAGAAGGGCTCTTGGGTATGAAGCTGGTGATCATGTGTTCATTTGTGTGATTTTGATGAAGGGCCAATCAAGGTTTGGCGAGAAAGACAAGTCGTCACCCCAATATATTAGGCCGTTTTAGATTTTGGAAAGGTTTGGTTCAGTTGCGTACCGAATTACTTTACCATCGGGGATGGAACAAATGCATAATGTGTTTCATGTATCAATGTTGAGAGGCAATCTTCAAGATCCGTTCCATGTAATTGATTATCTCCAGATAACTATTGATGGGAATATAGAGTATGAAGAGAAACCGATCCAAATCCTTGATCGACAAGTCAAACAATTGAGGAATAAAGAAATTCCTATGGTAAAGTAGAATGGAAAGAGCACTATGGCACAGAGGCAACTTGGGAGAAAGAAGATGAAATGAGGCAAAGGTATCCTGAATTGTTTTCGAATCAAGGTAACGCAAGTTTGGAGGACCAAACTTCTTAAAGTGGGGAAGACTGTAACAACCCCGTCACGTATTATGCTCTTAATCATTGATTTTGAATGTTATTTAAGTGATTAGTGAGAATTTGAATGCTAATTATGTGCTTAATATGAATTTTGGATTCTTATCTGTTAACCGTAGAGATATCTATTGTGATTTCTGTTATAATCTGAAATTGAAGGCCATAATGGCATCAGAAATCGAAATTGATTAGTTTATTATGAATGGCATAATTTTTAGAGACTAGTGAGAGGTTTGATTAAAATTTAATTCAGATTAAACTAATTAGAATTAAGTGTAATTAGTTAATCTTAAGCCTTAATTAACACCCTAATCTAATCCTCATGTATATATATATATGTTGTAATTAAGAGTTTGAACCCCTTAATCATAATTTGAACTCAAAATTTTATGAAAAAGAATTCTAGAGAGGGAGAGTGAGAGCAAGTTAGAAAGAGAGAGCCAAGAAAACTTGGAATCTTGGCTAGAGACTTGGAGATTGAGTAGAAAAACTCAAGAATTGGCTAATACAATTGTAATTGAAGACCTTAGGTGAGCTTTTGAACCTTAATTCATGAGTTTAAGTTAACAAATATGTGTATTCAAGAAGTTATGAGATTAATCACAAGAGAATGGTCTAAAAATGATGACTTTAGAGTTAGATCATATATGCATGCATAATTTTGTTGAATCCCATCAATTTGAGCATGATTTTGTCATCCATGTTAAATTTAGAAGATGAATTGTACCTGCATTCATGATTCATAAGATTTTGAAGTTGAATCTAATGTTTTAAAAGCTTAGAAAAAGAGTTTGAAACTAACTTGCACATGCATGAGAATTTGAGTTTGAATTCATAAAGTTTTGAGCTTTGAATTTGCAAATTAGATTTATACCCATGTTCTTGGAAGAGTTTCTAAGTGTTTTTAAGGTTTTTGACCTAGCCATGCCAGTTTATGATTTGGAAATGCATGTTTTGAAGTTCAAATTGCGTTCTAGAAAACCCAGAATTTGACCTCATCGCTCGAGCAATGAAGTCACCGCTCAAGTGTACTTTGAGAGCATCTAGTATTTTTGCAGATATTTGCAGTTGGCTTGAGCGATCACCTTTTATTTTGCACCTGGGCTCGAGCAGCCATCAAGCCTAGATTTGAACCATCTAGTACTTTTGCGCAGACCTAGTGGTCCGCTTGAGCAACCAATGTTGCACTTGAGCAAACTGTTATGTTTCAGCATATTTTGAAAAGTCATATTCTATTCATAATTCCATTCTCATTCATTTATGAGCATTCTTAGTCATGAATTGAACATCCTAAATGAATTAAAGAGTTAGAATGAAGCCTAAGAGAATTGAATAAGCTTAAGAACGATTCAAATGAACAATATGATTCAATGTGCGTATGTGTTTATGTGATTTGTTGGTTTATCTATGAGGACGCGTTAGCAACTAAATTATTGTGAGTAATATCTTAGTAAAAATATTTTCTTGTATGTTATTTTTAAATGATACCAATGTGGTAAGTTTTTTCCAAACTTATGATTTAATGCTATGAATGAGTCTTCTATCTGCCTAATTCGTAAAAGGTTTATAATGTGATTGACAATTATGAAATCATATGATAGATCCAAGGTTGTTCTGTATACTGAAATGGACCAAAGGTCATTCTGTATATCTGATAGGATGGACCTAAGGTCGTTCCGATTATCTGATTTCTATATATTTGATAAGTATGAATATCTGTTATGTGTTGACCCAATGGTCATTATACATTTGTAATTAATTGGACCTGAGGTCGTTGTACCTGAGGTCATTTTGAGAAATATGATATGTTCTGTTTTGTATCTCTATTTATGTTGGACCCAAGGTCGTTCTGTCATGTATTGGACCTGAGGTTGTTTTGCTTGATATGAAATTAATGTAAGAATAATAAGTATTAGAACTCATTCATATAACATTTTCACTCTGATGTTATTCAATAGGCTTTCGCTCACTCCGTATTTATATATGTATGTAGGTGAGTAGCGGGATGCCCAGCCTTAGAGGAGTCTGGAGTTATCCAACCTTTGTGAAGTCTGTCATGAGCGCCTTACGAGGGAGGCTTTTGTTTGTTTTGATCTTTTGTTTCCTTTTGTTGGTCATGTTTGATCATGTCTGTAAATAAGTTTTGGCTTTGTATGATGATGACTTATGAATGGTCCTGGGCATATGAAATCTTTTTATGTATGTATGAGTGTGAGTTATTAATGTATAAAATGTTTTTGTTCATACCATATATGCACTGCTCATCGGACAAAATATTACATTTCTGCTTCTACTTTTGGCCCCGCATAATTAAATATTATTTGATTTCTGTCTGAGGTCGTAGGTAATCTCATGATTACTGGTCGATTATGATCCAAACCTTTAGGGGCGGGTTCAGGTTGTGATAGTTACCACCAAAGCATCATTGTGTGGATGTTAGACCACCTCCAAATCTTCATCCATGAATACCATCGTCAGTTCCCCAACATCCTTACATTCGGGGTTTTTTCTGCTAATCTTGTGTAGACACCCCATTTTTGACCGTCCTCAAGACTTGGACGTCACCGTTGGAACACTCGGTGATTATCCATGTTTGCGTTCGTTTGGAGTTCCCGGAGTTCTCGGCTCGCGCGCCTTGCCTCAGGACTTCCGAACTCGACCGTTTTGTGTTTGGTTTTGCACCAAACACTTGTGTTTTGCCTTGGAAGGGCAGGGAATGCTTTGTGAGGCATCCCCACATACCACCGGCTGTGGCTAGAGGCCACCGGCACTTTATTGTGCCGACCGGCACTCTTTTGTGCCGACCGGCACTAAGTTTTGTCAAAATGACACTCTTTGCCGGCCGGACACTGTGCAGTTGCTTCCCCTCCATACACGTGTATGGAGGGATGACCCTCTTAGTTAGCTTAGCTTGTAAGCTTTGCAAGCTTTGCTTGCCTATAAGAGGACCACTCCTCTTCTTGGCTTAGGGTTACAAAATTTTAGACATTTTAGACAGACCAAGCTCTGGTTTTTAGGGTTAGGATAGATACACATCCTATCTCTCTCTTTCTCTCTTGTTTTGTACACTAGGTGTTTGTGACTTACTATTGCTCACCAACACCTAGTGTTTCACCTTCCTCTTGGAACTGAGGTGCTAAGGGCTTGTTCTTGGTGTTCTTGGCTGGTTTGAAGCTTAAAGAGGCATCAAGGTTACCATTGTTGGAGTTGATCATCAAGGGTAAGAAACTACCCCTTTTTCCCCCCATTCTTGCATTCCATTTTTGCCTAGTTTAAAACAGTTTTTGTGCTTAGTCTATAACACATAAAAGTTCTGTTTTTTAAGCCTCTTTATTGTTTATTAAGAGTGTTTTGTGGTTTGAGCAAGTTTGATCACCCTTAGGCCTTGAAAAGGCCCTTTTTTGTGCCATTTTGTGAGAGATCCGAGACTTTGGTGTTAGGATCTCTTCACCACTGAAATCTTGAGGGATTTCAGTGGTGAAGATGATGCCTTAGAGTCTCAAGAAGGAGAGGACCACCCCCTCTCCTTGATGTCCTTGAAAAGGACAAGATTTGGCTTCTTGAGGGAGCTTGTGCTTAAGTGTGTGTTGAGCATGTTTGGTTTGTTTTTCATGCTTATATTGCCATGATATAACATGTTTCTAAGTTGGTTTAGGTCCCTTATGCATGCTTAGCATAGTTGCCTTGTAATGCCTTTTGATCCTCTAACATGCCTAGGTTGTATGCCTTAGTTTCTAGCATGTTTTAGGCTTGCATTTGTGAAGTTTTTGTGCTCATATTTCCATGTTTTAGGTCTGTCTCATGTTGTTTGAGTCAACCATAGCATGTTTAATATAGCCTCTTTGCATTGGGCTTGTTGGCCTTAAGAGCATGAATATGTAGCATGCCTTTGTTTGCATCATTTTGGTAGTTTGGAACCACCTAGCATGCTATTTCAGTCCCTTTGGTGTGCTTGCATGCTTGCCTTAGTGGCCTCTTTAATGCTTTAAAAGCATGTGTTGAATGCTCCATGTTTTGGCTTTAATGCATGCCTTTGGATTCATGTCATCTAGATGCCATCTAGGTGGTCCTTTAGGCTTAGTTTTATGTGTTAAAACTCTGTTTTTAAGTGTTTAAGTATTGCCATGTGTGGTTGTGCCAAGTGTGGTTCAAAGCCTCATTGATTTGCTTTGAACCTTAGACCATTTGCATGCTTTGTTTGGCTTGTTTTGTTGCATGATTTGGCATCATGTTTTGCATGATTTTCAGAGCTTTACAATGTGTGTTTATTGTCCTTGTTTGGTATCTCCAAGTGTGCTTGGGGGTTGCCATGTTTATGCCTTGGGTTTGGACCATAACACTTGCATGTGTGTGTGTGTGTTTAGTCTCCATTTCTAGGCACTTTGGCCACTGATTTTAGGACTATTTGAGTTGCCTAATTCATGTATAAGACCATCCTTCCATTGGTTTGCATGCTTACCTTGCATGCTTGCTTGAACCCTTTGCATGAACATATTGCATAGTCCATGTTGCGTGCCTAGTTGACATGTTTAGGGTTGCATTTGTATTGTGCATGTTTGGCCTCTTGAGGTGAAGTATGATGGAGGTTGAGCACCCTTGTTTGCTTGTTTGCATTGCATGCATTTGAAATCAAAGTTGCATTCTTGGTTCTTAGGGCCATCATGCATGGAAATGCGCGATTGGTGGTCCGGGAATCGAGGCACATGCCCCTTTGAGTCACTAACATGATAAGGGATGTGTTTGGTGCATAAATGGCTTGAATTATATTGTCATGCATAGATTTCCCCTTTGCTGCTGTGAGTTGCAGGTTCTGCAGGCATTCAGTGCCGGCCGGCACTATTTAGTGCCGACCGGCAGTCAACAAACAGCCGATGGCTTCTTTTTGTGCCGGTGGCCTCCTCCTTCAGCTGGTGGTGTCCTACCCCAGCCGGTGGTGATCCCCCAGTGCCCTGAGAGGGCACTCCTGGGACTTTGGCAATTTTCTGAGGAGGAGAGCAGAGGAAACAGAGGCAATCCGTGCATGGCAGTGCGATTCCGAGCCAGTTCCGAGCGTGTGCTGCATTTGGCCCTCATCCCGAGGCAGTTTACTGTTTAATTAGATTAATTATTTTGATTAATTAATTTAGTTAATTTGTAATAATTAATTAGCTTGCGTAGTTAATTAAATTGTATATTCTTTCGGTCCTCCGAGTGAGGGCGTATCTGTAATAAGTGTGTGTGAGTGGATGTATGTCTTCCAATCCCCACTTCTTTCTTCCCTTTTATTTACTTGCTTACGATGGTAGATTAGGGCACATTTAAATTAGCATACCTTATGCAATGCATGCGTGCATTCATGCATTTGTTTACATGCACCGGGCTCGGTACATCATACAAACTGCATCGTACTTTCGATTTCCAAATTGAATACGTGCTACTCGCAGCATTTCATATGCCATGTTTAGGGTTAGCTGAGCCTACTCTAGATTGCATCTATGTCTGTGTTGCATTAGCCATTTAACATGAACTAGGTCATGCATGTTTTGCTAACCAGTCTCTTGTTTTTGGCACGGAGTATGATGTAAGTTTTTACGCTTTAGCATGTCGCATGCGTGTGAACGTTTGCCATGACAGTATGCTTGCTATGCGGCTAAATGCTTACGTGATAAATTGCTTGAATGCCCGTGGGTGGAGGTTGGATTGCGTGAGTTGGAACAACTCATTGAAATCCGTATTTTAGCCTACTTTCGAGTAGCAAAAACAACACGTTTTTCAAGACAAAACGGATATGCAATGTTTATTTCCAAGTTAGGCAATCTAGTCTATACTTTTGTGTTGTGCGCATCACATAGTAATTCTAGGCTAATAACCGGAATAAGAATGCATAAAGTTTTCAAAAACGGATATCATGGTTAGTAGAGGCCGGTCTTCGGACCGGGCGAGAGGGGGTGCTCATAGATGACTTTCCCCAATCGTACCCAAGCTCCCGAGCCAAGTCACTTTGGTGATGACGGACACGTGGCCTTCGGCACCGAGTCAGGGTTTCCTAAATTCCCCCGTTTTAAAAATATTTAGGTGGCGACTCTGTATTTGGCAAAGCAGTCCATGTTTGGCACTACTTTTCAAAAAAAATTGTTTTTTTTTCAAAATGATTTGCCAGAGTTGGACTCTTTGGTTCAGATTATGAACCGCAACAAAACAAAAAAGCAGGAGAGTCCGAACTGTAGCGAGGTCCCTCGCGGGCGCTGTTACATCTTGGAACACGTGCTACAGGTGTTTCACTCTCTGTGTCTCCTCCCTAATCTCGTTCGCACTGACCCTGGAATGGATCACGTTGATTACCCCGTAGTCTTTCTGCTTGAAGTGTTGCTGGGAGTAGTGGTATTGCTGCCAACGCTTGGGCTAACTTGGCTTGTTCTCTCCTCGTCTTTTCTTTATCTACTAGGTCCCTTAAGTATCTTTGTCAGACGAGGTCCTCCAGATGCTACTTCAAAGCCCGACACCCTTGGGTCATGTGCCCAGTCTCATCGTGGTATGTACAAGATTTCGTGTCGAATTTGTCCATGGACTCCCCTAGGACTTTCTGCGACAGCCTATAATAAAGCTGATTCCTTATCCTCTCTAGGATCCTATAAATTAGGATCTTGAAGACTGTCCTGATCACCTATAGGGCTTTTAACCTTGGCTTTCCATTCTCAGTATTGGCTCCACCTCGGCTTCATTTTGGTGAGTTGTTTTGCTTCTTTTGCTTCACTGTACTTCATTTCTTCGAGTTCTTGTCTTCCTCTATCTTGGCATACTTCTAATCCTTGCTATTAAATCCTTTATATTTTTTGGGAGGATCTTTGCAAGGGATTGTCCAAGTGGTAGTCATCATCCAAGCCGTTCTTAAAAGAAACGACTGCTAGCTTCTGGTCACATGCCAAAATCTAGTTGTAAACCTCATAGTATCTCTTGGTGTACGCCCTAAGACTTTCTCCATTGTCAATCTTCAGTGTCAACAGGGAATCAACCGTCAAAGGTTGCAATCTGTTAGTCACAAATCTGGCCACAAACATCTCAGCCAAACCTTTTCAACTCTTGACTGATCCCTTAGGCAACTTTAGGAACCAGTTCAATACAATTTCTACCAATGTTGATGGGAACACCTTGCATAATAATTGCTCGTTTCCACTGCACAAGGACATAATATTCAAATACAAACCAACATGAAAATTTGGGTCAGACTTACCATAATATATCTGAAACCTCAGCATGGTAAACTTCTTTGGTGCTTCAACTGCATCCAGCTCCACTGAAAATGGTGATTTCGACTGTGCAGTAGACATAACCTGGGCACCATTCATCTTCCTTTGGAAGTAATCTCCCAAGTCTTCCTTTGACCATCTTGGAGCTTTACTATTGATGGACTTTAACATCTTCGGTGTACTACTCCCCCATACTAAAGTGTGTCCTTTTGGACTTTTCAACACCCCCAGTTTTTTCAGGATACTTGTGAGACCCCTAACATTTGTAAACCCTATTAAGTTCCTAAATTTTGAGTTATTATAATAAAGCCCTTAGTTCTTCGTTTATTCACAAATTTAACCCTAGAATTGAAGACGCATCGCGAATAAAATCCGTACAAAACCAAATCTACCCCGATAGCTTAGTAATCATTTTTACACACTAATATTAAATATTTTACTATGAGG